>CM028927.1:17922500-18487500 GCA_016801845.1 Polydactylus sextarius
TAAGCATAAATACAGACTTGAAGGCTTCATCAGACACCAAAATAGTTGCTTGATTAATTTTAGATTGTTTGACTGATTGATCAACTGTTTGTTACAGGTGTTGGCTCCAGGTCCTCATGACTTACCTCGACTGCATAGGTGACGTTCTTCTTCCAGTGATAGAGAGAGAAATCTCGTAGCTGAGAAAATCTGGAGGAAAAAGACAAACAGTTAATATCTAATTTGAGAAAAATATCTATATATATACATGTATATGTCAAATCTCTTCATTAAACTATTGATACATACCTGTTTTGTGCCAGCCAGTTTAAATTGTCTTTAATCTTCTTCTCAGTTTTCGGTAGCTGTGTTTTTCCCGGTGCGATCCAACAGTGACCCACAGTGACTTTACGCCACAGAACTGGACTAGAAGCTGCAGCGTTCCACAGACGACAGACTCTCCCCACTCTACATCACAAGCACGGCAGGAAAAAAAAAGAGATTTAGTGTGATTCCCATATTAGAGGATCCTCCACCTGAATGATGAAGCTGAAACTATCATCATGAATCATACTGACAATGTTGACTATGACTACTGAGGTCTATAAACTGTGATGTGACATTTTTTTCCTCTCTCTTTTCTGACATTTTACAGATAAAATTATTAAGCTTTTGTGATCACAACACACCAAATATGAACAAAATCAACTATTTATAAAATAAGTGACGTTCAAGTCAAGTCACAGACGTGTAAAACTGTTACAACAGTAACACTGAACTACTTTATCTTCCTGCCCTATGAGCTTTATGTCGGTTAAGTATCACAGTGTGATTTTCAGAGATTTAATTAAATCAAGTGTTTGTTTGTTTTTTTTTTTACCTGCATAAAAATGGAACAGCACCATCTTGGGCAACGACCATCTTAAAAATATTGATGAGCACCTCCTCAGGAAGACTTTGACCCCACCTGTGGTCCACAACTTTCTCTGGCACAAACAGAGCAGCTTCCTCTTTCAGTTCAGTGACTGGATTCTCTGTCACTTTAGTTCTGGGTTGGACAGTCTGTTTTTTCTTAATCTGTTTGGCTTTTAATTTTCCTTTGATGCGCTTTTTCTTTTTGCCTCCCTTCTTCGGAGGCTTCCAGGCTGAACCATCGTACTGAGACGTCGTACTTGATATGACAAGAAGCATATCCTCTCCTTGATGAACAGTGTAGCGGAGCTGAGCATGTCTGGACACTCTGGCCTTCTTCTGCTTTTTTGTTTTTGCCTTTCCCGGCTCAGCAGACTTCCTCTTCAAAGATACCTTATTTGGCTTTGGTCCATCTTCTCCTTGACCTGATGTATTTGAGGTGCTCGGTGCAGTGTCTTCTTTACTTTCGTGCTGGGTTGATGCATCCGCTTCAGAGGAGTCCATCATGTGCTGCTATCCAACCTTCACGATAGCCTCATTTGAAGTAAACCAGACAGTGGGAGGGTAACTGTTTATCAGCATCTGAAAACAGATTCACAATAAGATCAGTTTGTATGACAGTGTCATCTCATCTTTACAGTGTGAACATACGATCACGTGTGTCAACGATAAAAGACATAATTCTTACATTTCATCTGAGATACAGCATGAATCAGTCTCTATGATAAACATATTTGATTAATACAAGAAACATAAATGATTGTGGTTGTCACTGTAGTTAGATTAATAGCGTGTGTGATCACCACAGAGACAACAGATAAATTACTTTGTTTTGGATCAAACTAGTTTAACGTCGTCTGTTATTTACAAATGTACAGTTTTGTTCTGTTTCCGTGCAGGAAATAAACCCTGTTATGATACATTTCCATATAAACCCTCTTGTAAAAAAAAGAATTATATCCGTTATTAATTCATTATTGATTAATCTGCCTGTCATTAGTTAGTAGTTTTGCTGAAGAGTGTCAACCAACAGTATAAAATCCAGTTTATTATTATAGAACAGTAACAGTAAATAAAAAAAAGGATCATAATTTCCAGACTAGTTGACTTTTATTTTAGTGTCAACTCACAAAATAAAGTTGTTACATCTAAACTTTCACTTTAGATGAAACGAAAGGACGTGAAAGCGATTATCATCAATAGGTACTTGCTCGAAGAATCAGTGGAAGATTAAACATATTAAATCATAAAAGTGTCATGTGTCATGTTAGCTAAACATGTTTATTGTCTATTAACGTGCAGCATTTTGTTGCATGTTGTTGTTAAACGATAAGGCTGCATGCACTTCAATCAGACACAGTTACACAATATGCATTTGATATTTTTGATGCTATTTGATAAATATACAACAGCCCTTTCTGTGACTTTTAATGCTTATTTTCTAGTTTATTAGCTAAAAACATCCAACTAACCTGTTCGGTAAACGCCTCCCGAAGCTAAACTGTGATACAAATGCTACTTAACAAGTCGCTATGAAACATAACGGAGCGGGGAAACCCGGCGGAGCAGCCGTCGGACGGTAACGACAGGTACTATCACAATGTTTAAGAGTTGTTTTCTGGAATAAAAACGAATGTTTATAGCTCTGTGTTGATGTTTTAGCTTTACCTGCAGCTAGCTTGTCGGTTGCTACCTCCGGTATCATCAGTTCAGTAGACACACAATAAATTCCACAGCTGCGCTGTGATTGGTTTAGAATCCACCAATAACCCGCCTTCCGCAAAACTGACCAATCACTGAAGAGCGCTCCGTTCCAGCGCCTCCACTGCTCTACTGTTGTTGTAGTGAGGCGTGAAGCTAGCGCAGCTTCTGTGCTAAAGCTAATGCGTTTGAACCTGTAAAACCTCTTTAAACTTCACTATTACAGCGTGTAAAGTAATCTGACTGTTTGGAAGCATATCGTATGCAAAACGGCATTTTGCCTCTGATATTATCATCGGATTACCGTTGTGGATAATGCTGAAATTACAGGTAAAGTTGGTGCTAGCATTAGCATGTTGATATCAATGCTAACATTAGCATGCATAGGTTGTGCAGCATTAGCAACGCATTTGCTGCTAAAATGTTAAATATAGTGAAAAATCAGAGGTGAAACACCACACAGTCTGTCTCGGGTTGTCTGGTTAATCTGAATTTAACTGGAAAAAGACGTGCACATGTATAGAAGTACATGTTTGCAGATATTGTAGCATATGAAGGGATGTGTACATGTGTGGAAGGATCCTCTGCACAGTTTGAACTGCTGGTTTCCACATGGTGGCAGAAAAATAACAGAAAAAAAAAAACAAAAAAAACAACATCCACATTTATGTGTTGGTGTGAAACTGAATATAGTATGTGTAAAACTTTAGCATTGGTTCATTCCCACCAGTGTGAATCCAGATGTAACTGTGGCACATAAAGATTTGTTATAGCTCAGAAGCAGAGAGGTTGAAATGGTTCAAACGAGAAGTTGTGAAAACCTCCAGCTTGTACCAGCCCAACTGAAAACATACTGTATTTGTGGCCACTTTGATAAATAAAGTAGTAAATTAAACTTTAAGTGATGACAGATACAGAGGATTGAAGTTTTCTAATGTATTTTTTAAAGCAGCCGACTGTGGTGGAGGGACAAGATTTCTCTCTTTGTGGAAAACCAGTTGTAGCTGAAGTTAATCTGAGTAAGTACAATCTCTCTCTCTCTTCATTAGTACGATTACACACCTTTATTTACAATTGTACCTCCACTTAAAAAATTTGCAAGCTTATTCAAGTATTTGTAGTATAATTACTCCCCCTCTCTGTTCTGTTTTTTCAGGAGATGAATACTACTGGAAGCTTGTTGCAGATTTCATCGGTCCTCAGTCAGGAGAAGGATTGGGGCTCGATGAGGCGCCATGTAAGAACAGACTATTAGTTCAAGTAGGACTCATGAGAGAGGACAATAACTTCCCATGGATCGCCGTCATCGAGTGGCTCAAGAAGGTTTTCTCCAGACATAATACGGCTGATTTTCGTCGTTTGATAGAAAGAGGCGTCGCAACGACACAGAGTCTGGAGAGCGAAGCGAGGCTGGCGTTCCTGGAGTCAGGGGTCAACTTTGACTTCGTGGGTCCGATATGTGATAGCATCGGGGTCGAACGAACACATCTTTTGCAAATGAAGGATTTTTCTGAGCAAGCAAAATCAATTGAAGTCACAAATGGACTGATTCTCGAGTTAAGCAACTTTGCTGCCAGAGAGAAAATCGCCCCGATCATTCTAGTTTCTTGGCTCCGAATCTTCAACCCTGAGTATTGTAAGAAAGGGAAACTTCAGAAGGCGTATGTAATCCTCAGGGCCAAGATTAAAAAGTTAAAAATGTGTTGCCGCAATTATGAAACAAGAAGTCACAGGAGAAATGCAGCGATGGAAAGTTTCCTTCAGACTCCATTCGAACTGGTGCGGAAAAAAACTCCAAGATTTCTTGCTAAAAAACGAATAAGAAAAGATGATATGGGCAATTATGAAAAAGTTACAATCAAGGAAGAGTATGAGAGCTTAAACATCATGCAGGGCGAAACACATGAGATGAACAGATGCGTCATAAAGAAAGTAATACTGAAAGAACACGTGTCTATATCGAGAAAAAGTGATGAGGATATGGAGGCATCGAGCAGCGGAGAGGAAATAGATGACACATACGTCAAAGAAGAGTGCTTCACCCTGTTCGACATCGCAATGCTGTCTGTCAAGAAGCTGGCGGGAGTGTATGGCGGAAAAACAGCAGTGTGTAAAAAGGTTGCGTTCGAACTCCTCACAAATCACTATAATCTCACGTGCAGGGAGAATCCGGCCATGGAGGAGTTTGAGAAAAAAGTCAACTCTCTCAGTGACGAGGTCAATCTGGCGTCGCCTCTGGTGTTTTTAAACTGCAACTCTAACTTCCTTGTTGACGTGCATGACACACTCGAACAGTACATCATGACCTTTGAGGAGGAAATCATTCGGACAAAGAAAGAGAAACTCGGCCGTGACAAACTCCCAAAGTTCAGGAACTTTGTGAATCTAAAAGAAAGCGCTACTTCACGCTACATCAACATGGCCTGTGATATTTTAGGTGGTCAGATTCCTGATATGCAAAACTATAGGAAAACACTGGGTGGCTTTCTGTCAGGAGAAGAAAAATCCCTCCAAACTTACAGTAAATCAGAAAAACCCGTTCAACAGCTACTTTGAAAATGCAGCAGGTCTCATTCACCATCACAAAGAGACTGCTCCTTTCCTCTCCGATCTTCTGTCACTGAACAGCGACCAAAATACAAACATCATTCTCGAGAGCGTTGCTGCTGATGCCGGCGATTCTGTGATCCAGAGCCTCGTGTGCGTTCTCGCTCTCATTTACTGCAAAATCCTTGGTCCTTATTGGCAACTTCTCCAAAGCGGAGGAGAGTATTCACACTTCAGCCGGTTGTTACTCTGCCTCTACCAAAAGTTCCTCGACTGGTCCAAAGATCCTTCAACTCTGCTGGAACCAGAGGAGAACATGAATGTTTTTCAGCAGTTTCCGCTGCAGGAGAAAACCTTCGAGGGAGTGTTTCATTACTGTGGCCAGTGGCACGTGAATAGAGAGATGATCAGAGCGTGTTTGAAGAGGGCAATAAAGGTGATTGCTGGTGTTACTGAGGAACATCTGAAGGATTTCCTGCCAGGAGGAAACCTCTCTACAGCCCCTTCGCCTGAGTTGAGTCTGGAGCTGGCAGGTTGCACGTTCTCTGTGCTGATGGCGGATTATCCCTACAGCGACTTGTACCCGCACAAGACTAAGAAACAGAACAGGTCGCCCAAACGTCATTCATCAGATAGCTCTCAGGAGGACGATGGATCTGGTTCAGGTGACGACAGCGAATCAAGCGGAGAGAAGAGAAGAGAAAAAGCGGTGGTGGTTCGTCAGGAGGAGGTTGAGGAGAACATGAATGGAGACTACATCATCGCCATGGTGCGTAAAAACGGTGGGCCGTGTAAGACGCAGCAGGACGTCGACAAAATGATGCTGCGTTTCGACGGGAAACCTCGAGCAGAGAAACGAGAAGCTGTCAGATGTGAGATTCTTTATCAGAAGATGATCCTCAACAACACCAACCCCAACCTGGACTGTATGTTCCGCAACACCACGGAAATGGTGATGAAGCTGAAACTGGCGCTTCCACGCATCAAACCCGGATACTCTCTGGTTCTGGCGCCTAAAATGACAAAAATAAAACCTGTGATCAAAGAACTGGTCGCAGCTGAAAATGGACCTGAAGAAAACGGCAACATGTGAGAGATTTGAACGTGAAAGAAAGAGGAGTTGGTTTGTTTACAAACTGAAGCAGAAACATTTGATCATGTCTGATTCTGTTGAACATTTACTTTATACCTGACATTTTTTTTGATCCGATTAATTTGCATGATGATGTAATGAACTTTTATTTCTGACATAAAAGGAAACAATATTTTTTTACATATATATAATAATCGTGATGTAAAAGTTATATCGATCACTGACAAAATAAACATTTTCTCTGTTCATTCTTTAAACTTGTCACCTGTGTGATGAAGTAGAAAAAGTCGAGCTAATTTCTAGTCGTTGAGACTCCAGTTCATTATAAAATCAGCTGTCAAGGTCAAGACGGTTTAGCCACAGGATTTTTAGCTTTGTTTGTCTCATAATGACCTTGTTTTCCTCTGATGTAAACAGGCGTCTGTGGTTGCATCACAGGCGTCAGATGTCGATGAGTTCATGCTTACAAAAGCGTTATAACCGAGGGTTCACTGTGTCAAGTGTCAAAGCATTATTATTATGATTATTTTTAAAGATGGTGGAGACATATTGAAGGATATAAACAGATTAGATGGGTTATAAATATTTAATTTGATGTTATGTGAGATGAAATAACTTTAAGTCATCGTGAGTAAAGTTTTGATAAATAAAAATCTGCAAATAAAAACCTGAAGTGTCTGTAAAAGCTGAATCTTTGAGTTCCCGCCCGCGTTAGTTGTCGCCGGTGAGTAAAACGAACACACTCTCGATGCGTTCAGGAGTCTTGGGAAAAATGAAATTTTGAAAAAAAAAAAAGGAAAAAGCCTAAAAACAATAAAAGTTAAAGTTGCTGCCGTATGCAGAAGTTTTGTAGGTTAAAGTAGGAGATAAGTGTTGTGTTCTGGAGCAGGTTTGGTTTTGTGATGATGGATGAACTGGTCGTTTCTGATTTGTTTATTGTGTAATTAACGAGGCGTACGTGAAGGCAACATGAGGGGCGGGAACTTTGCGTAAGTGTCCACCATTCCTCAAGGTAACACTTTAAATAGTGTGGTGGTTGTAAACGGACAGGTTGGCGCTGTATCAACTGAATATAATTAAATTTATCACCCGCATTTTCTTGTAAGCGTTGGCCGGAGGAAGCGGCGCCATGTCGGGCAGCTGGTGGAGCAGCGCCGCGGTGACCCACGGGCTCATGGCTCTGTTCGCTATGGGCTCCTGGATCTCCGTCAACAGCTTGTGGGTCGAGCTCCCGGTGGTTGTCAATGTGCTGCCCGAAGGTCAGTGGGACAACTTCAGACACGTTTACCTGATCCGGTCCTTTAATCTGTTAAATTCAGATATTTATACATTAACTAAGATCCTCTGTGATTTAATATTTAGTTGTTGTTAGCGACGTTAGCTTCTTATTAGCTTGTTAAAGCTAAAGTGTCTCTATTCAAAACTGAGAAGTAACAATGTAACCACGTTTATTAAAGAGTCATTGATGAAAAAAATTAAAAATACAAAATCTATTACAAGTTAAACTACTCATCTGTTTAATTAATTATTTATTATTTACAATTCTGTCCATAATTAACACAAACTAGCTCACAATTTATATGTTGTTATTTTATTTATTGTTTTTATTATTGATGCATTAATGTTTAATAAACAATATAACTTTAGATGGAAAAAATCTATTTATAATGTAAAATGATATATAAAAATAATGTAATATAGTAATGTAACATAGATTATTATAATATATCATGTAAAAATAATATTTCTTTAAAGAATTAAATTCTAAGAACTGTTTATTGTTGATAATAATAAACAAATCCATTATTATTATTAATATTACGATATTATTTATTGTTAAAATTATTATTACAATGCATTATTATTATTAGTAAGAACAACAAATTTTATTATTTATTATTATTCTTTGTTTGTTTGTTGTTTTTATCATTAAGAACAATACAAAATCTTATTATTTATTGTTGTTGTCATTAATAATAATTTATAGTTGCTGCTTTAAAGCAGTTTGTTTCAAAATGCTTGAAACAAAAATGTTTTTATTTAATTTCATCACAGGTAACGTTTGTTGTTTTTTTTTTCAAAAAAATAAATGATTAAAAAAAATCTAAAAATTATTTTATAAAATGACGTGTTGTTATAGATAATCAGGTGATAATATAATGATATTATGATACAGTTTAGTTTTGTTTAGTTAGTAATTAGTAATAATATTGCAACAATATAATACTTAGTGACGTGTTTAAAGTTTAATACCTGAAACACAACTTTTCTGCCTTAAATCTTTTGTTGATGCTGTTCATCATCCACAAAAAAATAAATTTAGTATAATGTCAAACGATATAAACTTGTGACAGAATATTTATAGTTCACCTGTAACTAATTAAATCAAAATATATGAAGTATTTATTCTGTAGGTGTAGAAACATGACACATCTATTTTTATACATTTTAATGTTGAAGATCATATATATAAAAAAATTACTGAGTATCAAGGTGAAACTGGTAAATCAGCATCAGCAGCAGGAATAAGCAGAGTTTATGTGTGTTTATGAATATAAATATAAAGGCTACATGACTCACATCTGTCACATTGACTGTGTAGTTGACTGTTTAACGTCAGGACCGAGTTTATCTTCTGTTTGTGAGATTTATACTGAAACTAGAAGATGCAAAGATCAACTAAACTGATCTTTTCTGTCTCTGATTTTCTTGTTTCAGAGTGGAACCTGCCCGCCTACCTCTCAGTGCTCATAGCGTTTGGGAATCTGGGTCCGATCGCGGTGACCGTCACTCATCACTGTGCTCCGGGACGTTTGAACGAGCGTGTGGTCATCCACTGCATCCAGGCGTTGGCCGTGGTGGCGTCTGCTTTTCTGGCCATTTTCTGGTCTCACACCGTCACGATAGCAGGAGCAGAGCGGTCGCTGCCGTTCCTGCTCTTCACCTTCGTGTTGTCTTTCGTTTGCTGCACATCCAACGTCACTTTCCTGCCTTTCATGTTCAGATACCCTCCTCAATACATCCGTACGTTCTTCATCGGTCAGGGCTTCAGCGCCTTGTTCCCGTGCATCGTGGCGTTGGCGCAGGGCGTTGGAAAGCTGGAGTGTAAAACTGTGAATGGCACCGTTCATCCTGAGTATTTAAAGGAGAGTTTTCCCGCTCAGAACTTCTTCTGGTTCTTGTTCGTCATGTTGATGGTTTCAGCTTTAAGTTTCTTGGCTTTGACACGACGACAGACTGAGTCACAGCAGGACGCATCGTCGCCACCGCCGCAGGACGTCAACAATGCAGAGGAGGTGAAGAACGGCGAGGAGACTCACCCGCTTCACAACGGAGGGACGCCGGTGTCGGAGGAGCAGGTGCAGGTGGAGGAGCAGCCGCCCGCCGCTTCGTTCTGGACACGACGTAACATCTACCTGCTGGCGCTGCTCGCCATCTCCAACGCCCTCACCAACGGCGTCCTACCGTCGGTGCAGAGCTTCACCTGTCTGCCCTACAGCCCCATGACCTTTCACCTCTCTGTTGTTCTTGGCAACATAGCCAACCCGCTGGCCTGCTTCCTGGCCATGTTTGTTGTTCTCAGGTGAGGAAACATTAACAATGAAGCTGAAGAACATTTTGTTTTCTTTGTCTTTAGCTTCGACAGCTGTGACTGTGACGTCTGACTGGACTTTTCTTTCTCCTCCAGGTCGTCGACGGGTCTCGGCGTCTTGTCTTTAGCAGGAGGAGCGTTTGCTGCGTATCTCATTGCGTTAGCTGCTCTCAGCCCGTGTCCTCCGCTGCTCGGACAACCTGCTGGTGTGGCCTTAGTGGTGAGTAGTAGTAGTCAATTATTGATAATTAATTATTATTAATCACTAATTATTTGATTCTAGTGCAGATTTTACCACAAGTTTTTACCAAAATTGACGTCTTTGATTCTTTACTTGTTCTACAAAACACATTTTGTATAAAAAAAGGAATCAAATTTTAATGTTTTGTCAAAATAAGAGTTTAAAAAATTTGCAGTTTGTTGCTGCAAAATGATTGTTACTACTTTGTTTCTAGCTCTGTAGAGCTTTTAATTTAAAAGAGTTGAAATATTCATCTAATTTTCACAGTTTGTTACAGATAAATACATAAATTAATGCAAATAATAATAAGCAGCTTTGTAGTAATCAAATGGACATTCAGAAACTTTTAGGTATATTTCAGGTGTATTTACTTCCCCATTAGTTTTCTGATATTTATCATTGATGATGTTATGTTCAGTAAAAGCTAATAAGAATTAAAAGTTCAAAATTAAATGTGATGATAAAATATGTTTATAAATAATGAATCTATAGATGCTTTAATAAGGAGCCTAAACCACACACGGTCGCTCTCAGTGGGACCAAAAAAAAAGAATGATTTTCAATGAAGAGATAAAAATGATTCTCTGATCCACTTTGACTTCTACCCTGAATCACACATATCCTGTATCTCAATTTAAATGAAACTATAAGTGTGAATCAAGGCTACGTTTGTGGTGTAATTGTTGATTTATCTGCTTCTGAAAACTCATAACTGGTTCGACTACAAACTGAAGGGTTGAAGAGAGAACGAGGAGCAGGTGATAAAACTGACCAGGTCAGATATTTTCCTGGGTTAGCGTAGCTGCTGTTAAGCTAACGTCAGCTAATGTAAATGTAGTGAGACGAGCGTTGTAGCGCTAACTGGTCTCACACTAAACCTAAAGTAACGTTTGCTGCCTGTCACTAAACAGACTCTCTCCATGATGAACATTATCTTTAACATTTACAAACATCATATGTTAAAACCACGACACATTTCAAACAGGACCAGAAAATAATTTTTATTTCTCCACTGACTTGATATCAAGATCTGACCCATGGACATGGCTCCTATAAACGTGTGTGTGTGTGTGTGTGCGCGCCCCCTACAGGTCATCTCCTGGATCATCTTCACCGGTCTCTTCTCGTACCTGAAGGTTGTGATCGGGACTTTGCTTCACGAGGCCGGACACGCCGCTCTGCTCTGGTGCGGCATCTCTATCCAGGCCGGTTCCCTCATCGGAGCCTTGACCATGTTCCCTCTGATCAACGTCTACCACGTGTTCGCCAGAGCGCAGGAGTGTGTGGACAACTGCAGTTAGCAGCAGAGAAATATTTTACTGGTTATAAACACACACACTCACAGCTTTCCTTTTCTTTCCTGAG
Source organism: Polydactylus sextarius (assembly GCA_016801845.1). NCBI lineage: Eukaryota > Metazoa > Chordata > Actinopteri > Polynemidae > Polydactylus > Polydactylus sextarius. The sequence continues at coordinate 17,933,931 of CM028927.1, forward strand.
GGGAATTGACTGTTTCAACTCTGGTTTGGGTTTTTGTCATATTTTTTGAGGATCGATGTCAACAACATAGAAAACATTCCCTGATAAAAGGAGCATTGTGTCTCCGCACATCGACCACGGGGATGTAAAAAGCGTATGATGCAGTGATTCCACAAGTGCTTTGTGTGATATTTTCTAACGAATCTCTGTAGTTGAAGTTGTTTACTGTAGCAAAAACCAGCTGCGGATGAATGTTTCCCAGACTACAACACATCATGTGAAAAGTTATTTGCTCAGGGAAACAATTATGAACTTATTCTTCTGTATTTGTTGCTCCTAAAGCCAGTGAATGAGACGCTGCTTCGAACCAGAAAGACAGTGACTGTTTTCACTCGTCTGGTTCCCTCTTCACAGTTAGTCCATGAAATACAACGATTTATAAGAAACACACATTTCAGTCGAGCAGACGTCAGTGTTTTGTTTTCTTTTGTTTTGTGTTTTTTTTTTTTAAACAAAAATGGGATCCTGAAACTCTAAACATTCATCTGACAGTGGGTAACATTTCCTGATTCCCGCCAAAGTTTGGTGCCTGAGAAACATTGAACTTTAGATTAAAAAAAAAAAAAAAAAAAAGCATTAGTTTAGTTTTATACAAACACGTTTGTTTTTATGTGAAGGGAACGTGATCGGACTTTGGATGTGAATGAACAGTAACGAGGAACCTGTCGTCTCAGATTCTGAAACACTAGTTTTATTAAAATGCTGGTACAGTTCAACACATAGTTTCAACACACGTCATTTTCACTTTAATGTTTACACACGAAGATTATCTGTTTAATTTGCATCATTTTTTTGTTTTGTTTGTTTTTTTTAATGTATCAATAATCTGGGAAGTTTTTATTGATTATTGTTTCATTTTCTTCCTGTGACTATTATTGTTGATTTTTTTTATTGATTGATTTATTGTCATTAGTACATCATCATGTGACTGTAAACTATGGATGGAGATGAACAATAAACATCTGTTGAAAATGTCCTGAGGCTTTTTTTTTTTTTTTTTTTGCTTCTTCTAAAAACATGATTATCCTGAAGAAACAAACAGAAAAAGTAGTGATGTTGTTATTATATTAAATAAAAATATGTTTTCTTGACTTTAGATTATATTTTAATTTGGTGCCTGATTATTTTATTAATTAATCTCTAATTTTTCTTTGATGTCAAAAGACGAATTAGTTTTGATAAAACCTTTTTTCCTACTGATGAAAACTCAACGTTTCCACATATTTAATTTAGAGTAAAGAACTGAAATGTGTATTTTACTATTTAAAGTTACATTGTTTGTTATATTTTAATCTGGGACATTAAATCACTCGTTAAGCATTTTTTTAATCTCGTAAAAATATTTTTAAAATTACTCCACTGTCCCTAAAGCGCTCAGATGTTATTACATTTGTTTATTATTATTATTAGTATTACTGCATTAATGTTCCATATGAATACACAAGTTTCTTTTCTTGAATGGAGGATTTCTAATATCCTCTCAACTATAAATCTACAGATGAAATGTGTCGTTGTGCAACACAACGGTGTAAACACTTCAGTTATTTTCACCTCTGCTCCCATGATCCCCTTAAGCAGAATTAATGAATTCTGTAGATTCTTAAATGAGTTTTGCTCGTTTACAAAAAATCACTTCAAGGGAAAAAAACAAAACAAAAACAAATGACGGACAGAGGTTGAAAACCACAACATGTGACGTCCCATTGATGATCCTAAAGGTCCGGACACTGAAGACAATGATCAGTTAACTCAACATGTGTCATGGTTGGCTACAGGATCTCACACCCACTCGGCCCCTGAGGAGGAGGTTTAATCCCTCGGTGAACACACTCACTTTACTGCTCAGGACTTTGGCTTCTTTCTTCTTTTTCTCTGCAGAAAACTCCAAACTCTCAACCACACAGCATGTGAGTACCTGCAGGGATAAAACTACCATCCTCTTTATTCTAATATTTTATTTAATGCTCTGAATTTGTTTTTGTTTTTTGTTTTTTTTAAATTGTTTTCACTTTTAATATATATATATATATATTTAAATAATTTAAATTATAATTTTTTATTCTTTTCTCTATTTATTCTGTATTTATTCTTCGCCTCGAAGACTCTTTTCTACATGAACCATGAATTCCAGGATTGTTTGTCCTCAAGTCTCTAACAACGTCCTGCTCAGATGTTGTTATTTCAGGTTATGTAATTGTTACAGCGCAGCAGGTGGTCGTGTTTCCATTGTTGTTACATCTGATGTTTGAAGTGTTTGGCTTTAACTCTCATTCTGCCTCTGATTTATTTACATAATAATAGAAATGTGGCCGTTCACTTTCATGTCTCATGTCTCACGTGACTTTGTGAAATGAGAAATTATTCAAGAAAAGATAACAACCATTAACTAAACGTAGTGAGGAAAAAGGCACAAACTGTTCCTTTAGGATGTGAATATGGTCACACATTAATCTTTTCAGTTTACCTTTGACATTTTTGCACGGTAAAAAAAAAAACGTATGCAGACTTTGTCTTACTGTCCTGTTTACTGTCCGTCTTTGAAGTAGCAAAGCGTAACGTAAAGTAGCTGTTAATATATAAACTACAGTTCATACTGCAGGGATATTTTAACAGCGTGAATAAGGAGACTTTGCCGAACACATACATGTGTCATTTGTGTAGATAAAATGTAAAATGACTGATACATGTCAGTTTTAAAAGTGACCATTTTCCTGTATTTGCTGAAGAGTGAGAGAGGTCAGTTAACACTGAGTCTATGAGGCAGCTGAAGATGATGTTGATGCTGAACAGCAAAAGTTTAAAAACATAAAGTCTGATCAGTTAAGACGTCACGCTGCTTAAAAAAGGCACAAATTTCTCTACAGTGTCGTGTATAAATTGTTTTTAAGAAGTGGAAGATGTCGTAACTACAAGAATGAAGAAAGAGGAAAAAAGTAGCAGCTGAAGAGTCAGAGTGATGACATCACAGGTCATGTGACTCACCCGTTATAAACTCAGAAAAAAGTTGTAAATATAATATATATAATATATAATATATATAGTTGTAAAATAAAACTTTTGAACAACTTCTCCATTGTTTTAAATTAGAAAAAATATAAATATTTTGAAGCCAATTTCGTGATGTCTCGATCGTAAAAATACCTCGATACCGTCGTGGGACTGTGAAGAAAAATCAGTGGTAGATAAATCATCAGTGTTCACTCTTTGAACATTATTATTCGTTACATTATAGCGTCTGTTTACGTTCGGTCGAGTACTTCCGGTGTTTCAGATTTAATAGTTTTCATGTCAACTGGCGATTCCAGGTGTGTATCCGCAGATTCGACATTTTCCAGAACAATAGGCCCATGCGAAGGAGGATGGAGGTTACGCCGAAAAAAAACATTACAACATTTTATCTGTAGACGTTTAGTTTAGTTTAGTTTAGTTTAGTTTAGTTTAGTTTAGTTTAGTTTAGTTTAGTTTAGTTTGGTTTAGTTTAGTTTGGTTTAGTTTAGTTGGGTTTAGTTTAGTTGGGTTTAGTTTAGTTTAGTTTAGTTTAGTTTAGTTTAGTTTAGTTTAGTTGGGTTTAGTTTAGTTGGGTTTAGTTTAGTTTAGTTTAGTTTAGTTTAGTTTAGTTTAGTTTAGTTTAGTTTAGTTTAGTTTAGTCCGTCACTTCTTGCTCAGTCAGGGTAAACGGAAAATGACGAATCTGTGGATGCAAATCTATGGAAGCCCACTTCCGCCAATAAAAATTGAATATTAAAAAAAAAACACTTAAAAATTAAAACAAAACAAAAAACGAGTCGTTGATACAAAAAAATCTGAATTCTAATATATATATATATATATATATATATATATATATTTTTTTTAAATAATAAAAAATATGAGATATAACTGCTGCTGAAGTCCTGTCGTCACTTAGCAACATGCAGTCCTAAACGTAAATAACGTCATACGGTAGATAAATGAATAAATCACCTAAATATATTATAATTTAAGACTGAATGTCGCCTGGTGATAATGAGACGTCAGAGCCACTGGAGCGCATGCGCACTTCTTCATCTCGTAATTTTTCTTTCTTTTTTTATTTATTTTACTGAGAGAAAAACATGGACCTTTTTCTGCCAGTAAGAAGAAAAAAGTAGAAATTATGAGATAAAAAGTTTTTGGTATCATTACATCTAATATTTTGAAAAGTATAAAACATATTTTTAATTTCTTTAATGGCTTTCGATGGAGCAATTGTAATTGTAATTGTAATTTATCCTATAATCAATAGTGATAATTTTGAAGTTTGAATGGTGCAACAAGATCTCAGTTGAGTGAAACTGTCAGACTTTAACTTAATTTTTTTTTTCTTTTTGTCTTTTTCAAGAGTTAAATCATCTCAAACATGTCGTTCATCACCCACCTGTTGGCGTGTCTGTTTGGTATGGGCTCCTGGGTCTCCATCAACGGCCTGTGGGTGGAGCTTCCTCTGATCGTCCCTCAGATCCCCGAGGGTTGGTACCTGCCGTCGTACCTGTCGGTCCTGATCCAGATGGCCAACGTTGGGCCTCTTCGTCACCCTGATGCATCGTTTCCGACCCGGCGCTTTGAACGAGACGGTCGTCATCTACGTGATCATCGGTTTGGGGACGGTGGCGACTTTCTTGTTGGGTTTCTTCTGGAAGGAAACAGCCGTGGTGGCTGGCTTTCCTTGCAGCGTTGCCCTCCTCATCCTCACTTTCTTCCTCGCCACCGTCGACTGCACCTCCTCCGTCACCTTCCTGCCGTTCATGATGCGTCTCAAACCTCAGTATCTGACCACCTACTACATCGGGGAGGGCGTTAGCGGCCTGCTGCCTGCTTTAGTAGCTTTAATTCAGGGTGTTGGTGTCGTCCACTGCGTAAACAACACACAGTCTTTAAACTACAGCCTCAACAGCTCTGTGACCTTTGACCTCCAGGCTCAGTATCAACCAGCAAACTTCTCAGCTGAGGTGTTTTTCTTCTTCTTGAGCGCCATGATGCTGGTGTGTCTGGTGGCGTTCCTGCTGCTCAACTACCACCCGGCCATGGCCCGGGAGCGACCCAGCGGCCACTACACAAACGGCGTGAAAGAAACGCCACAGAAAAACAGGAGGTGGGCGGAGCAGAAGCCGATGATGGACCTGTACACGCCTGCCAATCAGAAACGCAGAAGCAGTTTTGGCAGCGGCGTTTACAGCTGGATGCAGGTGATTTACATCTTTGTGATTCTGGCCTGGATCAACGCCCTGACCAACGTGGTGCTGCCGTCGGTGCAGTCTTACTCTTGCATGCCCTACGGCAACAACGCCTACCACTTATCAGCCACCATGGCTGCTGTGTCCAACCCTCTGGCCTGTTTCATCGCCATGTTCCTGCCTATCAGGTCAGCGTTGGTTCGATAAAAAGATCAGCTCAGGTTTCATGAGTAAACACAGTTTAAATGTTGTTTTTCTGCCGCGTCGCAGGTCCCTGCTGCTGATGGGAGTTCTCACCGTGATCGGCAGTGGAGTTGGAGCGTATATCATGACCATGGCTGTGTTCAGCCCATGTCCCCTGCTGGTTAATGACACCTCAGGTGGAGCCATCATCGTGAGTCCAAACATCATCATCATCATCGTTGTCTAAAGCAGAAAGTTCACTACAAGTTTACAGTGGATGTGGTGCACACTGACACCCAGTGGTCTGACTGATAATATGAATATTATAGGACATGTTTTATAAACAGTTGAGCCCAAAAATGATGAAGTTATCATCCATTTTTATTTGACAAGTAGTTTTGTTCTCAGTGGAAATGAGAAACGTAACTTATTTTTAGAGTTTTTAAACATTTTGGAAAAATATTTCATGCCTAAAATGAGTCATATCTCTTGAAATTGACACAAATCTTCAAGGAAATGCAACTTTTATTCAATTCAACATGCAACGTTTACATGTATTTACAGAAATGGATATTTCCCCTCTCTCTGTTTTCAATAATATCCTCGTTCACACCAGATTGTTTTCCAAAAAGTATTCATTTACATGAATCTGCATAAATATGCCGTCAACTTACCTACCTACCTACCTACCCATAGATAGATAGATAGATGGATGGATGGATGGATGGATGGATGGATGGATGGATGGATGGATGGATGGATGGATGGATGGATGGATAGATAGATAGATAGATAGATAGATAGATAGATAATGGAGCCATCATTGTAAGTCCAAACATCATCATCGTTGTCTAAATGTTAGTGAAACTCTTCTTGTGTGTTTAGTTTCAGTCTCACCTGTTTCTGTTCCACAGGTTGTGGCCTGGGTCGTCTTTGTTCTCACTCTGTCCTTCGTGAAGGTGATTATAGGCGTGATCCTGCGTGATGAAGGTCACAGCGCCCTCGTGTGGTGCGGAGCTGTGGTGCAGCTTGGCTCCCTGCTGGGAGCAGTGACCATGTTTCCGCTGGTCAGTGTCTACAGCTACTTCTCATCCGGAGACCCGTGCAACACTAAATGCCCTTAAAGAAAAGAGACTGGAAACGGTGAATGTTTGAATTGGTTTTCAGCTGCAGGATGAAAACACGATGATAAATACGTCGACAGATGTGGTTTGGACGTCAAAGAGGATCAAATTTCTACCTTCATCAAAACTTTCTATCCATCCATTTCTATCTGCAGGAGCAGGAGTTTAGTGATCTGACAAACAGGAAGCGTGAACACTCATTGATAAATCTTTATTTAATATAAAAAAAAAACATTTGAGAGTTACATGACTTGACTTGACTCGAGTGTTTGCGTTTCTTATTTGTTATTTTCGTCAACTTGTTTACTTTAATAAAAATATTGTGTCAGGTTTCAAAGTCTCACCTCATGTGAATATATTTACAATGTTGGATATAAATGAATGATTTGTAATATAGAAATTCAGTAAAATCACATCATTGTTTTTCTTATTATTATTCAGATGTGTTTAATCATTTATTGTTTATTATATCACATCATCAAAGTGAAACTAAAAGATATTATGTATCTCTTCATTACTTAATCTGATCTTTTCCCAGATCAGTTGTATCTATGTGAATAAAAACAAATACATCAATAAATAACATTTTGGGATGATTACATAGTTCCATAAATATTCAAATATTTCTATGTCTGTCAAAGCCCAAAAACAACCAAACAAATGATCATTGTTTTCTGTAGTGATATTTCCTGATTTATGTCACCACACACACTTTATACAAATTTAAACATCTTTATTTACATGATATTTTCATATGAACATATGCTACTTTACCTTTGATGTTAGATGCAAAAACCTGCAAAAATGAAGAGCAGTTTCTCATATTACACTGAAACAGCATTTTTGTATAAGTACAGACACTAGAGTAGAAAGTACAGATAATCAACAAAAAATTACTTTGGTAGAAGTTCAAGTCAGCGACTAGAATGATCCTCAAAAGTCTTAAAGTATCTAGTATTTATTTGAAAAGTAATTTATAATTAAATGTAGTTAAGTGTAGAAAGTAAAAGTACAAGTACATGTTAATAAAACAGAAGAATATTATGAAGTTTATCCAGCACTTTAAAACATGGAGCTACAACAATCTTCATAGACAAAGAATGAGTCTGAACTAAAGAACTAAAGTTGTTTTTTTTTCACTAAATTTAAATTTCTGTTTGATGTTGATATTGTTAAAGTTTCTCCATCATCCACCTTTAAGATGGAGCCTCCATCAACCCTCAGACATGGTGTTGATGGTCTGAACAGTCACAGGTCGACCTCAGTGAAAACACCACATTTACTTTCATCACTGAACAGTGAAAATGTATCAGAGTAAAAGTCTGCAATTAAGTTCGGGAATTTAGTGAAAAAAAAGTGAAAGTCAACAGAATGATAATAATAATAATAACAATAATTGTTATTGTTAAATGCACTTAAATGTCATCAAGCTATTCTTTCTAATTTTGACATTGACACCCAAAGATGAACTGATGATATTTTGGTCCTCGAAGGTCAAAGGTCAAAGGTCAAAGGTCACTGTGACATCGCACACTGTGTTTTTGACTCAGGTAAACAACCTTCCTTTGCTGTGGAGGTAAAACACAGTGTGTGTTATGCTGCCAGCAGACAGCAGCATCATACACATCAGCGCAACCATACACACTTTCAACTTTCCTGTCACCATCACTGGAAAGTAAAACAACGTGACGATGGCTGACGTACAGCGGATGGTGTTGAAGGCTTTCTTCTTACTGGAATGCAGCTTGTTTCCGCCCGGACCAGACTTTTTCAGCATCCTTCCGATTATGATGTTGCATCTCACCGTCATCATAAACATTAACAACAACAACATCATTGGGAAAGCTCTCAACCCGTTCTCTACAGACTCACTTAAAATAGTTTCACCTAAAGCACATGTAAACGCAAACAACACAGCGAGGATCCACACCATCACAGCACAAACCTCCCGGTATCTGTACTTCTTCAGCAGAGGGTAAGACGTGGGGTAGATTACAGCTACAAATCTCTGCAGGCAGATGAAACACAAACTGGCCAGTCCTCCGATTTGTCCATAACCGAGCACAAACTTCAGGAGCACACTGTGGCTCTCTGGACGCACCAAGAAGATGATGAGATGCAAACTATAGAGCCAGCACTGGGAGCTGTTGAAGACGGTGAGATTAGCGTTCAGGATATCTGTGATCTTGTTGGAAGTGAAGGTGACCCACAACAGCTTGATCATCACCGGTTCTCCGACGACAACAGAAACGATGTCGACCAGTGACAAAACCAGCCTGTTATCTCCGCACTTGACTGATGAGTCGACTGAGACGTTAGTGGTTGAATTGTCCATCTCAACGTTTAAGAGCTGAAACACACACACACACAAAATAACAACAACACAAATCTACTTTTATCTTTTAAACCATAAAAAAACTTTTATTAAGTTTTGAACATTTTCTGACTCTCTCAAGTCTAAAACCGTTCAGTTTATCATCATTTCTATATTATTAAACTGAACTTTCTGTATTTTCACCTTCAACCCTTTAAAGGTGGAAAAATCTTTTTTTTTTTAAATTTGATATATTTTTTAAACCTTCTAACAAATTATAAAAATTATATTTTTTATCTTTATTTATTTATTTATTTATATTATTATTCATAATTTCATAAGATTATTATATTATTATTCGGTTATTTAATTTTTATTTGATACATGTTGATAATTTTATTAATAATAGTAACAAGTAATGACTCAATCAACTAAATCAAATATAATACATTGGGCAATAAAATATATTTTCAATTATCCTAAAATGAGACAGAATAAAACAGATTAATTAGTATGAATTAGTAACATTTTTCTAAAAAAAATCATACCTGATATCTGATAGAAATTGAAAAAAGTCAACATAATCTCACTAGATTAATTATTAAAACTTATTTACAGACACAAAAACTTTATAACATCAATCATCTTTTTTGTTTTATGTGATCGTATAATTTCAGTTTGTTAATTAAAGTCTCAGCTCACCTGCTGCGTTCAGCTGCTGTCACAAGAATAATTCACACACGGAGGAAAAGAATGAAAAATGACATCTGATTTTCCTATGAGACGTGAAAACAGGTGCAAGGCAGTCGAGCAAAACCAACAAACTGAGTCTGGCGCTTCCTGATTTTCATAAAAGCTGAGGTTCGGTTTGAGCCTCCGACACAATTATCTGTCAGTATATATATATATATATATATACACACACAGAGTTTTTCATACAAGTCAAACTGTGATTTTTTGTCCATTTTTATTTGACAAATGTTTCTGTCTCTGGATGGAAAACATATGAATGTGCCATCAAAACACTCATATAGTTTTATATTTGCCAACAAGCTGTTTTCACATCACCACTGAGATGTCGAAGCATCTCTTCTTCTCCTCTTTTCTTTCACAAACATCTCAAGGTCCTCGAGGTTGGAAAGCTTCGTCTCCATCAGTCAGGATCGGATCTGGACTCTGAAACACTAATATTGTTTTTCTGTTGACCGTTTCTTCTCCACTTTGGCTGCTTCTCCTTCAGATCTTTGTCGATCGTTGTTGGACGGTTCTTGCTCCGTACGAGGCCAAGTTATTGTTCAGACTGCCTGATGTTTTCCTCCAGAATCTTAATGCACTCGTCTCTTCTCATTATGCTTTTTTTTTTTTTTTTTTTTTACTTTGACAAGGTTGTGGCTGAAAAACAAACATTACATTCCCACCATCATCGTGCTTCACTGTGGGGATGGTGGTTGTTCTTGGCGTCGAACAAAAGCTACGTCCTTGCATCCAAACTACTCCAGTTGCGTCTCATCCAACCTCGGTACGGACGATTAAAACACTCTGCTTTTGTGAGCAGATCTTGGAGAAGTGGATCTTCTTTTGTTGGAGTTTGGCCTTCAGCAACGTCCTCTAGAGATGTTGGACTAGAAAATATCCACAATTTAAATTATCCACAATGACCTTGTTGGTGATCGCTGGATTCTTGTTCATTTTTTCTGTATTTTTGGATGAAATCTTCCACTTCATCCTGCGTTCAGCTACAAAACACAACCAGATAATCAACCACAAGCTGCCGTCAGTTTGTAGCTGATTAGCCGATGTTCATAGTGGTAAAACTGATCAGGACTGTCGCTGCATTTACACACAGCCAACTTTTCTAAAAAACAGTGTTATATCCATCCTGTTTTCCATGCTGTAGATAGATAGATAGATAGATAGATAGATAGATAGATAGATAGATAGATAGATAGATAGATAGATAGATAGATAGATAGATAGATAGATAGATAGATAGATAGATAGATAGATAGATAGACAGACAGACAGCATATTTATGCAGATTCATGTAAACGAACGAATTCTTTTTGGAAAACAATCTGGTGTGAACGAGGATATTATTGAAAACGGAGAAGGGGGAAATATCCATTTCTGTAAATAAGTGTAAACGTGTTGAATTGAATAAAAGTTGCATTTCCTTGAAGATTTGTGCCAATTTCAAGAGATATGACTCATTTCGGACATGAGATATTTTTCCAAAATGTTTGAAAAATATAAAAATAAGTTATGTTTTTCATTTCCACTGAGAACAAAACTACTTGTCAAATAAAAATGGATGATAACTTCATCATTTTTTGGCTCAACTGTTTATAAAACATGTCCAGTAATATTCATATTATCAGTCAGACCACCAGGTGTCAGTGTGCACCACATCCACTGCTAAATTAGTGAACTTTCTCCTTCATCTGTTAAATTACATTCACTAAAGACTTGTGATGTGATTATTTCTCTGATTATCAGTGTTTCAGTGTGTAATTAAACACTAGAATAGATGAATAGATCTGTAGTGACAGTGTTGATGTGTATGTGGGTTAATGTTTGAGGTTAATGGATGTGGGATTGATTTCTAATCTACAACACAATCAGGTCTGAACTTCATTTCACTGCTGTTTAGACGGTGTTTTTATCTACATCGTCTGTTATTATGTTAAACTGAAGCTGACACATTGCGCAGATTATTACAGATACTTGTTTAATGATTTTAACTGTGAACAATGAAGTTTGAACTTGAACTAAATTTAGATTTCAGTTGATTTAAATACAAATCAAAGCTGTAACAAGAAGATTAAAGAAGCAAAATGACGTTAATGTCTCAGACTCGGACACTTTGAACATGAAAGTCGTTTTTCACAACTTGTACACTCGTACATCGAGGTGTCATCTCATAATCTGGTCTCTTACTCTAGGACACATCTTCATGAGCTGGAGGAGCTGGAGCTCGATGGTGGACGACGTCCTGAGTTTTTAAAAGAAACACATCAGACTTTAATCTTCTCATAAACTGTTCCATTATTTCTTTAAAAATAGGTTTGATATTTCTGGATGTGGTTTCACTTTGTTACACATAGATTTGCATCTGTATTTATTTTTGTATCATATGAACTAGAATTACTTAGCAACACGTTGTGTCACAATGATGTTTGACCTCTGACCTCTAGCTTCCTAGTTCAAAACAATTCAAGCTTAAAGTGACGGTCTGGAGTAACTTGAACCCAGAGTCTATTTCACGATTAATACAAGTCAAACTCCCCCTCAAGAGATATTTTACGTTGGTTGAAGTAATATCGAGTTTGACCGTCTTTTGTTTTCACAACCAAATAGTTAACAATAAAAGTAAATGGGGCAGTCAGCCAAACGTATCTAAACTGTCATTTTTTAACCACTAATAAAGCTCAAAATATCACTTCACTTCAGCAGTAACATGAATAGGGTCCCTACACATAAACTGAAGTACTGATAACTTAGTAAGTGAACTGAGAGTTTATTAAAAAGACACAACAATTGGATGAGGAAAATGATGAATCTGCTGATGTGAAACATCCTTCATCACCAGTTGTTATGAAAACAAGACGTTGGGTAAGTCTTGTAAAACAGTGTTTTTAATAAACTCTCAGTTCACTTACTAAGTTATCAGTACTTTAGTTTATGTGTAGGGACCCTATTCATGCTACTGCTGAAGTGAAGTGATATTTTGAGCTTTATTAGTGGTTAAAAATGACAATTTAGATACGTTTGGCTGACTGCCCCATTTACTTTCATTGTTAACTATTTGGTTGTGAAAACAAAAGACGGTCAATCTTGATATTACTTCAACCAACGTAACATATTTCCTGAGGGGAAGTTTGACTCTGGGTTCAAATTACTCCAGACATCACTTCAACTCCAAGTGAGTCTTTGTACTAAATTTAAAATGATTCTCTTGAGGCGATCATGAGATATCACATGCAAGAGGCCAAAAACATTTTGTTTTGAGATATCACAGTGACCTTTGACCTTTCACTTCTAACATCTACTCTACTAAAAAATAAATACATAAAAGTAAAACCACTTACATCATCCTTTAACATAAATTCTCTGTCTCTTCTTGTTATAAAAACAGATATTTGTTTGTATTTTGGAAGAAAAGTTGCAGGAATTTCCTCTTATTATATTTTAAAGTCTTATTCCAAACACTTTCTCCTTTCTAATGATCATATTTCCAGTGAGACACCGGACAAGAAGAACGAGATGAAGGCTTTTTTATTGACAAATACACAAAATAGATCACAAAGCTGAATGATGCGTTACAGACTTAACAATAAACTGCTCGGTAAACATCTCAGTATGGCTTCTTTCATGCCCTCTTCATTAACATGGATTAAGACTCATAAATACATATAAAAACAAAAAGGATCGATTGTCTAAGTCACTTCAGTTTTTATAGGAGCACAGACAAATTAGTAGATAAACCACAGTATGTAGGTAAACCATGTAAAAGAAGCTGTATGATAAACATGGATATACAGAGCACATGCTAAGAGAATAAATATGAAAATACAAAAAAACAAAAATAAAACAAAACAAAGGTAAAGATTTAATATATTTGTATTGCTGTTCACCGTCATTAAGTATTCTTTGGATTAGAGGCCGTCTCAGTTGCAACGCTGATTGTTTACATTCCTCGACAGACTTAATGCTGCCTGAACGTTGCATAGCTTCCAGGAAGTAATTACCGTCAAGCTTCGTCAAAACTGAGATGATTGTTTTGTTTCCGTGATGAAAAAGGTCCAAAAAAACTAGTTTCACTTGCAGCCAACGGTTGATTTTTTTTTTTTTTTTCTACAGAAAGTTCATCGTGTTGTGTTCAAGTTCAGCTCCGTGTCAGTTGTGATCACACACGGTTTTGTTTATTTTATTTTTATTTTCTTTGTGCTGTTCGAGTGCATGAAGGCATAAAGAGGTTTTCAGGTGAATCATGTAACTTGTTGCTTTCATAGATTTAATACCACAGGTTTAGTGGTTAAGTGCTTTGTCTTTTTTTTTTTTTTTCTTTCTTTTTTAATTTTTTTCTTGTTGGTCGTGAAATTTTTTTTCACTTTGTCTTGTCACGTGTTGAAACAGACACGCTATAACCGACACGTCGTCTATAAAAAAAAAGATTATGCAACTGTTGAAATAAGAAATGACACATTCGTTTTGTTACAAATTTAAAAAAAAAAAAAAAAAAAATTAAGAAGTTTTGAATTTATGAGAAATAAAACACGTCCTTCCATCGACTTTATCGACTTTCTGCTGCTGAAACCTCGTGTGGTCTGGTTCGACCGTTAGCTTATGGCGGCTAATTTTAGCTAATGTTAACAAACTTTCAGAGACATCACGTCACTTGGTCACTTTTCTCCAATCGTCTCTTTGTGCTAGTGTTACAGAATCTCACATCACTGTGGCTTCAGTCGTTCATTTTTCATTTCGAAGGTTTTTGAACTTCAACCGACGCCACGTTCTCCTGTTTCCAGTCAAAGGCACTTCTCTGTTGAATTGTCTCTCTCTCTCTCTCTCTGTCTGTGTTGTAAAAAGTCAGATATGCAAACTGAAGCAGTACAGACACTGTATATACAAATGACATAACAACACACAGATCATTTACAAACTGCAGAAAGAAAAAAAAAAAACAAACAAACGACATATAAAACAATTCTTGGTCCTCTAAAAGCAGACTTAGTTTGCGGCGCTGGCGACGGCAGGTTTGGTTGCTACATACTCGATTTACACGTCTTAAAAAAAAAAAAAAAAAAGTCAGTCATGTGATTTTAATCCTTGGATAATTTCTGCATAAAGGCATTTTTATATATATGAAAAACAAGGCACGTTGGACCCTGGTCGTCTGGACATTTACATTTGTTCTCTTTGAATTTCCCTCTTCTGTTTCCAACACGCTGTTAGTCCGAACGTGTCAGGAACAGAGTCCACTTTGTCTGGTGTTTCCCTTTTTTTTTTTAGTCATTTATTTGTTTTTTAGGTTTTTTTTTTTGTTTGTTTGTTTTTGTGTCAGTTTTGTAGGCGACGGGAGGAAACTATGCATGGCTGTGGACGGAGATGCTGGACAGATCGTTCCTGATGATCTCGTTGACTGTAACAGAAAAGAGACAGAAAGATGATTAGAAATAATAAATGGAACATTATTTAAATATAAACATTTAAATCAAAATATGATGATGGAGTAAAAAACATATCAAACACATATAAACAGTCAAATTCTGACTGTTATATTATGTTAAATTCTCAATAAATAAATAAAAGTATTACATTCTATTACCTTATAAAGTTAATAATAATAATAACAATAATGTATATTACAAGTGATGAATAAAAAATGTTAAATTAGATTAAAATAAAATAAATAAATTTGTCTGATATTTGATTTCAGAGACTTTAAAAACATGAAAATATGAAAAATAACTTACATCTAACACTTGTAAACCTCTGAAAATCAGTGATTAAATTTACATTTATGTCCAAAAACATGTTGCATGTTTTCATGTTACATGTTTCAGTCATAGCGACTTTCTTCATCTTTGAGGCACAAATTTGTAGCGATTTCCTCAAGTAAACTTGCAAAATCTCAAGAATTTGCAAGATGATCTTAAATAATCACATTCAAAGGACAAAAAACATGTTTTATCTTTGACTTTTGGCCACTAAAATCTAATCACTTGCGTCTATTTTGAGATTTTGCCTTCATGAGAACGGGATGAGCAAACAAACTGAAGACAGATCCGGCTGAAATACACATGTAGCAGATATGGAGCAACATCAATCATCAGACTTTAATTTCCTTCTATTGTTGAATCTGTGTCGACCTCCTCTGAGACCTAATCTTTCTCTTTAGCTGCTAAATGTTCACATGTTGTTATTATTTAGCTTTTTTAGGTAGAAAACAGTCTGTGTTGTTCATTAATATTCATCTTTTTTAATTAGTTTAATACAGGATCTGTTATTTCCTCTGAGCCAAACTAATAGATTCACTTTACATCTGAGACTCTCAGACGGTTTTTATCAAGAGAGATGATGCAACCTGCTGCTGTCTCTGAAGGATCCAGGTGCGCTTGTTTATCCACTTTAATCAGCTGTGTGCTTTGGCGGACAAAGGTGGGACGATCCCAGCGAGCGACGGCGCAGATAAACCAGATAAATGATCTAAATATCAATAAACTGATAAAAAGAGAAAAGGACAAATGTGTGAAGGAGGATCGAGACATTTCCCGTATCTGTGAACTCATCTGTCTCTTTCTGCCGTTCCTCCCTCTTTAATCTGCTTCTCACTTTTTTTTTTCTAATCTGTATATAAGTTCAAGTTCAGGCCTCTGTCTTGGCTCTCACACGGATGAGAAATGTTGAGGGGGTGGGAACGAGGACGGACGGACAGACGGGGGAAGAGGAAGGGGAACACCCCTGGAGCCGGCCCCGAGGATCAGAGCCAACGGGCCCAGGGAGGAATTCCCTCTGACTGACTGGACGTCGGAGCAAAACGAAGCCTGGAAACCTGAGATTCCTGATCCCCTCCTCCTCCTTCACACAATGGGAGTTAAGATAATTTCTTTTCATGACGGGGAGAGAAGCTGCCTTTTCCCCTCAGTGACCCGACGCTGGCACGGCTGCTTCCGAACAGAAAAACCGCTCACTTCCTGTCACGACACACACGTCAGAGAGGGGCACACGCGAAAAACAAAAAACCTCCTGGAATCGCCCCCGGCTCAAGAGGATACCATGGTAAAAAAAACAAAACATAAACATGTGTCATCATCGCCTGGAGAGAAACTGAAAATAGCACAAATTAAAAAACCAAGACGTCTCCAGACGATGAAACCACCTGAGCCCAGTCTAGACGTCGAGGCCGATCGACTGCTCTTCATTAAAGAGATTTCCCACGACGTTTGATCAGCGATGAAGACTCGGTGCGATGAAGACTCGGTGCGATTCGCTGCGATGCGTCAAATCGACGGCGACGTTCCGACTTCAAAAACTCACATTTTCCACAAAATTTAATCCGTTTTTTTGTTTTTGTTTTGTTTTTTTTTTGTTTTGTTTCTTTTACATTTAAAGAAACAGTTTGTTCCCATTCCTTTCACTTGAATCTTCCTCAAAGCTGCAGAGACTTTTCATATCTCAGTTTTCACTAACGTCTGCCAAGTCGACTCAACACGAGTCAAGAAACAGCGATCGATCAAAACGTGACTTCGTGTTCGGTTTTCAACAACATGGCTCATGAATAAAGCTGAAATTATCAACTGAGTCGTTGATCTGTAGAAGAAAAAAATCTAAATCAAAAACAGATTAATTGTTTAAGTCGTTTTTTTTTTTTTTTTTTTTTCTTTAAGCAGATTTGCTCATCGCAGCTGTGATCATCTGGTTTATATTATTTTGATTTTAATATCTTTGGGTTTTTGGATGAGTTGGTTAAAAGAAAATAGAGATATTTGAGACTAACTACACATCACATGAGACCAGTGTGGTAGTCTAAGTTACTAAACCTCGAGACTGAGTCCAGGTCTCAAGTCTCCAAGTGTTTGAGTCCAAGTCAAGTTGAGTCCAAGAGTCAATCCCACTCATCTTTTTTACTCCTCGTCTCTAGAAACAAAGAGTTGAGGGGAGAAAACGTGAGACACTGCTGCTTCACCGTTACACGTCATCAGAAGTCGTCGCTAGTCACTACGTAAGATGATGTGATGAGTCTCCATGACAACCGAATGACAACAAACAAACAAAGATGGCGTCTACAGACTCGTTTACGTCCATCAAGATGAAGATCGTTTTGTTTACATTTACATCGTCACCGTCGATGGAAAATGTTAGCAAAGTGACAATTAGCAGTTGTTAGCTAATGATAACGGACGTCATTGATTATCCGTTAGCGATAAGTTAGCTTACTAAGGTAAATGTATTGATTAATTTATTAATTGAATTGCTAACTCTTTTTTTTGGACAATTGCATCCTTGCCCCTGGTGCACGCTGGGAAATTTCTCATCCCCCTTCGTTTTGAAGTGTGGTCCTGGGATTAGCTGCGTTTAGAGGTCGTGACCCTTCATCTAGAAGAGAATCGAGACAGATCGATCTTCCTCTAACGTGAACGTGAATGATAACGGGCGAACAGGTCGAGTTTGACACAAATGACACAGCTCACACACACGCACATCATCTAAAACACACTGATAGATGATAACGTGAAAGTGTTTCAACCCAAACAATATTCAAACTGTAAAATTAAAAATTAGTAGCCGAGATATAAATATGTTTAAATATGACTTGAGACTCGAGTCTGAGTCCCGGACTCGAGTCCTACAAACCCGCATGAGACATTGAGGAAAATTTAGTCCGAATCAGTTAATTACTTTTTATTTTAAAGTATTTTTTGGGGCATTTTTGCCTTTAATCAGACTCAGTGTAGAGACACAGGAAACAGGGAGGACAGTTTTTGAAGGACACGCAGGAAAGACTCGGTCGACCCGGTGCAGCCAACAACTGCACGGCATATACGCCAACGTGGTGCGACTTAGCCACTCGGCCGTCCAGGCGCCGATTACTTTTTATTTTAATCACTGATTAAAATAATCTTCATCACAATCACATCAGCGACTTCTTCCTCGTAGCAGCAGACGTCATGTTGACGAATAATAATCTGGTGCGTCTCTGTTTTATCACACAACAACAACAACAACAACAAAGACAATCTAAGTGATTTAGTAAGTAAACACATTCTGACGAGTTAATTACCGAGTCACGTAAACAATATCTCAAATCTGAAGCTGAGTCTGTCTGGAAAAATGACCAATGAAACTAAAAACTTGTGGTTTGTTATTTGTTTTTCTGTGTGTGTGTGTGTGAAATGCCAAACCACTGGTTGTGACCTTTAGTTGATAAATGTATAAACACGTATTTTTTATATATTTATGTGCATCAGAGCGTGAAGACAACCTGGAGAAATAAAGACTGAGCGTTCGTCTCTACCGGTCGGCTGCTCGTCCTGAACCTCGACTGAACTCAGCGACCTCCTGCTCGTCTGGAGCTGGAAGGATATTTTCTTTAAGTTTAAAACCTCTGGGGGCGACGTTATCGTTATCACGTCGACTTGTCAACGCGAACTCAGAGAGAAAATGTAAAAAACATCAAGATATCATCATCGTCGTGTCATCACCTGCCTGCCAGCGACCGAAACCAGCGCTGATTTATAACATTCAGATATTTTTCTTTTATACGCCACATCAACACTTATTTAAAGAAAAAAAAATAAAAGAGAAGCAACTTGAAACTTTCTCTTTTGTCCAACTGAAGCCGCAACATTTCGTGTTTACGTGTCCGTTGCCATGGCCCACTTTTCATTATGCTGTCACATTTGATGTGGAGGATCTAATTGAAAAAAAAAAGAAGTCGATCTATTGATCTCTAAGTGTGTTTACAACAAAGTCCTATAAATAGTCGCAGCAGCAGCAGAGTCACATCTGTGTCATGAGGCTGTTTGGACGCTTCAGAGACTCAGACTGAACCGTTTGTATTTCTGCTTTTTGAGATGATTTTTAGAGAAAATTAAATTATGTACAGTCTCAGTAGGGAGACAATTTCTGTAAAAAAAAAATGATTCAATTGGAAAAGATAATACAAATAAAAACATTTGAGAAAAACAATCTCACTACAAACTTCCTGTAGTAGCTGCTTCTGAGCTTCCAGCTGGTTTTCATCAGTTTTATTCCTCTATCATCATTCAAACAAGAGGGGATCGGCCTTTTCTCTTTGTGGAGAAACATGAAGTGTCATTTCTCCAACCCAGAGGAAAAAAACACAATCAAGCTGGTTCCTTTCAAAGCAAAGCAGCTTTGCGATGTCTCAATTCTGAGATCTTCAGTCTTTCTTACAAACTCATGAGTCAACAACCTCCAACACAAACTGGGAAAGTTTCCATTTTCCAGTTTACATTTGGTGAAATTTTGGTAAAAGTTTCAGGAGGATGTACGGCCTCTATGTACGGCCCCTCACCTAAAACCAACTATTATTATCTATTATGATTATTATCTAACATCTATCATCTATCTATCTATCTATCTATCTATCTATCTATCTATCTATCTATCTATCTATCTATCTATCGATCTATCGATCTATCCCCTGTTGAAGTCTTAACTTATTATTGTTGCATTTATTTTTGTTAATTTGAGTTTTGAGTTTCCTGTTGTGTGAAATCAACATGTAAACAAAGACAGAAAGATAAACTTATGTAATAATAACTGACTTTAAAACTTCAGCATCCTCAGATATTAGGTTAAGTTACTATCTAATAAGTTTGTCCAGAAAAGCTACTACATGATACAGTGGCTGAGAAGGGTCAAAACATTACGTAAACCATTCGTTTTGTGACTTTTTCTTTATTGCGCTGACCCTTCTGGGCCACCGTACTCACTTTATAGTCAATTCTGCTGCTTGTACAGGACAAACACATTAATCAAAATACGGTTTCCTTCAGTCCTTAAAGTATAAACTTATAAAACACAAATAAAAATGAGTAAAACATATTAAATATAAGGATGTGAGGTGAGTGAAAGCTTCAAGCTTCAGGCTACACAACTTTCTCCTCCGGTTTCTTTATTTATGAGACGATATATTAGTTGACTGTAGCGGGTTGATATTAACTCAACATGAGGCTCTGCACTGTTTTTATTCTGCGTGTCAAACTTTACGGTTATTTAAGAGCAACAGCAGCAGCAGGAGGAGGAGGAGGAGGAGGAGGAGGGTGGTGCTTGATATGAAGTAATCCAGGAACTGGTTTCCTGTCCCATGTCAGGTCCACGGCAGCTGGAGTCGACTGATACAAGCCCAGCGCTGCGACCAGGAAACCCCCGGCAAATGAGGAACTCCCAAACAATTAGCAGGACGACGCTGTTTGCCTCATTACGGAGCAACGAGCGCGTCAACGCGACCCCGAGGGCTGTAATAACACAATACTAGAGAGGAAGTGATCAGACGAAGAGATATTCAACAGCCTCTCGTTGTGAAAAAATCAGCTGAGAGAACAGAGCCGAGACAATGAGGAGAAGAAGAAAAAGAAAAAAGAAAAAGGCCGGGGGGCAGAAAACACCACAATCCCACCCCCACAACCCAACACAACCCCCTCCTCCTCCCATTTACTGCCACGTCAAGTCCAGGCCACAAGCCACGAGATGTTCTTGGCCCACGTTACGAGGCTCCTACTGGGTTACTGCAAGTCAGTCCCTCAGAGCGGTTCTGTAGTTCAGCCACTGCCGTCGCCAACTTTTCTTTCTTTTTTCTTTTTTTTTTCTTTCTCTCTTTCTTTCTTTCTTTCTTCCTCTAATCCAGGTATTATTAAAAAAAAAAAAGAAAGAAAATGACCGGACAATAGCGCATTGGAAAGAATGAAAAACAAAAGACGAAGATATTTTACCACAATGACGACGAAGAAAAACCAGAGAAACCGGAAAACCTCCTCTTAAATACGTATGAGGGAGCGTTTCTGTCGACCATCCAACTCTGAAATAACCGGACAACTATTCATGGGTTTGACGTCAAAACATTCACAGTCTCCAGAGGATGAATCCTGCACATTCATTCATTCATTCATTCATTCATTCATTCATTCATGCCTCATTATATTATTAACTAAAAATATCAGAAACACCTTTCCAATGAAAGACCACCACAAAGGAAGAATTAAAACGACCAATTAAAGTCGTTAAAGGAAAAGTAAAGTAGTTTCTACAAAAACTGACCTTTTTAAGTTGCTTTTTTATTGCACTGCTGTTGCATTACATCATTGCTCTTTCTGTTTTTTCTTCTTCTCTTTGTTTTCTGGCCACTCGTTGTATTTAACAATGAATCAATATCAGTAACTAGCCGTGGTTAATACACAACAGATGTGGATAAACTTCCACTAGATAAAAGTTAATTTAAGGAGAAATAAGGTGTAAATGCGACTGATCGCGCTAACTGATGGTAAAGTAACGCCGCGTCGCAGCGATTTTAAAAACGAAAAAAAAAAATTTCAACCATAAATACTTTTGTCTCTGATCATCGAAAAGTCTCAGGTCGTCAATCGTGCTGCTCTGACATCTAACAAGGCCACAACATGCCATAAAAAAAGCATGTCGTAATGCTATTTGGCTCCGATCTGACGTCTAAATGCACATGTTTCGCTCATGTTACCTCACCGCTGACAAAAGTCTTCGGCACACTACTGTGCAACATAACGTATGGCTTTGGCCCTCGTCTCCAGACTCTGACCGAGCCAAAGGGAAGCATGCAAACCTCTCTAGTCAGCAAGTTTTATGGCAGCGTGGCCGACCTCCATCTCTCTCTTTCTCTCTCAAACTCTGACGAGTTTTTAAACCTTTGTTAAAGCCTATAGCTGCCGCGGCTTCAGGCCAAAGATTATGATTCAAACTTTCCACGAGCAGACGTGTTCGTAACCTCTCAGGGGACGGTGAGAGAAAAATGTTTCACACAGGAGATTGATGATGAATATGAAGGGAGTTAAAGTGATATCAGACAATAGATTTACTTCAATTATTTAGTGTCAAACTGTTCTGAAATTGAATTAAATTAGATTAAATTGCACCACGTTGCATAAAGAAAAAAAACACCACTTACACAATCCAACAAATCCTTTCAGTGACACACTCACTTTAAAAGTCTCAGGTATCATTATCTGGGTTTTAACAAGCATGCTTGACAGAAATTACAGTAACACCACACCTGTGTGAAGCCATAAAGCAAAAAAAAAAAAATTTAAAATAAAAGAGTCCTATCAAACTCTGCCAAAGGTTTTAATGAAGTGAGAAGCTGCATTAACTTAGGAATGTTTAGTAAAAGTTTTACGTCGATTCGCCAACGAAAACAGGAGAAACTTGGGCCCCAGCACCTCAGAAACATCCATTATGGCTAAGGTGGTGTACTTTAATACCTGTTTTTACCTTTTTTTTTTTTAATTAACTACACCTCGTTTAAACTTAGAAACCCTCATGAGATGTGAGCAGCGGTGGCACCAGTTGCAAATTAATTACAAATCAAATCTGCAGCTACAGCTCCAGCCGCTCCAACATCCCTGCAGACAAGGGCCCAACAAGTGTTAATGTATTTATCCAGACTGCTCAGAGGAAGTGGCACAGGAGCCGTCTGAGTCGTGCAGTCTGCTGCCCGACAACAACGTCTCACTCGCCATCGTCAGGAAACCGAGCCAGACGATTCAGCGGGGGCCCCGGTGACGGATCAAAGCTCCCGCTGCTCGGGGCTGCTGATAGCTGCTGGTTAGTGTTTCTTCATCCACTGGGTTCTTTTCCTCCTCAGGACGTACGCTCAGCCACAGGCCATGTTTCTTTTTTTTCTTACCCAGAGGAAGATCATTTATCCAATTTATTTCAAATCACCGCAGCGCAGAGCACGCGGCCTCTCGAACCTCAGCGGTGAGCGGCGAAGGTCTGAGCGGTGAGATCATAACGTCCTGCTCTCTCTCTCTCCCTCTGAGATAAATGAAGGACGTCACCAAAGAAAACCTGCCTTTTATTTTATCGTGGAGCTTTGGGAAACCCTGTCTCGTTCGGTGGTTTAAAGCCAAATATATCAAACATTAGACCACCGAGTTTCTTTGATCCCATTACCTCAGGAGTCAGACGGTGAAGAAAGCTGACAGGAAGGAAAAGATGTACCACAAGAGCGAGAGTTTGTAAAGAGATATTAATAATGAAGGACGACTGACTGCCTCTGCTCCAGCGAAGGAGGAGCAACATTTGTTTCACTACCACAACAATCAACAACTATTCCTTTAACTCTTTAACACGTTTATCAATCAAGACGTGTTTTAACCCGTATTAGGACAACCGATAGGATTAAAGGACACATGATGGCAGCGCACAGGTTTAGAAGCAGCAATGAACTTTATGGAAAACTTGACTTTAACTGATTCAACTAGTTTGCTGATGAATTGGATTACTTGCAGGAAAGTGGTGATAGTGGTGACAGCGAGGCATCACACTGAAACCTTCATTAATGTGTAGCTCAGAGTCTCAGGTTTCCAGAGGTATGTAAAGTGTCGATGATTCATGTTTTTTTTTTCTTTTATGTAAATATATTCCCTAGTAACATGTATATGAGTTACTCCAAAGAGAAGCGAGTTAAATGAAAATGTCAGAGGACATTTGTTCCAAGTCTGAGAAAAGCTCCAAACTGAGTTTTTGAGGCCAAAAGTTTCAGCTGCTGGCAACGTTGACGGTGGAGTCATATGATACTGATCAAAAATGCAAAGAGCACCTGCAGGTGTTTTTATATTATGGTCATTTACTGCCAGAGGACAATAAAAACCTTTTTCTTTGGTTAATTAAAGACTTGGATGAGTCGTTTATTATTCACGATATAATTTTTTCCATCAGACAAATCGTTTTCACTCACCATCATCCAGGTACATCTGGTCCAGCTCCTGTGGTTCTTGTTTGATGCTGACTGCGAGCGTCGGCGGGCTGCCGTCCTCCTCCTGCAGAGAGACTCGCCCTCTTTCCGCTGCCACCTTCGGGTGCTGCTGGACGCCGCCGGGGCTGACGGACGGCGGCGGAGGTGGCGGTGCTGGTGTCATGCAATGAGTCGGAGAGAAGGGAGCGTCGGTCGGGGTGGAAGGCTGCGAGGTCGGGGAGGAGGAGGAGCTGCTGGGCGGGTAGAGGCTGGGCAGCTGGTAGCGGCCCGGAGTCTCCTGGATGATGGAGACGTGAGGAATCGGGGACTGAGGGTGTGAGGCTGCTGCTGCTACCGCCGCCGCCGCCGCCGCTGCCGCTGCTGCTGATGGGAGGCACTTAGAGAAAGGTGACGGCGACAGGTCGTGCAGTTTGGGGCTGGTGCTCGGAGAAGAGGACGAAGGCAGTGACGAAGGCTTCGCTGTCAGTCTGGGTTGGCTGACGGGGAATGGCCCGCCCACGACGCACGGCCTGAGGTCAGAGGTCATCATCGGGGTCATGACCTGCGGGGGGAAATATGGCTTCGGGTGCAGAGAGAGGGAGGAGGCGCGTTGGGCGCAAACCAGCGGGGAGTCGTAGTCGTCATGAGGCTCCGTCTTTATTGTAGGAACTGAGAACAGGAGGAGGAAAAGCTAAATGAGTAAACACATATTGCAACCTTTCTGCAAGTGTGTGTGTGTATGTGTGTGTGTGTGTGTGTGTGTGTGTGTGTGTGTGTGTGTGTGTGTGTGAGAGAGTGGGTTTGTGGCTAGGATACCCGCTGCCAAACAAACACTCTCATCAATGAGTCTCTGTGTCTGCGCCTCAGCTCTCCCACCCTGCTGAAAATATTCACAAAACTCAAAAAAAAGGAAAAAAAGGAAAAAAAGGGATGAGTCATCAACACGAGAGAAACATCCAGCAGCTTCTATAATAAAAGGCCTATTTTCTTTGGATCCAGCTCTGGTGCTAATATCCACTAAATGTATGAAATATGGTGCTGCAGCAGCAGCTTCATACGCAGCAGGACTCAGTAATTTAAAATAAATTACTGCTCTCTCATTCAGACAAGAGAGACAGAGAAAGAAGTTCAACTCGACATGAAAGTGGCTTTTCAAGCCGAGATTTAGCTGAAAAAGACAAAATGGAGGAGGCTTCGGGCTGTTCGTGGACTGCGGTCAGCGAACGAGCGAAGACCAACGCTGAGCTCAAATGAGGCAGGACTTGTTCTCAGCCGTTCGCTCCAGATTCCAGTGTGAAACATGTTGGACGCCGACGCCGTCGATCGGCTGCTGCTTCTGACACGACATCAGTCTTATATAATAATCACACAAGCTGTGACCTCCATCTATTTCTTCTTTTCGTTGCTGTAACACGAAGCATGTGTGTGAAATCCAA
Organism: Polydactylus sextarius; assembly: GCA_016801845.1. NCBI lineage: Eukaryota > Metazoa > Chordata > Actinopteri > Polynemidae > Polydactylus > Polydactylus sextarius. The sequence goes on from CM028927.1 coordinate 17,959,673, forward strand.
AGTCACACTTTATCATCTTTTTCTGCAACTTTTACTCCTACATTTCCCTGATGCGTGCTCTTAGCTATTTATCTTTTTTTAATGTTTTGTTTTTCATGACTGTTGCTTGCTCAGGGATGTCTTACAGGGTGTACCGAGGCTAAATAAAGCACTAATTAGTCTTAAAAAAAAAAAAAAAAAAAAAAAAAGTGAAACTAGGACGCATTACGCTTTACTGAAGCTTCTACTGTCAACAACTGTAAAAAAAAAAAAAAAAAAGGAACTGAGACGAAACCACAAGGACTGAAATAGCAACACGCACCCCTATTTTTGGGGCCTTGTTTGGGGAGGAAGCGTGCGTCTGTCTGTGCCTGTGGAGCGTGGGGCAGATGCACGAGGCGTAGAAAAAGGAGTGCAAATGTTTGTCTTGCCACAAAAAAAAAAAGAAAGAAAGAAAAGAGAGAAAAATAGAGAGAAGAGAGAAGCTGCCACAGGGTTTTTTTTTTTTCTTTTCCGGAGTGAGAGAAATCAAGCGTGCGTACTGTATGTCCCAAAATAAATCTGTTGTTGCTGTCACACCTGCAGCTGCTGCTGCTGCTGCTGCTGCTGCAAAAAAAAAAGACTGAATGAAATTTACATGTCATTATTTTTTCACTCATTACTTTCTTCTTCTTCTTCTTCTTGTGTTTTTTTGGCAGCTGGTCGTCCGATCGCTCCTCTTCAGGAGACGCTGACCAGACGAGTCGTGGTCCGGTCCAGTTCTCGTCCCCTCCCTCACACTCTGCGCCGCCGTCGTCGCCGAGGACAATGCTTCACTTTCACAGTGGGGCACTCCGTCGCCCACGTACAAGGGCTGGGCCAGTTCACTTTGAATCACAGCTTTGAACCACCCACTGAAATTTTCGCTCCAAGCCCCAGAGCGCAATTAGCAGCGGTTTTTGAACATTTCAGTTTCGTGGGTCAGTGTTTATATTTAGCTTGGCAGCAGGTTCTCTATTCAAATAACATGCTTTTCCCATGCCACCCCCCCTTCTTCTTCTTCTTCTTCTTCTCCTTCTTCTACTTCTACCCCCACCCACCCCACCCTCTTGTGTCCAGTCACTGCGGTGTTCATGTAGCTACAGGTATGGAAAATAACAGATTTTATGGATTTTTTTTCTTTAACAACGAAGGAATAATAGCGTTGCTTTGTTCCTCCCTAGAAAAACCACCAGACAAGAAGGAATACAAACAGTTTGTTCTCGTCTTCAGATGAAAAAAAAAAAAAAAAGTGTTTCTAATTAGTCTGGGATGTGAAAAAGCAGCTTGAGAAAGAGCTCATTCACATTCAGATCCAATAATAACAACAATAAAGTTAGATACTGTACATCTAACATATCTGACTTCCAGCTGTAAATTACAACATGATGCAATTTTCAATTTGAACTTTAGTAAACGAAGCCGTGAAGAAGAAGAAGAAAATAACTTCTTTCATTCTTCACAAACGATCGAAGCCAAATCCTCCCACAGACAAGACGACCAAGTCCTGATCCTCACACTGTCCTCTGTTTCAGAGAGACGACGCTGACCCCACAACAGATCTGTTTCCCGTCACAGAGCCAGAGCAGACGACCACAGTTTACCCACTCGCTCACTGTTAGTCAATACAAATAAGCAGCAGCAAGAACAAGAAGAAGAAGAAGAAGAAGAAGAGGAGGAGGAGGAGGTGGTGGTTTACCGCTGGCGGGGACGTAGGTGAAACGCTGATACTGGCTTCTTTTCCTTTTGCCGTTGCAGACGTAGAAGTTGACGTGGACGGGGGTGGAGAGTCTTTGGTTGCGATACGGAGGGATTTCAACCAGGAGTGAATTCTGCAAAAAAAAAAAAAACAACAACAAGAGAAAAAAAAAACTTGTATCAAATAAATCTTTTTATTCACTACAATTTTAGCTCATTTTCCAATAATAAAAATGGTCTTTTTCACACATAACGACACCACTCGGTGAATATTAAAGACATTATTTAGAGGTTGAAAGTTATTAGTAGCTATTATTAGTGATGTGTATTGTTTTTTTGTTCTTTTTGCAAAAAAAGAAAAAAAAAAAAAACCTGGATCTGGACTTTGTGTATAAAGGGCGGTGGATATCAGAAAATCTGGTTGTAATCCCAAACCAGGGAGCCACAAAGAGGCCGTGAAGCGAGTTCATAGAGAGCCGAGGTTGTTTGAACAGTGAATAACTCAGTTGATGTGAATAAATTGAAGTCGGGAGTGTCCAGATAGTTTATTTCCCCAGCAGAGCTTCCCGCTGTCTGAGCAGAGAACCAACGTTCCCGAGGTTCAGTTCGACCTGTTAACACATCGGCCGCACATGTTGCGTGTTTCTCTTTTGTGCATGTGTGTGTTGTGAGTGTTGGAGGTGAAGCTCGGTAGCCGAGGAGGAAGTCATCTGTCTACAAAACGGCGCTTCGGAGGAACGTTGGGCCCTGACAAGTACAGGTGAAAGCTGACACACGTTTTATTAAATCACCGCAGTCGTAAAGTCAAGTGAAGCCAGATGAGACTTCTTCGACTTCTTCGATTTGTTCGTTTTCGCTAAAAACTCTGGAAACGTTTCACCGTTTGCCCTGCGTTAAACCCTTAATTGCGTCCAGGTTGAACAGGAAATATTTGCAGCAGCTTTCCAAAAGGATGTCAATTTACACATATTCCTTGAGAAACAAGATTAATTTTCAATCCAAAAAACATGCACGAGTCAATCATTCATTTACGTCTGAAAGTTTTATGTGCACATGTGTTGTATTGTCAGCTCACAGAGGACCGAGCAGACCTCCGACCTGGGTAATGAGCATGAGAATCACTGACGCTCGCGCTGGGATGTTTTTACCTGACAAAATTAATTTGTCTCAAGTGGAAGAAGGAAGAAAAATATGACAAACTGAGCATGGAAGGAGCATTTTTTGGGGCTCCTCAAGTGACCAATTCACAGCGGTTTATCCAAGTTTATGTGAATACTCTGATGTATGTAATTGTAAATAACTTCTCCCCTCCGTCCCAGATGGACGTGGACGTTTCTCCCGGGGATAAGGTCAGCGTGAGCAGGTGACGGAGGCGTTGAGGTATTCTGAATTTGTGGTTTTGGTCGACGCTGTGGTGCAACAGCAGAGGTTAAACCTGGCCAAGGCAGCGTCAGTGTTTAAAATGGGACCAATCCAGCAGACTGGGCTGAACAGAGGGGGGAGGGAGGAGAGAGGGAGGGAGACGGAGGTGGAGAAGAGGGAGAAGCTCTTTGTCTATTCAAGCAGACAGATGTGTCCCAGCAGTCACTGTATGAGTGTGTTTTGCAGTGTGAAGACACTGGGAGCAGGTGCAGCGCTTCACATATAGACACCATCTAATCCCCTCGTCCATCTCCCAGACTCCCATCGCTGCATCCCCCCCTGTGTCTCCCTCTCTCTCCCTCTCTCTGTCTCAGCTGTCCAAGGCCGAGGAGACAGGACGCTCTGCCAAGCCCGAACTCCCACAGGTTGAAGGTTGAACTTTTGAAAACCTTTTCCACACATTTAAAACACAAACGCTGCCGTTTCCCCTCCGACGGCTTCGACCTGAGAAACTCTTTAAACATCTGTTACGAACAGAGACGCTGGATGAGTGAAGAGCAGCTTTACAGGAAGGATGCAAGGTTGTTTTCTTTTTCTGAGAGTTGAATTCAAAGCCACAGAACCACAGAGTTAACCTGCAGCTACCTGCAGTTAGTTTAGCTTAGCTTAGCGTAGCTCAAAGATGGGACACGCCTGAAACCATCGAGTCAAACTGTCACTCATACAAATTTTGTTTTTGTAAAGATTAAACAAACAATTGATCTTGACAGAAAATGAAGTGTATCCTCAAAAAAACTGTTGCTTTAAAGTGTATTTTAAACATCTTATAAACTCTTCTTAAAAACAAAAACAGCATAAAATTAGCCAAAATAAACTGATATATTTTTTACACTATTTAGGGAATTATATGCAGAATATAAGTGGTTAAAATAACATTTTAGTTAAGTCAGTAGTTTTTCCGTGGACAAATGATGCTGAACTGTAAGAAAAACTTTAAACTTTAGGGTTTTTTTTCCCTTTTAAGGTGAATTGACCCTTAAATAAATAAAGAGCGAAATCAGGTTCTGCACTTGTTCTTTCATTGGTAATTAAAATGATTAGTGAGTAATTTGAACCCAGAGTCTATTTCACCACGAATGAGTCAAACTCCCCTCCAGAGATATTTTATGCTGGTTGAAGTAATATCGAGTTTGACCGACTTTTGTGGTTTTTTTGTAAGTGGGGCAGTTAGCCAAACATATCTAAATCGCTTAAAAGACCGACTCAACGTCTTGTTTTCATAACAACTGGTGATGAAGGATGTTCCAGATCAGCAGATTCATCATTTTCCTGAACAACAGGCCAAAAAATGAGAAAATGATGAATCTGCTGATCTGGAACAACCTTCATCACCAGTTGTTATAAAACCAGACGTTGGGTAAGTCTTGTAAAACAGTGTTTTTAATAAACTCTCAGTTCACTTACTAAGTTATCAGTACTTCAGTTTATGTGTAGGGACCCTGAGACCCTAAGTGATATTTTGAGCTTTATTAGTGATTAAAAATGACAACTTAGATACGTTTGGCTGACTGCCCCATTTACTTTCATTGTTAACTATTTGGTTGTGAAAACAAAAGACGGTCAAACTGGATATTACTTCAACCAACGTAAAATATCTCTTGAGGGGGAGTTTGACTCATATTCGTGGTGAAATAGACTCTGGGTTCATGTTACTCTGGACCGTCACTTTAAGAAATTATAATTGCTATATCAGTAATATTATTAGCATTAACTCTTCAAACAACCTTCAACTTTATTTGTTTATTCTTGTTATGATTCAATCTCTATTTGTTGAAGCTAACACGCTAACCAGCGAGCTACGTCCCTTCATATTTCATAACAAACCTTCATTATAAAGAGAAAGAGCCTGTAGCGTCCAGTTCAACGTGAGAGGATGAAGACGTGTATAAGCTCTTGTTAAGTAAACAGCTGTTAGTATTAACAGCTGGCATCGCAGCGACAGCAGAAACTTACACATAGCTCCATTAAATGAGAGAAAATACTTTGCCACTGAGTTCAGTTTGAATAAGATTGAGAACAGCTGCTCGGTGCTCGCTCTCATCCTGAAATTAGACCAGATTCGTCATGATAATAGTGTCAGATGTATCACTTACAGGCTTTGAGGCGTCTCTCTCAACCTTGGCCTCAGTCTCCCAGAGGTGGTGACCGTCTGAAAGAAAGACAGAAGAGAAAAAAAAACGGTTTTGTAATCAGAAAATAATCCACCTACTTGGCTTCCAACAGAAATGAAGAAATGGAATGAGTGTTGTTATTATTATCTGTTACATCAGTGATGTATAAAACTGCTACAGAGGAGAGTTGAGGGTATCACACACGTCAGAGCGTCTGACCCGCAGCTCATGAGCTCATATCCTCAGTCTGACAAACCTGAGACGGAGACAGAAAAAAGAAAAAGAAAGAAAGAAAAAAAAAAAAAAACGAGGCAACGAGACGACGAACCCGCAGAGACACAGACGGTGAGAGAGGAATCTGATGCAATCCTGAAAACCCAGAGTCATACCAGAGAGATGAGCGACATCTTTTAGTGGATGAGAGAAACCTTGACTTCATCGCTGCGTGGAATCCCAACATGCTGGAGCAGCTGGTTGGCTCGTTATCCGACGCTGACTGGAAACTGACAACTCGCCTTTTCTCGGCTTTCTAACCTCTTATTTCTTATGTTCTCATAGGAATTTTTCTGTTATCCCCATATAATGATTGTTAAATGGTATTGGTATTTTTTTCTCCCTTTTTCTGGTAATGAGTTTTTTCTTCATAAAATTTGCCACAATAAAGAGTTTTTCCCATCAGGCAATAAAAAAACGAGGCATCATATGAGCTGCTGGAAAACAAGAGTTGCTAAATTTAATTTGCCATCCTGCCCAATGAGGTGTGAGTAAAACTATATTTTTACCAATTTATTAGACACAGAAGGAAACCATTGCAATTTCTTTAGACCACTGACTCATTAACAAGGCCCTAAAAAGACATTAAATTACTTTACGTAGAAAACGAAACTGCAAAAAAAGAGGTTGAGTGCGGTTAAATTGTCTTAAATAAGATAAAATGAGATTTGTTTGGTGCTGCTGAACGTTTCACTGTTTGATAAGAGCAGGAAGGTTTGAGTTGAGCAGATGAGGGACGAGGAGTTTGTGTAAAAGAGGAGTTTGTGAGGTGGCAGAGATGGAGGAGGTGCAGCCAGGACGCTGACAGCTCCTATTATGTCTGAGGAGACACTGGAAACCTGTTTACCTCCTCCCTCCTCCTCCTCGTCTGGATCACAGCTTCAGCTGCCGATTCTCTTCAGGAAGAAGTAAAATCAAAATAAACAAAACAAACATAAACACTGTTCTGGTGGGGAAACGACTGCAGATATGACGAAGCGGTTGTGAAACTCTTCGCTTCGACTCGTCAGAGACGTGTTGTTTTGTTTTTTTTTTTTTGTGATGAAACTTCATGTGGTCACTTCATCTCCGCTGCACCTGCTGGGAATTATTTCATGAAACTGGGACACGACTACGCTGCTTAATATTCTAGTTTCTTGGCAGGATTTTCATTTTTTTTTTTTTTTTTTTCCAAGCAGCACCTGGAGACCGAGGCCGATCCTGTTACTACTCAGACTATTTTTTATACGCAGGTTTTGTTATTTAGAATAAAAAATTGTGCTACACTTTGTGTCGGGTTTTAAAGCAAAGAAAGAGGGCGACTTGTAGTTTTACAACGATTATTATACAACAGTTTGCTGCAGAAAGAGTCTAAAGAAGAGACGTCCCGTCATCATTCATGATTTATTGTCAAAATCGCAAAGCTAACGTAGCATTAGCAACTCTGAGGCTAAAATACTTGCAACTATGAAGAGAGAACAGCTCAACAGCCACTTGAAATATCTGCGATGTGATGGTTTCACGAGGTTGTAGCAGCATTTAATGAGAAATCTAAAAACTAAACATGCAAATACAAGTATTGGATCAAGAGCTGGTGGGAGCACATACTTCATTTCCAGCCTATCGGGGTCGATACACTAGAAATAAAACTAATTAGACATATTTCAAGAGTCGTCGGTGGATGATTATGGAAGCTTCAGGTGAAAGATTTGGGACTAAACCATCAGAGAAGCTATAAAACATCTTGTCACAATGTTGTTTCCTTTATATGTTCTGTTTTAACAAAACAAAACAAAATCTCTGCCCCTTTTCTCATGTATTTACATGTTACAGACTGAGCCGTGACTCTGAAACAAAAAGCATCTCAGCAGCAGCATCGACATCTGGGACACATGTTCACACGCCAGTGTGTGGTACTATGAATAAAACAAAACATTTGCAAACCATGTTGCAAGGAAACCCCCGTGTAAACAACAAGAAATTAAAAGGAAAACATCTTGTCGTACAGGAAGTTGTTCAGGATGCAGAAGCAACGGAGAAGCTCTGGGCTGGAAGGATGTTTGTACGTAAGAAGAACAACGTGTCCGTTTTTATGCTGCTTAAGACGTGTTTTTACCCCAACGGCCATGATTTTTATTATTTTTCTAAATTTTTATCTATTGTTCCTCCAGTAATAAGAGTTGGATTACACAGAAACAAGATGTCCTGAGTGTTTTAAGTGTTTTCACTTTAACTAGAAACAGACAGATCAAACTGAGCTGAACCAGGATCGTTTCTGATCATTTATCTAACATTTAAACGCTGTTTTTAACAACTTTTGAGCCTTTTCTTCAACTTGTCGGACTTGATTCTGGCAGCTTGATCTTCTGACTAACACAGATATGTAAACGAATCACTAACTCTTGATATTTTCTAAGTTTTAAACGCTATTTTTAAGCTTCAAGTTCAGCATTACAACATTATTCTTGAGCTTTTCAGTTTGACCCTCTGACTATCACCATCCGTGATTCGACGTTGAATCACTCGCTGAGTCTCTTCCCGTCGTCGCAGCTGCAGCAGCGTCGTTCGGTCCAAACGTTCGTTTTTTTTCGCGTCACATTAAAACCACGTGAGGCCTCGACCTCGACCTCCTCGCAGCTGCGTTAGCCGTTAAAACAGAAACAACCCCCACGTGAGTGCGTCACGACTTGAGTCACGAGTGCGTTTCCCTGGACGTTTGAACAATGACTTTTTCAGGAAGTGATACGGTTTTGTTTTATAGTTTGTTTATATTTTAAAAAAAAAGATTCGCTCCAATGACTCGACAATAAACTAAACTTCGCCCCCTGAATCTGACTTCTCCTTCCTCTCGTATCGTTTCCTTCTCTCTCGCTTCACTTTGGGAACGTCTCCAGAAGGGAAGCCTTCGCTGTCGATGTCAATCCACAGGAGGTAAACATATTTTTAAGATCTCTCTCTCTCTTCTTGTGTCTGCTTTTCTCTCTCTTTCTCTCTCTGACTCATACTCACATCATTTTTCACATCAACACAGAGATAGAAAAATTTAACTGAGCAATTTGTTTTATGTGCGCGTCTACCTATTGCCAGGAAACTTCTCGAGAGCCGAAAAAAGAAGGAGAGAAAGAAAAAAAATCAAAGCGTTGAATGCATGGGATGTCTTTTGTTTGAAAAGATCGTACCGGATAATTGATAACCACAGAATGTAATTGATCGAACCACAAAATGTTCCAGAGTTATAAGACAACATCTGCACAACGCCTGCAAAAAACTTCAGTAGCAGCAGCACAATATGGTTTCTAACTCCCTCGCTCTGCTATCTGTTAAACAACTCACCCCCTCCCCTCCTCCTCTTCCCCCAAAAACCACCCTGACCGTACACACCCATGTACCCCTCTCCAGCTCTCACAACGCCCTGGCTCCTTCTTTTTTCCCTCCCTTGGCAGCGCCCCAGCCTTCACCAGAAGTCTTATACGATTCACATTTCGTTAGCGATGGTCTATACAAATCATTACTTTCTCAGAACAGACATAACACAGAGCAGCAGCCAGCGACGACGGCGCGCTGCACAGAGTCACGGCGGCCGACGGCGTCCGGGATCAAACAATATACAATACGGTTATTTGTCATGTTGGGTTTATAAAGGGAATCAAACGGCCCCTTGTGCTCCTTAATTGGAGCTGGGTGGAGTAAAACTTCGGTGCCCAGAGTGAAACAGCGGGGTGGCATGTGCCCAAGCTCCTCATAACGTACAGTAAATATAAACACATGCTCTACCCAGGCCCATGTGGCGGCTGAAAGAGTTCCCTTGTCCTCGGCCCGATGACTGAAACTTCTTCCTTCCTGCCGCCCTGAAAACATGTGAACTTAGGGAAGTTGCATAAAAAATAAAAACTACTGCTGCTGCTGCGATGGTGAAGAGGTGAAGGCTCTGGTCTTTCTCAAGATATTTGATTTGATTTTTTTTTAAGAATCATACACTGTAATTTATGAAAACATAATCCCTGCTGTTTATGTGGCTGTAATTGATTAGTTTATGAAAAAAAAACGACTATTGTTCTCACAAGTGTCAGAAGCAGCCAAACCACCGGACGCCTTCGAGTGGAAGTCATTGTTCTGTGGATATGAAAAGAAACCGACGACCACGTGAACACCACCGAAGAAAAAAGTAACGCCTTCCTATTTTCAGAGCAAATGGTGCAAAAAAACAACCAGATCACCTGGGTTTAAATCAGGATGGTTATCTGTCATTTTCTACAGGTAATTACAGACGCCATCTGGCAGCGGCGCAGCTCGGTAATCCTCTCACGGTTCAGTTTTCAGGCTTCTCAAAGCCAAAGATGATCAGACAGATCAGACAGACGACGTCTCTACCTGGTTAGAGGAGGATGGATGAAGCAGGTGAAGTGTTGAAGTAACAAAAAACCAGATCAGAAGTTACTGTCAGCGACGACAGAAACAGGCAGTTCTCCAACGACCGACCAGATGTGAAAGTCTTTTCATCGCCGGAGGAGGAGGGAGACAGTTTCTCCTCTGTGTGTGAGGATTTCCTTCAGGATCACTCATTCAAATTAAGTGATTATCAATTATGGTGGAGAAAACACTGAACCGAAAACCACAACTTTAATAAAAAACACTGAGGGAAATGACCGACTATAAGAGGAAACAAAAACAAATTAAAGCAAAAACACGACATCCTGCGTGACACCGCTGCACGTCTGACATGAACTGCATTCGACCTTTTATTTCACTCTGACTTTATTAAGTTTTGTAAATTTCTTCTTCAGTTTCCACCCTTTTTTTTCCAGTCTCAAGAGCAATAATAAACCACAAAAAACAGGGAGGTGAATAAAGGACAGCGAGGCCTAATTTCACAAATGGAGCGAGCGCGTCTTATCAGAGGCGGCATCTTCTGGGCAGGACGGGGGCAAATGGAGGCAAGGTGAGATTGAATCGGGTTCAGATTACAGGCCGATGTCTGCAGCAACCGAGGCCGTACGGTAATCTCTCACCGCTGATTGGCTGTAACCATGAGTGACAAGTGAACTGATGCTATCTCAAGAGGAAGAGGAGGAGGAGAAAGAGGAGGAGGAGGAGGAGAAAGAGGAGGAGGAGGAGGGTGATAAAGCAAAGTTGACATCCAGTTACTGTTTTCAGATGTTGTTCTGTGACTGAGGAACAGGTGACAGAGTGTGTGTGTGTGTGTGTGTGTGTGTGTGTGTACGTCTCTAAGGGGGAAACAGGGATTTCCTCTGGCATGAGTCATGGGTAGCAACAACAACACACTGAAAAACATGAATATGAAACTGTACGTGCACAAAAAAAACATATGTCCCTGCCTCTTTTCTTCTTCTTCTTTTCTCAAAACACCCACCCACACACACACACACACACACACACACACACACACACACACACACACACACACCAGTGTTTCCCCAGATTCTCATTTGTCAGCAGAGTGGAAACATCATTTAAACCATCGGACACTAAAACAAAAAACCAAAACAAATGAAACTTTTTAGTTTGTTGGCAGCGTCTAAAGGCAGAGTGACCCGTCGACTTTAGTCTTTGTAGTTAAAGAGGAAACTCTGACACACACACACACACACACACACACACACACACACAGATGCTTGTAAGTACAGGATACATGTCAACACACACATTTCTCGGGACTCCTCGCCTCGTCTGTCAGCGCTCACGTGTTCTGTTACCGCAATGTTATTTTGCAAGAGAGTTTAATTGGAAAATTTGCAACAAAATCGTCTATTTGGTCTGAAAAAAATAAAAAAATAAAATACTTAAGCTCTTTATGGCAAACGAAATCCACCACGGCCACTCTGGATTTATGAGTTTGATCGTTAAACTGTTTCTCAGAGCTCAGCATTGGCACGAGTGAAACGACAATAAAAGCATATTAAATTTCCAAATTCTATCAGTTCTGAATCGGAGCTGCTTGTTTAGAAATAATCCAAAATTATTAGTCTGATTTTGTTTTGTTTTTGTTCTTTTTAAGAGTGTGTGTGTGTTTCACACTGTAGCTTTTAACACCACCGTGTGACCCCTGAGATGAATGACGTCTCTAGTTGTCGACTGTATCTATTTACCTGTCTATTTATACTCAGCTGCAGCTGTAAATAAGGAGCCAGGAGGATCCATAGGGAGGAGAGTTAATGAAGTGAAGCTGGTGGCACAGAAGCAGCTTGGATAGAGAGGTGGAAGGATGGAGGAGGAGGAGGAGGGGGCAGTGTTGTGGAAGCCTGGCTTAAGGGTGTTTCCATGGTAGGATTGCCCAGGAATCTGATACTGGTGCCAGACGCGGGGAAACCCTCATCAAAAACAAGGGAGCACACCCATCCACACCAGTCCAGAGCTGCACACACATGGCCCTAGAGACAGCCAGATTCAGAACCCCAACTCTTATCACCTCATAGCTGCTGCTTTTATTTAACTGTTGTTTCCACAAAAGAAATGGAAACGGTCATTTTTATCTATGTGATCCATGTTTTGGTCAATCGGGGGCAGAGCTAAAAAAAAACCAAAACAATAAAAGTTAATTAGGCTATCTTAAAGGAGAAAATGATTTTTGGATGTAAAACATGATAACAAGTTATGTTTGCTGAGCTCGGTGCATTACAAACATTTTTATTTTTATTGTTTTTGTCCGAAAGACTCAACCATGCTGGTGTTTGGGGCATCGAGCTCAAAGTAGCTCCACACTTCCTTTACTGGTATAACAAGGATCCTGACATTTAAAACAAGGTGTTGAGAACTTTGTAACTGTACATATTGTTTATTAAAAAGACCTAGCGGTAGTTTCCAGTCGCCACCATGTTGAAAGTCAGTCCCACAAGTCGATTGACGAACACAAACCAACGGACAGACCAGGAGAGATGGTACAGATCAACTCATTCCCTTGTAGACGATGACCAGATATTGTCACCAACAGATGAAATCCATGCATTTCTACTGAATCAGTTTCTACTATTGCTCCTCCTGTTCTGTCCATTGGTTCGTGTTCGTCAGTCGACCTGTGGGACTGACTTTCAACATGGAGGAGGTGACCGGTAACTACTGCCAGGTCCTACCTGTAGAAAAAGTCTTTTTAATAAACGATTTGTTCACTTACAAAGTTCTCAAAGCCTCGTTTTAAACGTCAGGATCCTTGTTATACCAGCAAAGGAAGTGTGGAGCTACTTTGAGATGTTTTAATGGGTTAAAATAGCAACGTCTTCTAGCTCCTCAGCAAATATAACAACTTGTTATCATGTTTTACATCCAAAGATCATTTTACATCAAGTTCTCCTTTAACTTAAAGCTCATTAAAGCTGCTACTTTTACATTATATTGAAATAAAACAGATTTTTAGCTGGTTAGCTTCATATATATGTTCTGCTTTTTACTTTTGTTGCCACAAAACATAAGAAAATGTTTTTTATTGTTCAGATTCAAGTTTTAGTCGATCAGTTGTGTTAAACCTCAGTGGGCGGAGCTAAAAAAATGAAAACAAAAACAGTGGAAACAATAAAAAACAAAAACATTTTAATTATCTTAACTTCTTTCTGATTGTCTACAGGGAATTATTTCATATATATACATGTATATTTGCTCAGTAAACTGTTAAAATCAGGTAGTTTTACATTATATTGAAATAAAAAGCTACAAAACTATTTAAAACAATGATTTTTAGCTGGTTAGAATAACACAGATGTTTTATTTGCCACAAAACAAATGGAAATGATAATTTTTTTATCTCATATTTTTTATATTATTCAAGTTTTGGTCGATCAGTTGAGTTAAACCTCAGTGGGCGGAGCTAAAAAAAACAAAAATAAAAACCCTGGAAAAAATAAAAAACAAAACTCTTAATTATCTTAACTTAGATTTAATTATTACTTCTGTCTTGTTTATGTTTGTACTTTCCTAATATCCACTGGGAACATTATTTTATATACATATGTGAGTATTTGTTCAGTAAAGATGTTGAAAATTAAGTAAAAACTATTAAAAATAATATTTTCTTTAGTTAATTATCTTCACATAGTGAAATTCAAACAGGTTAGTGAAGATTTATGAGAATTAAAAAGTCAGATTTGATTGAATAAATTAAAAAATGTGGATGTTGTAAATGTTTCACAATAAAAGCTTTTGTCCTCTCAGAAACGCTGGAGGGCTTTTAATTTGAAATGGTTACAAGAAGTAAATAAGACGTAAATAAAGGTCCTGGACACTATTTGAGGAAATATGGTGTTTATTTTAGTTTTAAGCTGCACTCCAGTCTTTTTTTTTTTTTTTTGGCTAAACTGTTTCTCTGCTCTGTTTCTCCGTCAGGACACGTTAAACTCAGCCAGCGGTGTTTTTATTTCTGCTTCTGAGAAACATTTCTGCCTTTTCTCTCTCTTTTTTTTTCTCTTTCTCCGGAAGAGATCAGGACTAATCAAAGAGGTCGAGAGCAGGGGAACATGGCCGTCGCTCACACAATCACTTCTTGTTTTGATATAAACAATCTCACTACTCGTCCATTGTGCAGAGTTGGCAGCCTTGAATTCTTCCTTTCACAGGTGGAACAATGAAACGGTTTCCCACATTTTTTTTTTTTTTGAATGAGTCACCGGGGCTGATAGGATCACACGTGTTTACATTGCTCAGCCTCGGCCCAAACTGTGCCTCACGTTGCTTTGCTGAAGCTAATCAAGGAAATTGCTGTTTGTAAACCAACTCGTATCAACATCTGGGAGCAGTCCCCCACCTCCCCCACCTCCACCTCCTCCTCCTCCAAAACCGAAACGGCTTAAAGTAAGAAAAAAGAAAAGAGAAACAAATACCGAGGCATGGCACATACACACACACGTAAAAGTGTATGCATCCACACCACGTGCACAGCCACCCACACACACACTCATGCACACACACATTTGTGATCCATTCCTCTGCTGAACAGGCAATGGAAACTTCTGCAAATGTAAATCTGCTGGGTTAAAAATACAGCGCATTAATGTGCACCACATGTGGCACTCTGGCAGGATGGAGGATATTTTGACGGCGGGGGGAGAAGAGGGAGAGAGAGAGACAGAGAGAGAGAGAGAGAGGGAGGGAGGGAACAGTCTTGGGGTTTCTCCAACAGCAGAGAGAGAAGGACACACACACACACACACACACACACACACACATCTTCATACAGTTGTACTGAGACGACGCAGCGTCTCAGCTCCAAGTCTCCTCCTCTTTTACCTTGAGCCTTTTCCACGAACACCACCTTGGAGTCGTGCTGGAAGTTGTGTCCGTCGAGGAGCATCCTCTCCCCTCCGGGGGCGGGACACGTCTCCAAGCTCTGCTTATCCACCAGCGGCAGCTCCTGGGCCGATCTCTGGGCTGTGGGAGGGAGGGAGAAGAGAAACCGGACTCATCGCTCAGCTAATACACACCCACTCCCCATGCAAACCTGAGCATCCAGACCGAAGCTGAATCACTACCTAGACAGTTTTCTCGGAGCCGTAAACCTCTGCTCCTCCTGTTAGATTTAAATTCCTCTCTGCCTGTAAGTAGAGACAGGCTCCATGTTCTGTTTATTTGTGTTTTCTTCAAATTGTGGTGGATGTTTTGTATTAAATATTTGGTTTAAGAGTATCTTTCCTCCTTTCTCTCTTCTGTCTCTGTCGCTCTCTCACCTTTTGGCCTTCTCTCTTCATTCCTCGCTCGCTTTCATTTTCTCTGAAATGATCTATTACTTGCTACGATATATTTACAAACCTCGTTCTGTTTAAACGTAACGCCGATGTCTTGGCGCGAGTCTCTCTCTCTCTTGTGAAAGACATCTGTAATTTCATCGTGATTGGGACACATAAACAGAGGCTGAATAAAAGCTGAATATTTTTCTCATGTGAGGATCATCTTTTTGTAATTTGATGCTGCTGCGTTCTGATTTTGATAAAAAAAAAAAAAACTTAATTCCCTGCCTTTTGGAAACCATCAATCTTTTCCCCGTTTCTGTGTGTTTCTCTGCCTCTGTCTGTCGTTCTGCTTCACTCACACACACAGTGAGCTCTGGTCAAAAACAATTGCTTTGTGGCAGTCGTTCAGAAACTAACAATGGTCTATTTCAAGGGGCTGAGATCATGGTTTAACTACTGTCTTTCATTTACCTCATAAGACTTAATCTCTATGGCAGCTCTCGGTGCCAGAACCACATAAAGTGGTTGATCTGCCTGAGTTTATCCCGGTCCAGTGAAAGGTCAAATCCAGTGCAGCGAAAGAGAGTCAATGGAGTTTATCGAGCGAAGGTCTAAATTGCTTTTTACACAGACGAACGCTGTCAAACTCACAATCACATGCACCCGTTACGTAACAGCTCTGGTTATATTGTAGATGCATCAAATAATCCTTATTACTATTGACAAATTTGTTGCTTAAACCAGACGAAGTGTTTAATTTTTAATAAATAAAAAAAAAGTCCAGTAACTTTCTGTTTGATCAGTGACCTCAAAGATTAATTGATTCGCTGAGTTTCTTCCAGATGTCTAATTGATTAATTCAGTGATTCCCAACTCTTTTTTTGTCTCATGACCTTTTTAAATGAAGTCATTTCTCCCTGCGATCCCTCGTCACATGCGTCATATGCCTCTGAGTTATGATTCATTTCAGGAAAGCCTCGTTTTTTTTCCCTCTTCTGACCCCAGGTTGTTTGATTTGAGTAATCATTAGAGGCATAAAATCGTCAATCTTTCCTGATTTTTCTTTTTTTTTTTTTTTTTTAGAGAAAAACAATAAGGGATCTATTTTAATAATGTCCAAACCTACCAAACTTAGTCCAAACCTAGATTAACAATGAACAAGTGCAGGTTACACCCAAAATACACCAATGATTAACATGGAATAAACCAGTAAAAGTGCATCTTGGCCAATTGTGATAATGTGCTTTTAAATTAACAGTAAAATACTTGGTCAATGGTTTGAAGAATGAGCAGAAAAAGGTTAAGATAATAACCCAACAACACCTGACCACACTCAAAACATTCAAACACTGACTCGCCCACTGACGCTCACACGAATACGGTGCATTTGCTATTTAAACACAGACAGGAAAATGACAGTCTGTGATTTGCAAAGACGCTTATGTTCTCCAACACATAACAACAAAAAAATGTCCTAAAATGTTGTAAAAGTTTCTAAAGGAGTGTCTCAAGGTTTGGTACTGGGGCTCCTCCTGTTCACCCAAATCAAATTCAAGTCTCTTGTGCTGCTGAACTCGTCTACTTGAACCGACACAAAGAAACCTGAGTCCAGTCTGTTCTCATTTGTAGCTCCAAAATTACTATCAGAGCAGGGGAGTCCCTCTTTATCGCTCTGAGATACATCTCCTCTCCCATAACTCCCTTGACGCCCTAACAAGCACTTAGTGTGCACTTCTTACTTGATCTCCTTACACTTTGCCTCATTAAATTTATCCATTGCTTGTTTACTTCCTTAATGTTTCCTACTGCGCTGAAGCTTTAGTTTTGTCCCATTGGATAAAAGCTACTGCTGCTAAATGACTAAATGTAATATAATGTGTAAGATGGGGCACTAAGAGTGTACAACTACGCTAGTGGTTCTCTAAGCTTTGAGCATAATATTGACAATGTTTCAATCTTTTGGCGAAACTTACCCCAAGTAAAACTGAGGTTTATGTCAATGTTATTACTGAAGAAAACATTTGTTTTTAAAACAAATTCAAATCCTGATGGCGGTCAAATGATGGGGATTCAGCAGGATGTACGGCCCCTATATGGCCCAAATTAGTGATGTAAAAGAAAACACAATAGAATGCCAAAATTCCCCCAAAACCAATTATGGATCTCTAAAATTATAACAACAACTGCCCCAAAAAGAGTCAAAAAATCCCCCATAGTCAAACCAAAAGTCTTCACCTTGTTGACCTTTACTTTTTAAGTAGTGTGGTTAAACCATAACTATGACATAGTCAAACCAAAGACCTTCACCCTGCTTCCTCTGAGACTAAATGAACCCAACAATGACAAACGTCTGCCAGACTACAACCACAACCTTTGATATCTGGGAATGGACCAAAGTGGTGGACTGACCAACCAACGGACAGAGATGCATCACCATACCTTGGTTTTGTGAAGGAGAAAATGTTTTTACCTTATTTTCTATTCTACTGATCATGTGACCTCTCAGGAGAAGTCTCAATTGCAGCCTTGGGAGTCATTGAGTTGATAAATCTTAAACTAAGCACCACAATATGAGAAGAACAGATATGAAATCTGAGGAGATGGACTCACAACACTCGATGGGGTTGGACGCAACTTGCAAGGACACCGTTCTCCCCGTGGCCTGGTTGATGTGGATCCTGAAAACCATCCGCACACGCGTGTTCTTCCGTCCGATGTCGGTTTCTCCCTTTCGCAGTTCGATGTCAGAGTTGCGCAGCTTCAAGATCCCCGCGCAGTCGATTCTGTTGATGATGAAGAAAAATGATGAAGAGCTTCGGTCTGCCAAAGTCTGTCCGTCCATGAGGCAAATTATCATTAGCATTTATGACATATATACTCTAGCAGTTCATCAGGCGGTGATTTATGCAGTGGTGGAGCCATATAAAAAGTGATTTTCACTCTGGACTCCATCAACACACTCCTGAAGGAGGCTGCGGTCCTGTCAAGAGAAGATTAACGCCGCCACCCCCCAACACAACGTTCACACCTCAATGCTTTTACTTTTGGGTGAAATTCAAACTCTATTGAACCCGATGGCTGAGAACGATCATTACATCATTAATATCTTTGTTATGACCCACGAGAGATGGTTCCTAAAATACTGTTCCCTTTTCACAAATTTTACTACCAATGTAGTAATTTTTTTTTTCACAGTGTCAAAGTCTTCATCAGGCACTTAATAAACCCCCTCCTTCTCGTCTCCACTGCCCCTTTCTGTCTGCACTGCACTCATCTAACGTTTTCATACTTAAATACCTCAAGCCTTGAGTTTCTGGCTTTTCCATCGCCGTGCTACTTGATGCCGCATTCCTCAAAGCCTAGTTAATGTCAACTTTTACACACATTTGAACACTCCCTAACATTCTTCCCGCCAGACGCCGGGGTCTGCTTCACTGGTGAAGTAATCAGGTGTTGATACTAAGGACCCCAGCTGTTCAGCTCTGCGCCGCCTACGCAAACGGGCTGAGTGCAAAACCAACCACGTGATGAGGCGTCCGCACAGCGCCTGAGAAAACGTTTGAGAAAAGAAGGGACAATACCAAGGCCGGGGGCGGGCAGCGCTCTAATGCTATCGATGGAATAATTTACAGTTAATTGGAGTCATACCAAGTCAAATGTTGCTTCATTATTAGCTAAATAAAAAATTCGATTTGATGTTGATTAATATTTTAATCTAAGACAAGTCGACATAAATCAACATGAATAACTATTTCAGGAATATAATAATGCCAGTATTCTGCACCACATAATAAAACATCCATATGTCACACTGGAGTGCATGTCAAAGCGAATAAATCCCACAAATCCCTCGTCTAAACTTTGAGCGCTCCGAGGCGTTTCCTCCATGAGAGAGGAGAAACCATATCCTGAGGTGAAGTAGTTGTATAAGGGGAGTTTATGTGTTACATCCATTAAAGCCTGAAGAGAAAGTGCTGATGCAAGCAGGCTGCTACTGCCTGCAGCTCAGACACAAACTCCAGGCCGCTGTTAGCAGCTCTGAGCTTCCCCGGTAATCTGATCTCTGAGGCTTATAAAATGGGAAAGCCACTCGTCTGTGTACAGAGGGCAACACTCTCAAAACCCAAACACTGCAGGAGGCATGAAAACTCACTGACGTTCATATGCATCAGATGAGCAAACTCCAAGTCTCCAGATCTCACAGGTTTTCAAGGTTTAATCAGCCTGAGGGGGGATGTGAACATTACTCCTCAGAGAGATTCAGTAGATGCCTCAGTCAAAATAAAACTCCTTAAATTTGAGTTTGGAGATTTTCAAATAACAACTGTGATATGTATCTTTGCTGAGCAGCTGGTGTTTATTGGCTGTAACAGACACACTGCAGCACATCAGATGTTCACTCCATCATAGAAAAAGCAGCCATAGTTATTTTTAAAACTTTTGGGGGGTTAGTTCAATTCAAGGCCAAGTCTGAAGTCAGGTCTGAAATCCGTGAGGACGAATTCAAGTCAAGCTACAAATTTCCTGGTAATAGTGTTTTTTACAAGACAGATTTGTGACTCAAAACCTGGACTACAGTCAGAATAATGACACAAAAATGTGGATTTGAGATTTGACTTGGACTGAAACATTCAAGTCTCAGGTTTTTGACCTTTTGACACAGAAGTAACGTTTTAATTTATGAGACTGTGGCCTGACTTTGACTGGCCCGTGAGAACTGGTCTTGAAGAACTCACTGAACTTCACTGAAATGACTTGTGACCTGACTTGGACTCGTCTTTAAGGTCTTCAGACATGACCTCGAAAAAAAGACTCAAAATTCTGAAATATCCCACGACAATAAAATCTGACAGAAGATCTAATATATCACATCACAAGTCCATTTGACACGGACTTGTCTTGAGTGCCAAGTCTCAGGTCATGAAGTTTAAATTGACTGAAACCTTCAGATGGACCAGGGTTAGGGTTAATGGATGTGGCGTTGCACTAAAAGACTTGAAAATGACTCTAGACGTCTAAAACATTTCACATTTTAAACAGATTTAGCCAAGTTTGGACAAGTCCAAACACATTTGTGCTGTTGAGTCATTGAAACCCAAACTTTAGACAAGTTAGTTTAGGTTTTTGATTCCCTCAAGGCACAAGAAATATTCAAGTCTCAAGCAATTCGAATGATTTGGACTTGAATGCTTTTAAGTCTCAAGTCTTCAAGTTTTGACTGACCCAAACATTGACATACTAGGATTAGGGTTAGTAGATGTGGAGTTGCCCTTAAAGATGGAAAAATAACTCTAGACATCTAAAACATTTCAGTTTTGAACCACATTAAGCCAGGTTTGGACAAGTCTGAACAAGTTAGGGTTGTTAAATCAATCAAAAGTTAGGGTTTTGATTGGCTCAAGACTTAAATATTCAATCTCAAGCAATCTGACACAGATCTTATTAGACTGTGGCAAGAATTGGACTTGTCCACTAGATTTGATTTGGACTTGAACACCAAGTGTCAGGTCTTCAACTTCTGACCGACTCCAACATTGACGTGGATCAACATCGGGTTAGGATCAGGGTTTGGGACGGTGGAGGCAGAGCTGCTCTAAAAGACTTGAAAATAACTGTAGATTTAACTTTTCACTTTTAATCCAGATTTAACAAAGTTGAGACAAACCTAAACAAAGTTGTTGAGTCAATGGAAACCTTAACTTTTGATTGATTCAACAACCCTAAATTGTTTAGAGTCTAAAGTTTTCGTGAGAAAAACCTGCAACAAGAAGATCTTAATGGACTGGAACCTTAACTTGGACTTGCCCTCTGGATTTGATGTGGACTTTAATGCCAAATCTCAGGTCTTCGGGTTTTGACTGAAACTTAGGGTTACTGTTGGTGGATGAGGAGTTGTCCTAAAAAATAAAAAACTTGCATATAACTAAATCATTTAAATTTTTTGACCAGATTCAGCCAAGTTCAAGTAAGTCCAGGTCAGTTCTTGGAGGATTAATAAACTTGACATCTTCAAGTTTGAGGTAAGAGCCTGCAGAAACCTTGACGTGGATTTAAAATCCCTTCATCAAGATTTAGACCAGTTTTAATCAAACCTCACTGGCTGCAGCCTCTGATACTCACATCGCCCGCATGTTGTTCTCTGGCAGCAGTGGGATCTCCAGCACCTTGGTGTTGTTGTGCAGGACCTCGTGGCTCGGGGTGGACACCGTCTTCCCCGTGATGCGGTGGACCTGGTAGAAGGCGTGAGGCCTCAGCAGGCGGTCGTCGGCCGTGCCAATGAACAGCTGCAGGGTCAGAGGTTCGCTCTCCATGTATCCATGGAGCTGAGAGGAGAGAGAGAGATGAAGAAAACACACAGTTGCGGTTAAGCTTTTAAAAAAGTATCCACTTAAATTCTGTCAAAAACAAACGTGGGTCTCTCAGAGGTCAGACTCTCAGCGTGATCATTTTCAAACAAAGTTCCCATTTAGGATCTTGTAATCACCATTTCCATCTTCTTTAATTTACTACCAATGGCCTAAATACACTTCCTCCATCAGTTCAAGTCCTGCCAAGATGTTGATCCTACAGTAGCTGAATCTCTGGGGCAGCTGCTGCCAGAGAGCAGTAAAACCACCTACAGCGAGCGGCGATGTGATTTGTGAGCCCCGCGCTTGACTTGTGACAAGACTAAGCTAGTGTTTCAAAAAGTCAAGGTCGCGTCAGTCCCACCAAACGAGGGCCAAGCGGGGTCAAGAAAAACTCTCACTGTTGACCTCCTGTTCTGATTGTTATCGCTAAAATGATCCCGCGCTCGATGCATCTGGAGACAGTACAGAAGTGGAGAAGTACTCCCAGACCTCCATAGGTGTTGCTTGACAGGAGGCCTCCTGCCAGGATGACCTCAACCACCCAGACAGCAGAGCGCAGGCATGAGGCCCGGACCCACAGGCTGAAATATGAGACCAGCGGCTACTACTGACACACTGTCTGAGAGTTATGTATGTTATCCATACAGTGAGCGGAGGGAGGACCCAGAGCACAATACTGGGTAAAAAAAAAAACAAAGTAAAACAATACAATAAAGAGGCTCTAATACTGGAATATACTAACACATATAATATCAGTAATTGCTAAATGCTGCAATCAACACTATTTCTGCTGTTTAAAAAAAAGTACCTGGTGCATTTGTGAAGCTATTTTACCACTTGATGATATATTAATCAAATTAAAGTTATTACATTTTTCCCCAAATCCTTCATTTGATGAGCCAATAACAACTACAACAGGGACTTTCCAATCTTTCCAATTTTTTGATAAAATTGAGCAACATTTCATTTCTTGAAATTCCTCCAATTATCAGATCTGAATTAGAGGAATTAGCTTTTTTTCTTTCTTGTTTTTTTTTTTTTTCGACAATCAAGTTCAAGACTCGATATGTTCAGTGATAATTTAACTGCAGTCTTTTATCTTCAGTCATATTTTGAGCATAGATGCTTTAAAATGAACATGTGCACTTCAGCCTATCAAAGTGTCACAGAGGCCTGACGTTGAAACCCTAAGTCTAATCATAAGCCTCTCTGGATAAGTGTCAGCTGAAACGATCGGTGGGGAAATGTTGAAACGAAGACCACAGTTTTGACTTACATAAGAAGAGCACTCGAGGCGAGGAGTACCCACAACGAGAGCGAAAGGCTCAGACCGGGGAGGCACAACATGTGATTTGGAGGAGGATCCCTGTCAGGGTTAAGAGCCTGCAAAAGCCCTGTATATTTGTGTAAGGAAATGGGTTGCTGCCTAGCAATGCTGTTTATTTAGGCAGCCAAGAGGAGTGTGATGAAGTGAGGTAGCCCACTCACAAGGTTCGGCGGTTACTTTTCAAAATGTAATTACAAACAGATCACTGATTATCTGCTTTAAATTATCATCAGCAACGAAGTCTAGACGATTAGAAATAATCAGATTCAATAATGTCATCTGACTGCTTTTAGCCGATTTCGGTTCCTTTGCTTCCAAGAGTTTTGACAAAGCGTGCGCTTATTGAGACCTTCGCAATTCATGTCAGCTTCATCATCATCAATCATTTTGAGACAGAAAATTATCTAAGTGGTGATGTTGCAACCGAGCAACCTTTTTGTGTGTTTGTGTTTTATATATAAAAGCAGCTGCAGCAGACAACAGCTATGATTTGCTGCTGTAATTAAATCACTGTGATACCACTTCATGTAAACCCTTCGCTCCTCCACCCTGGCAGTTTGACATTAGCAATGCAGCCACCCCTCCCTAGTTCATATTATCACCCACAAGAGGAATGCAGAGACTCTGGCTGCTCAAAGCACCAAAGAGGAGCTGAACGGGATGAGGAACGGAGCGGGACTACCTCTCTGATCCTTTTATATTCACTCCCCCCATTTATAAAAGGATAATCAGCATGATTTAACATGATATTTGTTAATTAAACTTTGTTTTTAAATCTAGATTCAAGGCCAAGAAAAGGCCCATGAACTCCAAAATCTCAGTCAAGAAATCTGACTTCAAAACGGAGAAAAATGAAGACCTCACAGACTTGAACAGGGGTATTTCCTCTCCACCAAAGTACAGCATGAAACCCTGAGCATTAACTGCGGTGAGGACTGCACACAGCACTTCAGAGAAGCATACTTCAGTCTGCTGCTGGCGTAAGGGCGGGTGTGGTTGAGGCAGGCAGCAGCAGCGATGGCATTGAAAAAGAACAGAAAACAGCCAGCTTAGCTGTGCTGGATGCTAGACGTGGAGAAAAAAAAAAGCGTACCACACGGATCAGGAGCTTCCAGAATAAACTCTGTAAAGTCTGGGCAGGGTTTGAGTCACAGGAGCGACGGGACGAGCCGCAGAGGCTTCGTCAGCCAGCGTCCACAGAGGAGTTTGCAGCGCTGTGTGTACCATGTAATCAGGAAGTCGCAGAGATGGGGCTGCCTTGTCTGAGTTCTCCCTCCAACATCTCCATCAGAGCCTGCCAGAAACGTGTGTGGTTTTTTTTTAGTCGCTGCCGCCTCCGCAGGACGCACTGCACGATGATGTCAGCCGTGCACACGGGAACTTTCCTAAACAAAGGGAAGTCTGTGTGGTTGGGGTGGTAGCTGGCGGAAAAGTAGGGGGAGGTCTGAGTTTGGGTTTTGAAGAGAACACACACTCTCTATTTCAGCTGGGGTGAACCCAGACCCCTGTCATTAAATCATTAGCACCTTCTCATGGACAAATACACGCATCTGCACAGATGTGTGGCTGCTGTTGCAACACGCTGGATGGTATGGTACAAAATGTGGTTTGGTTTCCAACTTTCTCTCTTTTTTTATTCCACTGCTGCTTGTAAATATAATATTTATGTTTCTAATTCCACTGTTTTGTGATCACATGAGGTGAATCCACCTAAAAATACATCAATAGTATAACACTGTTAAATCAAAACGTTTAGCTTTTTAAAAGAAAAACAGTTTTGAGGCGATTAGACAAACTAGCATCTAAACAACTCTGTAATTATCAGTTCATCATAATCAATGACAAACAGAGCACTGATTATCTGTTTTAAATTAAGGACCAAGAAGCTAATTCGCAAACAGAAATATAAAACCAATGTCGCCATTACATATGCTGTCCACCAGAGGGCAGTGAAGATTTAACTTTTAAGCTAAAAAGAAAAAGTTGTTTTCATAACATAATATATTTTAGATGTAAACAAAAGATCGCGTATTAACGATATTCACACTAAATCTTAATCAGCTCTTGCTCCGACACAATAGAAGAGAAAATAAAAATAAAATGATCTTAGATTTAAGAGATTGTTTTCTCTCAGTGACGCTGAGGTTTGTGGACTTGCGATGTTAACGTCGTCTGTTCACACTTAACAGCTCAGTTGCTCCTAAACATTTATCACACCTGAAAAGCAAAAACAGAAACTTCTGCTCCACGTGTGACGAACGTCTGGGAAACTCACGAACCGATTGTAACAAATTAGTGAAATGTCAAAGGTTATTAATTGAAGTGACAGCCCTGCTTACCACTTACTTTACTTTAGACCCTTTATTTATTCAGAGACTGAGGTCAGCGGTGAGGAGTAATGGAGGAGGAGGGGGGGACCAGATGGATTTATAACCAAAACATATCTGCAGTTGTCCACAATTTTTTCTTAAGACTCGACCACCAGAGCTACTGTGGTTAAAGCTCATGACTAAGCTTTTGCTGGCCATGCTACATCACTTTGTAACTGTCTGTGCTGCACTTGAGAACGCAATGGAAAAGTCTGACTCACCCTTGTCTGGACAGGAACTGACTGAGTGGACTGGTCTGTCTAATGGCATACCTATGGTATTCCATTCAGAAATGTGACATTTTAAATAACATAACAGCCAGGTCATGAAACACGTCGTCCCTGAGTCTATTTTAACACACGAGGCAGAAAACAGCAGGGGGAAAGTGTTGAGGTGAGAAGTGACGAAGTAAAGGGGAAGGGAGAATAAATGTGCGTAATGACTACACCGTGTGTTGGTCTAATCATCACAGGAAACTCAGCAGTCTGGTTTTACTGGTTCCCAACATGAGGTTCAGGCCCTAGAGGCGGACATAAGATGATAAATGGGAATATTATGTTCTTCTTTTTTTGACTCAACAAATATTTATATGACACAATCTGAGAAGTGCTCACAGCTGCAACCTGCAACCTCGAGATAAGACGCTCGGGAAGATGCCAGAAAAAGTTGAGCAGACCTGGACGACCGGATGTCCACCCGCCAACGCCTTCACCGCCCCTCTGCTGCCCTCGGTCTCGTAATGAGCTCGGTGGTGCGACTTGGGTTGGACCTCGATCTGGAGGCTGTACGGACCCGAGCTGGACGGCAGCTGCCAGTCGAGAGCTGGTAGGGACGGGCTGAGAGAGAGACGAGAGAGAGCGAGAGAGAGAGGGAGGTGAAAACAACATGTCCAACATGTCAACTTAACAAGGAGAGAGGAGGACTTATTTTAGACACACTTATCAAGGTAGAATGTGCAGAATGTGAACAGGGTGATACGCCAGAGCTCGTGATGAAGTTGTTACGAAATGACCACCTCTTCTCTCACCTGATGTATTGCTTTGGTTTGGACCAGGAGTACGGGTGCTGTGGCACGTCCAGGAACCCGCCGCCGTAGCCTTCCTTCTTCAACGACAGCCGGTTGGACGGATGCTCGTCATCGCAGAGTTGACCCGGACTCAGCTCCTCGCCGCCGGGCTCCACCTTCAGGCTGACGGTGGGGCTGTGCTCCAGACTCGTCTTACGGGCCTTCGTTGGGATTCCCTCGCCCAGGTCGACCACTCCGTCCGTGGTCAAGGCGTTAATGGCAGCCAGGATGGCTGAGTTGGTGTACTGGTTGGTGTTTGGGAGCCAGGTTTCTTCGGTGATGCTGAGGCGAGGGGAGGTTTGAGGGGACGGCCCCGGGGAGTGGTTGGGGGAGTAAGGGTAGTGCTTGTGAGGTGCACCGCTCCCGTTGAAGCTGTACTTCCTCTTTGCACCACATGGCGAGTTGGGTCTGGAGCCACGTTGACCTATCCAGGTGTCATCTGTTACACTTGTGCGTGGAGAGGTGGAGGGGGAGTGGCGAGGGGAACCCCCAGAGGCACATCCATCACCTGGCAGGGCGAGGGTGGAGCTCTTTGGGGACACGGAGGGCGACTGCCATGGTGAGTTCTGGGGGGAGTTGTCGTAGTTGTAGGAGAAACCCGACTCATAGGAGGCGTCAGAGTGGCAGCTACGAGATGAGATGCTGCTCGCTGGACTGAGGCAGCTGGGGTCGCGGTAACCATCGGCGTTGGGGAGGGTCAGGGTCACGATGGAGTTGACTCGCTTGGCGACGGGGAGGCTGCTCTCCTCCACCTCGTCTTCAGGAAACTGACCGTATGCAGTGATCTCGATGCGTGGGCTCTCAAGCGTCGGTGCTCCGTTGGGTCGACCGCTGGAGGTGGAATAGTAACCGGACGCCCTCATGTCATCCTGGGCATCGTAACTCTGCGGCTCGGTGACGGAGACGGAGATGGTGGGGCTGGACTGGAGGCTGTGGTACTGGGAGGGAAGACAAGGGTTGCCCAGTGGGAGGGAGAGACTGACATTTGGCGTGTAGCCATATGCATCTGGAAAGCAAACAGATTGAGTTTGTTACCATGATAATCAAACACACATTCGCTGGCTCCTTTACTAAGAGGGAGACGGTTGCCAAGTTGAGTCTTATGAGAGCTGTTGCCTATAATGGCAAAAGAACAGCTTGCCTACTGGATTTGGCCCTTGCTACTTCCCTCAGTGAAGAAAGCCTGCGAGTTAAAACTTAACGCCTCATCTAACGGGGTTCCCCAAACAACACAGAGGCCAGTGACACAAAAAGTATCTCTGAATGGCTCAAATTGTACAAAGCAAATTAGGTGGGAGACACGAATGAAGGAGCCAAAAATAACTGAACACTAAGAATAACCGAAGGCGAGACCAGGTGTTTTTTTTTTCCACTTCACGTTGCCAGATTCATACCAGCTAATGCACATGCTGCAGCTCATAAACTGTAACATTATGAAAACACACACACTGATGCTTTTGTTGGCCCGTTTCACGTTCCAGCAACCGTCAAAAATAAACACACAGGAAGGGACATGATTCGTTTATTTGCATGCTGTGTAAAGGTGCGAGCTCGACTCGTATGAAACTCTGCCCCATCTGAGGTCACATCCAGGGGGGGTAGAAGAGGAGGGAGGGGTAACATGGGAACTGGAGAGTTGTGGTTATTATGGTGTATGAGGCTTGGATGATGTGACCACACTGATACAGACAGATGCAGTCAGATCAGGCTGCAGTCGCCGCAGCTCCTGTCTGCTGTGAATTAAACAGAATTAGCCCCCCACTATAAAGACTATGACATCAGTGCTGCACCATATGACTCCTTGTAATAAAAGAAAATTATTCTTACATTTAACTCTGCTTGCGGTGTGTGACACAGTAGCACTGAAATGTTTGTTTTCTATAATTAGACTACAGCGAATTAACAGGTAGCCTGAGGGAGAGTGCGCCATCAAATGACCCCGTCTCTGCTCAATACTCCCCCACTCACAATGTTACCCACAATGCCATTAGCACAGGTTCAATTCTGACTATTTTGGGAACAAGTTTTTCTTTTTTCTTTTTTTAAGTCATGAGAGGCTCTTAGCAGCAGCAGCAGCAGCAGCAGCAGCAGCAGCAGAGCCACGCCCACCACTACCATCATCATCATCATCATCATCATGCCCAGCTCAGCAGGGAGGGGCGCGCACTGTATATCTACACCGCTGCTTTTAACACACACACAAACACAAACACACACACACACACACGAGTCCAGGACTGAACACAGGCCATTCAAAGTGC
The DNA here is from genome assembly GCA_016801845.1 of Polydactylus sextarius. Classification (NCBI taxonomy): domain Eukaryota; kingdom Metazoa; phylum Chordata; class Actinopteri; family Polynemidae; genus Polydactylus; species Polydactylus sextarius. Next base: position 17,988,197 of record CM028927.1, read on the forward strand.
AGCTAAGATCCTAATTCAGTGTAACATAACACTTCAATGTGTCGCATCCGGGTGTGAAGTGTCAGAGCCTGATGAGAAGTTGAATAATTGCCACGTTAATATCTTTGCGCAGCGCTGTGATAAAAACATAGAGACACACACAGACCTGTGTTGTAAATTATAATAATAATAATAACAATTTTAAAAAATAATTAAACTTACCTTCTTCAGCTGATTTCATTTTCGTCTTTATATCAGAGAGAAACGTCTGAGATCAAACTCTGAGCGCAGTTTGGAGCGATTCTTTATCCATATAGTTTATTATATTCCCCAGCTGTTGCTTAGGATCCTATGTCGCCGTGGCAAACAAACAAACAAACAAACAAACAAAATAACAAATAACAAAGTAAAAAAAAAGCTTAGTTGGAAAAAACAGCTGCTTCGATTTCAAACAGATGAGAAGAAGAAGAAAAAGTCGCGTCCAAAATGAAAATGCGTCAAAAAATATATATATATTAAAACATTTGAAGTGAGATCATGACCGACGCGGTGAAAAAGGTTATTTTCGTCGCCGTGTTGAGATATCTGAGATATCTGACTCTGTGTCGGGGAGATCCTGCCTCTGCTTGGCTCGATGTGACGCACTGCTCCGGCGCACAGAGGACTTCTGCGCTTTTTAAACTCGGGGATCACCTCGCGCCGTGCGCACCGCCCCTCTCCAAACTCTGACGCAGCTGCGCGTCCGACCACCAGATGGGTCCAATGGATGGAGATCCTCTCACACAAGTGATTAAAGATAGAGGAAGGGAGAGTGGGAGGAGGAGGGGGGGGTTTCCAATTAGCAAAGCTGGCAGTCAGACTAAACTAAAGACAAACGCAAACGTCTTGTGATTGGAAATAAAAAACATCCTATAGCTGAAACTAATCAAACAGAGTCAGAGCCAGAGAGAACTGGATCTACAGGGTGACAGATGTAAAAAGAAACTCAAACTATGTTCCCGTGATCCACGACTAAACTAATGGGCATGAACAGCATTAATCTGCTGTTTCCACATAACTTTATCTACAGTATCTTCTTCGTCTTCTTCTTCTTCCCCTTTGGCATCATTCACAAAGGAGTCATCAGTGTGCTGCACATGAAATCTCCCCAAATCAAGATTTATGTGCAGTCTAATCCCCTGAAGCATTTTACATTAAACTGCTGCCACTTTTACCCTGAAAGAGTCATTCATCAACCGTGGTTGTTGAGGATGTCAGGTCTGCAGCTGGAGCAGCAGCAGCAGCAGCAGCAGCTGATATAAGGACAGGTGAACAACACTCACCCGCTGCTGGAGACAAATGTAAAACATATACACCTTCCTTCAGATCTCTCAGAGGCATCTCACGGGGTTTTGAAGTTATTGCAAAGGCAAATAATTCCTTTTCCACTTCCCCCTGACAGACTGCACGTCTGCGGGGCACAAAACATATAATTATCCATACTTGCACAGAAGTACTATATAAAAATCAAGTCCTATACCCAGTCATTTGACACGCCGAACTGAGAATCTTCATAGAGTTTTCCATAGGCCGCTCTCTGCGGTTGGTGTATACTTATTCAGCCTCTCTCCTTCAGTCCCAGCAGACAGGGTTTGTTGCTATCTTTGGCAGGTCTGGACCTTTCAGCAGCTGGCGGCCGGCCCGTGGGTTTCTGTGATGACAATAGTCACATGGTGGCGGTGGCTCTCGAAGAGTCCGTCCATCTGCGCAGGAGGCGGGAATGACAGCATCTTATCAGCTCAGCTGGTGTGAACCTCAAAAAGGAGCTGGACTGTCAAACCACCCACACGTTGCATTTTTATTTATTTATTTACATCAGATTACTCTTTTTTTTACTTCATAAAGCACAAATCTTCTGCACATGTGAGTTTACTGATAGATCTGCCCTGGCACTGATTACACTGGGAAGTGTTCGACATCGTGGGCAGAAGAACAAGCACTAACACTGCAAAAAAAAAAAAAAAAAGGCAGGACCACATTTGACCTTTATTCGGTGCAGACTTCATTCTTTGTGAGTTAGACATCATTATTGACTTAAAGAAGAAAAAGATACTGAGGCTAATAGTTTGCAGTCACGCTAGCGGCTCTGTGAGGCTGCACACAAGAGACAGAGGTGTTTTGTGCTTCATTGTTTGGGTTATTAGCATGTTAGCATTTGCTAATTAGCTGTTTGTCAGCATGACACATCACTGACATCCATCCAATAGTTGTTCAGGTGAGAAAAAAAAAACTCATCTCATTGGACGGTTTGTTGGAAACAGGAAGCAACGGAAAAGTATCACGATACAAACGACTTCTACTACTATTAATAAACGTCTTTGTTCGACTTTCTTTTCGACACGTTTTGGAGATTCAGTTTCAGAAATCAGCTCTTAATCCACATGTGTCTCCATTGTGCAACAACGTGGGCATGCATATGCCCCGCATCCAAAGCAATATTCCCTTCTCACCCGTTGGGATCTCATTTTGGCAGAGTCGTCTCCCCAACAGAGAATCTGAGGGAGTGACGACACTTGTGAAATCCAAGCCGTTCGTTTCATCACGGGGACGTGGCTCAGCAGCTCCCTAGTCATTTAAAGAACCCAAACTCGTTTCTTTGACCTCATGGAAATCTCTCATCTGGGCCGAGGTGGAGGGGGGTGCCTAACTGGGGCAAAAGGAGAGAAGAGGAGGGGGCAGGGGGGTTACCACTCCATAGTTATGTGTAACCGAAACATGTGCTGCGGTAAACACTTCCACCCGTCTGCAGTTAATAAATAGCCCTGCTGCTGATTGACTCGTGGACTCATCTACGTCAGGGCGGTGCTGGGCCTCGTAGTTTTTCCAGCTAGGTCTGGTGCTGGTTAGTGGACACCTTGGTAACAGGCCGCCACAGACCGGATGGATCCAGAGCCGCAAGTAAAAACAGAGCACGGTCGATAATGAGAAACAACACCGACGTCCCGCGTTGATAATGTAGACGCAGCAAAGCGAGGAGAGGATTCACTTTGATATCGACAAAGACGCTTTTCACTGTCTCCGAGGTGATTAATACCAGAGCTGCTTCTTTGTCTCCTGGGCTAAATGTCTAAATCAAGACTCAAGTCAAGTGAGACAACTCCTGGTAAAATCTCAAATCTTGTTAAAAAACAAAAAAGTCATTTAAGGTAAGTCTACGTCGCGTCACAAGTCACTGATGTTTTTCAGGTTTTTGAGTGGCCGACTATTAAAACCGTGACATTTTCCTTTCGAAGTCATATTAATAGAGGTTTTTTTTTACATAACTGTCTGAGACCGAGTCCAGTTAAACCACAGGCCTAATAATTAAATATTCAGCTTGTGTGTCCTGCTGTTTTCTTACTGCTGTCGAAACGTTTTAAAGGACCTACCGGGTCGTTTTTGTCTTCGCTACATGGTAAATGTTTAAAAGATAAAACTTTACTCTGCATGATGAAGTGTCTACAGAGGTGGAAAGTGATAATGCTAACCAGCTAGCCATGTCGCGTCACATCGCGTCCAGTTCATCCTGAAGATGCAGCACCGCTTAAAACACAATGCTAACGTCATGCTAGCACATCCACCGCTACTAACATTAGCAGCACAGAAAACATGTACACAGAGGATCTTTAAAGCAAAGTTAAGCCTTCAGGTAAATTAGCAACTCAATATTAATCTGTTAAAGTTAGCCAACATGGCGGCCGGTCTGTCCCGAAAAAGCAGCAGTTCTTAAAAAGCTGTGCTAATGTCATGCTAGCATCCACTGCTAACAGCACAGAAAAAACAAACATATAGCATGTTTAAAGTAAAGTCAAACAAATGGGAAAGTTGGCAATTGGCGTCCAGTTTATCCTAAAGAAGCAGCACTGTTTAAAATGTAGCGCTAACATCATGCTAGCACTGTGGATTAAAAGGATCCACTACTAACATCACATAAAAATGTACAAATAGCATCTTAAAGTGAAGAAAAGCGTTTGGGTAAGTTAGCAACTGAATATTTATCTGTTAAAGTTTATCCTAAAGAAGCAAAGCTGCTTAAAATGCAATGCTAACATCATGCTATCACTGCGTAATGCAAAAATATGCCACTACTCATCTTAAAAAGTAAAGAAAAAACAAACATGTAGCATCTTTAAAGTAAAGACAATCCAATTAGTTAGCAACTGAACATTTAGCCAATATGGCGTCCAGTTTATCCTACAGAAGCAAAGCTGCTTAAAATGCAATGCTAACATCCACCACAATTCATGTTTCACCAGTTTTCACCAATTCACCAGCATAAAAAAACAATGCAGCATCTTTAAAGTGAAGTCAAGTCTTCAGGGAAGTTAACAACTGAGTATTTATCCGTTTAAGAGTTAAAATAGAGCATGAAAACTGGAGTTACATTCATCTACAAGCCGGAGACATTACTCCAAATAAAAAATAACAAGCTTCATGTCTGCTAGTTGTGTAAATATGTGCTAAAGACTTAAGAAACGGACCATATGTCAATTAAATAAGTGAAAGTTGGTTTGTAAAGATTAGTTGGTTAGTTAGTGTCGCACCTGTGACCACGTCCTCACAGTGACGTCACAGCGTCCTGAAACACCTCAGTGCAGGTTTATGTGTTAAGTTCCTCTTTAATACAAAGACAGACTTTCACATAGTACTGAGAGTTTAGAGGCAGTGACACACAGGCCAATTGTTGGGTAACTTGGACGGGCGGCAACCGACTGTCTAAAACTTGTCACTTTAATCCCACAGGAAAATCTCTTTACTGGGAAACAAGGGAGCAGACACACTGTGGCACACTTCAGCTGTTTGCCCAACAGCGTCTGTTCAGTCAGGAGATTCAAAGATGGTTTACATGTGAAAAAAAAAAAATGGTTTTGCCATTACAGGATTGTCACATCATCACTGCAGCAGGTTTCAATCCCTAAAGTCAGAGTGTGTTTATGGTGAGACCTTTACTCGGTGCCAATGTGTGACCTTCACTGAGAGGCAGCTCAGCGAGGACAACACCGACTAATACACTGAACACAGACTCCTTTATGGTGCAATTAATAAGTGACACAATCTTGTTTCTAATTGAATCAGACTGTGAATTATCAGGAGACGTTTGAATATATTTTTGACCCAACGTTGCACAACGCCGCTTTCGCCTGCTGTATTATGATTTTAAGAGTGTGGGAGGGGTGAAGTATCTGGGGTTGGGGGTGGTCTCTCTGTCACAAAACCCACACATTTTTGTCGTCTGCCATCCCGTAATGTGGTTGCTGCCAAACTTTGCTAAAGCTCTGCCCGGTATGACGTGGTTTGGCGGCGGCGAGGTGGAAAAGACCTCAACTCGCTCTTCTTTCCACAGTTTCTAACCCTCAAAATCCAGTGCCTGGCTTTATTTTTGACTGAACAAAAACACGATGGAAACATTGGACGGCGTTGTAAGTTATTCATAAACTGAGAAACAACCGGCCCCAAAATGCTGGCTTTCCCACTGCTGAATCACCTGTTTGTTTTGGAAAAATGAATTGGAAGAAAACTGAATAAAAAAAAAAAAAAATGATTACTGTACGTCTTTGTGTTTTTGAGCCTCTTTGCACATCCCTTCTCCCAACATGTGCTCTCAATAATGGGTATTTTATAAAGTGTTTCTTGATGTAGAATAATGAAACATTAAAAATAGTCTCTGCAACCACAAATTGAGTTCAGACTGTGACCAGAAAACTGGCTTCGGGGGACATTAAGTAATCTGCAACCTCTATTGGCGACTGAGAAAATCTGCAAAACCTTCAAAGGATTTTTGGCACAGTTTACAGTGGCCTGAAAAAACCACAAGAGAGATGAAAGAAAGGTATTTAGAGCCGAGAACAACAAAAAAATGTGCAGTGGTGAAGTATCACACCACAGGGATAAAGCCACTTTTGTCACAGCGAGAGAATAAAATGTCACCAGATATCTGGTAATGTAATCTATAGCGACTGGTATCGATCAACCCGGTGAGCGATGAGTTTCGTGCGCCATTAAAAAAAAATGGCTGTTTTTCTGAGAGTGTATGTGTGTGTGTGTTGGGATATTTTGGTGTTATTCAGCCTGTCAGAGCAGCGGTGACCCAACCCCACCACATGACACCACACCCCGCCACTATCCCTGCTCTCCCTTATAGTCAGACTTCCTGTCTCCCATCAATGTTCTCCTTTTTTCTCCGCCGCTGTGACGGAATCCCGTGCTCTGTTTCCTGTTGTGAAGGACGTTGCTTGGTAACCGGGCGGGGGAGGAGTCCTCACTCGCCGAGGGAGCGTTTCCAAAAGGGCCGGGAGGTTCATACTCTCTCTCTCCTTTTCCCTCCCTTTCTTTCTCCTTAACGGTCCCAGAGCCGGCGTGAAGCTCAGGCACGACGACGCTCCCCGAGGCACACAGCGCTGCACTGTCTCTCGGCCGTTGGTCCACGGCTGCGCAGGCTCCACGTGCCCAAGGTCGTTTACATAAATCAAGAATGGAGCTAGTGTGGCTGCAGGGACGTGTGGTTACCAGAGACCGGCCCTGTTGCTGTGGCAGCGTCTCTGAAGTCAGGCCTGTTGACATGAGGAAGTTTTCTATCCACTCAGAAACATGTTCTGGTCGAGACCGAAGCGACGTCAGGAAGCGTATAGGTTATATAATCACAGAAAATTAGTGCTAATGGGTCCACAATCAAACATCCAGTGGGAACTTTATGTTTGACATGAGAAAATAGTTGTTGCAAACAAAATATCTCCACATAGAAGAGAAGTTAGAGTTAAAATTAAAAAGGGTGAAAACAGTTGAAGAACCTCAACTGTCTGTCTAGTTTTCAGGAATTGTTTCAAATCCATCTTAAATATGAAGAACTATTTTGTAGAAATTAAAGAAATTGGGTCATAATTGTGGAAAAAACTAAAGTTTTTACAAAAAAAATGACCTATTTTAAAGCAGGAATGTAGAAACTAGTTTTAAATCTGGTTTATGCGGAGAAATAATAGGTGAACTTAAAAAAATGTTTTTCGGATTCACTGTTTAAAAGAAAAATTAGTCGTTCAGAAGAAGATTTGTCTCCCCCTTCAGGCAACGGGAGTAATTACACCAAACCAAATTTGAACGTAGAGAAGTTTCAACAGTTAAAAGACAAATATTTTATCATTGAGGTTGAATAAATGTAAAAGCTAAATCACCAACTCCAGTCCAACAGCAGCAAGTCGACGTCCATCAGAAAACTTTTTTTTTTTTTTTTTTAAATATTTCATCTGTGTCCTCACTCTCTGGCAAACCGATCATTGCTGGTTGGTGTAAAACCCAGTGAACCGCGGGAATGTCGCCACAGACACCAGATTTAAAACTCCGGTACACGGAGAGATGTGCCCGCTTCCTATCGGCCTGTTCAGCATGTTCAGCAACGTTTCATCCAGTTTGATTTTATTTTTGAAAATCTAGACCAGATCATTTAGATGTGGTCTTCAAAGGGATCTCCAGTCTCTAGTTGATTTCTAAGAGTCTTTTCAGTGACTCACAACAACGACGTCTACGGTGACGTAACTTCCAACTCAGGTTGACGTCTACAGATAAGATAAATCCAGTCTTATCACTCAAGTAGATGAGTCAAAAGTGAAAGCAGCGTAACTGTCAATTTAAGATTAATGATCTGAGATTGTTGATAAGAGCCAAAGAGTCTGCAGTTAAAATGTTTAAAAAAAATAGTGTGAAGTGTAATTGAATGTGATAACTGAAGCGTTGTTGTGCAGTGTTAGCAGTCGAAGTGTTACACTTTAATGTTTGCATCACGAAAAGTCGACAAAATTTATTTGAAAATCGACTGATGAGTCCAGACTGAAATCAGTGCAACCGTCAATTTAAGATCAATGATCTTAAACACCGGAGATCATTGATAAGAGTTGAAGTGTCTGCAGTTAAAATGTGTTGAAAAGTAAAAAACATAGTGTAAATTGGTTTAATGTGATAATTGAAGCACTGTTGTGCAGTGTTAGCAGATGAAGTGTCAAACTTCAATGTTTACATCACGAAAAGAAAAAAAAAAAGTTTGTCAAATCTCCATCGGAGCCGTTTTGTGGCGAAGATGCAGAAGCTGTAAACACAGTAGCTGATATTTCGGCCCTGACGTCGTCTGTGTATGGATAAATAATTGAATGTTGGAAATATTTTCCCTCCGTCGGATTCGTGGAATGAGGAATAAGTCTCGTCTTCTTTGAGATTCCTTAAGAACTCGTCTCCCCCATCGAGCCGGTCGGGGAATATCATTACCGGTAACTTTATCTCTAATGGTTGTTGTTTCTTAATTCAAACAGGGTGCTGTGGAATTTTATAACAAGCTCAGTCAGATGGAATATGGCTACAGAAGCCACTTAGCCGCTTAGTAACAAGATAGTATAATGGTATAATGGCAGGTCTCCCTCCAACGGATAAAAAGATAAATAAATAAAAGAAAAATATGTGAAAAAGACTAAAAGAAATAAATTGACAAACGTTCCATGCATTTGAAATTTCTGCTGTGTAAGTGTTTTGTTTCTCCTCTTATTTGCTGGATGAAATCTAGTTAAGATGAAAACTGAAAATCTTAAAAATTAAGTTAAACTTATGTTTCCTATAAGATAATTTGTTGCACCAGAGACTGAAACGTTAAGTTGATAACGTCTATTTCGCTCTAAACTCCTGTCGAGTTTGACTGGAGCAGCGTCGGACTCTCCCCCGTCTGCGTTTTACATAAAGTTTGCACTGAATATATGTGAAGTGTATTTGACTTTCAAAACGCCGCCGATGACGACGTGAAAACAACTTGACAGAGATAAACGAGCTCTGGGCCCTAACACGACTATTTCATGATGAAACGAGGAGCAACAGTTTAGACAAACATCGGAGGAAAAGAAGTTTTGTATTTATATTTGAAATATACAGTTTAAATAAAGAAACATAGATAATACGTCTATAACCTCTTATCAGAGATGAAACATACTGAATAATATGATTTAAAAAGTGGGGAAGACTTCACGTTTTCACCTGCAGGATTATGTGAAAAACAACTGGTGCAGATTTAGTTCAAGGCAGCGGCGTCGCCAGCTGGTTTTTAACCGCAGCTTCAGTCCAGGGTAAGATAAGCTCGACCCGACGTAGCCAAAAAGTTGTGTGGTTTATCCTCGGCTCATCTTTAAATCTCCATCCAGGCCAGCTGCTAAGACCAGGCTGTTCTTCAAGTCTCCAACGCTCCTGGTTCAAGGGCTGGATTCATGTTGCTGCTATTTTTTTTTATATTATTTTATAACATTTTAATCGATTTCTCAGGAAATTATCTTTGGATGTTGATGAGTTTGCACAGTTTGTGTTGATAAATGTAATAACTCAGATGTTACAGGTACAAGAATATTTAACATTGTACTGGTGCAGATCTGGACCCAAGACTTTCTTTAATGTATTTTGCATTTTTAAAAAAAATATATTTCTTTATTTGTTTTGAGTTTTTTTTTTGCATTTTCCTTGCAATTTTTTGTGATTATTTGCAACATTTTAATACATTTCTCATAAAATAATATCTGGATCTCAATCCGTTTGATGCAGATCCAGATAATCCAGATCAGACTGGTTCAGGTCTAGAACTTTTTATATCTGAAGATCATTTTATTCTCTGTGATTGTGATTATACTTAATTCAAAGTAAGTAGCCTTTAACCATGAAGAATAAAGATACTTTCCTCAAAGTTTTTGTCAGTTTCTGAAGAATCTGGATCTTGATGAGTTTTCACAGTCTGATGCAGATCCAGATGTGACGGGTTCAGATCTAGTTCTTTTTATATCTGAAGAACATTTTATTTTCTGTGATTGTATTTAAACTTTAAAGCTCCTTAGAGAAACATCACACTGAATAATATTAATTGTAAGATGTCGTAGTTTCACCCACAGGATTAAACTTCGTATCAAACTGGTTGATGAGCAGAGAAGAAACATTTTAGTCAATTCCTCAACAAATAAAGTCTGAATCTGGATCAGTTTGCTCAGTTTGGTTCAGATCCACACAACAATCCAGATGTGACTGTTACTTGACTTATTTCTTTTCGTGTCTGAAGAACATTTTATTCTCTGTGATTGTACCTGACGCAAAAACTTTACAGCTCCCTGGAGAAACTATGTAAACATTTAACTCCTAAACATAGACGAATAAGGAGGTCGCTCAAATCTCGTGTCTGTTGTTGGACTGAAAAAACTGCATCGTTTTGAGTTATGTGATTTATGATGAGAGAAGTAGTTTATGTTTTCACCTGCAGGATTAAAGTGAAAACATCAATAAAACCGATTGAACCAAACTGGTTGAAGTGAAAAGAAGAAACTGATTTGTTCAAGTGCAGATGTACGACTTTATTCTGGATGTTTTGTGCAGCTCTATGTTGTAATCCAGATGTGTCAGGAACAAGTAAAGTTCATTTTGTATCTATACAAGATTTTATTCTCTGCGATTTTACTTAAACTAAACTTTACAGCTCCCTGGAGGAACTATGTAAGCATTTAAACATAAAGAGGAACGGAGAGGTCGTTCAAATCTCGTGTCTTGTAGTTGGATCGAAAACGTTGCAGCTGGAGAATAAACACATCATTTGTCTATCAGTGTCCTCACACTAATAAATCAAAGAGTTGTTCTACAGTTTCAGGAACGTCTCTGCTGAATATTTGTTTATCTTTTAACAGAACTAAACCGTCTCATCCAGATGTTTTCACTTCACGAATCAACGATTTCTGAGACGTTTCTAAAAAAGAAGAAAAAGGTGCATTGTATTTCTTTTCCCGTCTCCTTAAACTAATATTTAACATTTATTTCCTCTATATGTAACAAAAATATAATTATCATCCATTTTCTTTCCTCGTATTTCATAATACGACATGAAAAAACAGACATCGAAGCTTGAAATCTACACGAAGATTATTCCAACGGAGACAAATTGTTCTCTGTTTGTCTGCTAGTGCAATAAATTATTAGTCACAAGAAAACACACACACACACACACACACACACACACACACACACACACACACACACACACACACACACACACACACACACACACACACACACACACACACACACACACACACACACACACACACACACACACACACACACACACACACACACACACACACACACACACACACACACACACACACACGTAGAGACATGATGGTCCACAGATGCAGCGGCTGTAGGAACAGAGTTAAAAACAACCTATAGCTGCTGTGTTTCTTTCCCTCCCGTGAACGTGCAGCTACAAAGTGAAAACGAGGAGATGAAAGAGAACATTTCTTAACATGTTACAGCCATCGGACCATCACATTCATCACTGGGTCACCCTCCATCCGCAAAGTGCTTCCTCCACTGTGGGCAGAAATTGATAACACATTGTCTGTTTTGTTCACTGGCTGCCTTAGATTACACGGTAACAGACATCTCTCTGTTTCTTTTTCAGTTTTTTAACAGTATACATTAACTCTTCCTCTTTAACGCTCACGTTTAAAGCCACAATCTGTAATTATTGTAGCTTTATTTAAAGGGCCTCTCTTTATCTCTGCACTCAAGTTATAAATGTGCATCATCTCCGTGAGGATTTAAACGTTTAAAATGAAGTTAAACTTCACGTTCTGTTGGTGTTTGAACACAGAGCTTCTGCAGTAACTTTTAATTGCTGCATTAACGACGTTTCATTTTACAGCAGCCGGAACTGAAGTCACTTTAAAGTTTTTTAAATGTTTAATGATCTACAGCTGATGTGAGACACAATGAGAAGCTGCTGTCTGTAGGGATTATTCATAAATAAATATATATATATATATATATATATATATATATATATATATTTATATAGACCTACCAGTGGCTGGTACAAGAACAGGTCCTAGGTACAAGAGCCATAGAGGCCAAGATCTACCACAGTAGACCAGACCCAGACTGCCCCTGAGACAGTCCAGCACATAGTGACAGGGTGTAAGATGCTAGCCGGGTCAGCGTACATTGAGAAGCACAACCAGGTAGCTGGAATAGTGTACAGGAACATCTGTACCCAGTAGAATAGAAGGACCCAAATCCCAATGGGCCGAGCCACAGAAGGTGGCTGAGAACAGCAGTGCCAAGGTTCTGTGGGACTTCAGCTTCCAGACTGACAAACAGCTCCTGGTTAACCAACCGGACATAGTGGTGGTGGACAAAGTGCAGAAGAAGACAGTGGTGATAGATGTGGTGATACCAGCTGACGACAACGTCAGAAAGAAGAAACACGACAAGGTTGAAAAGTACCAAGGGTTGAAAGAACAGCTGGAACAGATGTGGAAGGTCAAGGCGAGCGTGGTCCCCGTGGTAGTAGGAGCACTCGGGGCAGTGACCCCCAAACTGGGAGACTGGCTCCAACAGATCCCAGGACCAACATCTGAAACCTCAGTCCAGAAGAGTGAAGTCCCAGGAACAGATAAGATACTGCACAAAACCCCCAAACTCCCAGGTCTCTGGTAGACTGAGAATAACACACACAGATACCACCCAGGAGGGTGAGAAGGAGATTTATATATATATATATATATATATATATATGTGTGTGTGTGTGTGTGTGTGTGTGTGTGTGTATCTTCTGTCATGATCATCACAGACTCCAGAGACTGATCCATGTTTGGGTTTTATCTTAAATTATCCTTCTGGTCTCTTCCTCCATCTAGTGGCCACATGATGAACATCAACTCTCTTTGGCATCTGTTTCTTTTTATTTCTCATTAAATCGATAACAATATTATAAATAACAGACACTGTTAGAAATTGCAGTGCATGGACATGGAAAAAAAAAGCAAATTCACCAGAAAGAAAAAAGTTTTTACAAGTTAACAACACAACATACACGTGAACGAAATGCAATTGCATTAAATTGTCGCAGTCGCATCGACTTTTCTCCCAAAAAATAAACAAAAAAACAAAAAAACATCCACAGTTTGTTTTTTTTTCTTCTTATAGTATAGCTACATTTTACAGTACGGTTGTCACAGTTTAATCAAATATAAAGTAGGAATGATCAACCTGAGTTTAACTCAATTATGATTCAGAATAAAATAAATGACAACCTGACTAATAAACATAGCTAAACTACCCACAGTTAACATACCTACCCACATACAAACAACCTCAGTTTAGAGAATGTGGAGTGAATGATAAAACTCATCCCCTCTGAAAAAAAGAAAGTTGAATGTCAACGTCTGCGTCTGTGGCCAAAGTCACGTAAAAAAAAAAAAAAAAAGACTCATTTATTGTCAAAAAAGGCCTAAAAATAACCAGCGACCAGTGAAAGTCAGTCTAGCTCTGACTCAACAAAACAACAAATGTTTCCTACAAGAAAAAAAAAAAATGATTGTTTGACATTTGATGCTGTGAAGATGCGACTTCGTTACATTAACGCGTCATAATGAGGCACAAAGCGAGCGGCCGTGTCCGCCGACCGACAAGGCTAAAATAAAGAAAAATACGCAGACGATCCGATGTTTTAACGCTGCTTTGGAGTTTGTTTGTTTGTTTTTTTTGTTTGTTTTTTTTCGTGCTGGTTTTATACAGAGACAAACAACACACAGCGTCATTCATGGTCTTCGAGAAATGTAGAAAGACGAACGTAGACGAAGAGCAGCAGACGTGAAATATCTTTTAGATTGTTTTTGTTGTTTTTGGTTAATGAACATCTGTACACGAGTTAAACGCAGTGAGGTTTTACAGTGTAAAGGTTGTGTTTTTTTTTTTTTTTTAACCCTTTTCAGCAACTCAACACTGTTCAGAGACGCAGGTCGGAGGCTGCAGTTAATACCTAGAATAAAAAATAATACTTAAAAAAATCTGAACTCCACATATAAAAATCTAAACAGTGAAATTAATGTGTCTGAACTGTATAAAATGACACTTGAAGCTGATTTGTCGGAAATCAAACGAAGGCCGTCGAGAGACGGTTGAAGTGCAGTCACTTTCACTACTTCACTCTTCTTTTACTGTTCAGTGGAAAAATCCATTCGTTTGTAGTCTCTTTTTTTTTAAATTTACTATGTGCTTTGTCTTTTCAAGTAATCCCAAGTCTCAGTGGAAATAAAGTTATTATAATTTCTCTCCAGTTCTCGATTTGATCCAGTGGTTCCTTCGACCTTCGCAGGGAAGTAAAAAAAGTGCTGAAAATAGAAAAAAAAATCAAAGAAGCAACAAATCTACAAAAAACACAAATACCGGCTCAGGAGGAGAGTTTGGAGTAACTCGGTGGTGAAAACTTGCGCTTCAGGTATTTGATGATGTAGAGAGGAAGACAGCTGACCAGAGTGATGGCCGACACTTTCCACAGGAACGGCCAAGTCGTGATGAACGACAAGTCTGAGACAACAGAGACAAGACGGAGTCGTTACAGACTGAATCATAGACGAGTTGAGTTTAAAGTGACGGTCCAGAGTAATTTCAACCCAGAGTCTATTTCACCATTAATACAAGTCAAACTCCCCCTCAAGAGATATTTTACGTTGGTTGAAGTAACATCCAGTTTGACCGTCTTTTGTTTTCACAACCAAATAGTTAACAATGAAAGTAAATGGGGCAGTCAGCCAAACGTATCTAAATTGTTATTCTTTAACCACTAATAAAGCTCAAAATATCATTTCACTTCAGCAGTAGCATGAATAGGGTCCCTACACATAAACTGAAGTTTATTAGTGGTTAAAAAATGATGATTTAGATACGTTTGGCTGACTGCCCCATTTACTTTCATTGTTAACTATTTGGTTGTGAAAACAAAAGACGGTTAAACTGGATGTTACTTCAACCAACGTAAAATGTTCATGTTACTCTGAACCGTCACTTTATGTTGAAATTTTGTGTTTTAATGTGTTGAATCCAGTCACATCGTGTTGGAGTTTGTGTGATTTGATCGAAATGAAAACTCAATAGTAGAAAAAAAAAAAAAAACATGGGACAAGACGACAGAAACCTGCAGTAAAAATGACTTAAAACACTGATATGAATCCGACGTTTAATGTCACTGAGACAAACTGAGATGGATGAACAAATGATTTATTTCACAGGCTGCAAACCTACCAAGAAAAGCTCCAAACGACACCCTGCCTATACCTGTCGGCAACGTACAGAAGCAAAGAGGTGCAGCAGAAACAGAGTGAGTGCAGAGCAAACACGTTAGCAGCAAAGAGACAAACACAAACAGACACAGAAGAAGAAGAAAAGGAGGAAGCAATAAAAGCTGAAAGCTGAACTGCTGTTAGTTGACGTGGGAGTCGGACATCATCACATCAAACAAGAAGAAGAAGAAGAAGAAGAAGAAGAAGAAGGAGCAGTGAAGAAGACTGAGACAACTTGAAGAGATCTGGACTCAACAAACCAGAAAGTTAACTTGTCTTTCCACTTCACAGACAAAGAGAGAAAGTCAGAGTTGAAAACTATTTAATCATCAGTCAGCGAGAGTTTCACAACTTGTTAAACCTTTTCAGGCAATTTTAGAGCAAAAATGTTTCTGATCTCAGCTTCTTAAATGTGAGAATTTACTGTTTTTATTCATCAAACATGATAATAACTGGATTTATTTCTGTTGTTCATATTTTCACATTATAAAAAAAAAAAAAAACTTCGACTTTCAAGCTCACAAGAGTTAAAAACATGCGTCACCTACCAAAGTATTCGTTGAGGAAGGCGAGCGATGCGAGGTAACAACCCAGACTGAAGAACTCGGCGACCACCATGAGCCAGTGCCACGTCCGGATGGTCAACGCCACCATCAGCAGCTCGGTGAGGACGAGCGCCGTGAAGGAGATGGCGACAACGTGAACGAACTCCGACTCGAACAGAACCAAAGCGCCGTACATGAGGATGCCACCTGGTGGCGCCAAAAAAAAAGAAAAAAAAAAAAAGGAAACAAATCCACTAAATGACGCTTCGTCTGTTTTAAACCGAGAAAATCATCAAAACCTTTTTATCGTGACGGTTAAACTCTCTCCTCTGACGGTTCATAAAGGATGAATTGAACTTGAGGTCAGTGGGTCGAGGACGTTGAGTCTGGGATTAATGTGTCTGGAGATGAACTGATTCAATAACTTTATTTGAGGATAAAAAAAAAAAACACAATGTGCTTCTGTGTCTCAGTCTGGACACTCACTCATCTTTTGGTGCCTGCTGTTATCAAAACATTACACAAATTGAGCTCAACAGCCTAAAACTGATCACATAATGACTGTTTCATGCACTTCTCCATACAACGCATTCCACAGAGTCACACTCTGTAATAAATGAAGTGAGATCGGTGCCTAATATTTGCTGCTGTTGTCCTCTCATATCGTCTTCAGACCTGCTGCTTTTTTTTTCTTTTCTTTTTTTTTTTTTGGGGTCTTTAATTAAAAAACCTGGAGCTGTCAGGAAGTCACGCTCCAGCAGGAACATAGATCTTTCTCACACGCTGCATGGCTTAGCGATTACAGAAATATCGATTTACTGGACGGACAAAAGCCTGCATGTAAAAGCGGATGGTAGTTGGAAACCTAAGATACTGAGAAACTGACTATCTGAGAGTTTGCGTGGGGCCCAGGGACTGTGGTATTACACTCAGAAGAAATGATGAAATGGTGGTTGAAGAGCTTTGACAGAGCGGTCCTAAGATACTGTTACTGTGTCATGTTGTCGCTTGTTATTTTAATAAAACTGAAACTTTTACAAACGGTTTGTGTATAATTACCTTGATAGACGCTGATTAAAACCCAGATGAGGAAAGTCTTGAACGATAATGAACGACCCTGAAAGACAGAAACATCGTTATCGTATGACGAGGAGGTAAACGTTGTTGGATTAATGAAACACAAATACAATAAAAAAAATGAGTCTTTACCTTGGTGAGGTCTTTATAAAGCTCTGGGTAGAGCAGCGCCATCTCTGGCTTCACATCCTGATCCAGGACCAGAGAAAACACTGGAAACATGGTGTAGATGGTGGCGTAGCTGCACAGAAACAAACAGGAAGTTTGATGAAGATAAAGGAGAAACAGTGGTGATGATACAGTTCACACATGTTTTAAATATCACCTACCCAACCATGAGGAAACCCTGGTATAAGGGCACAGATGCGAAGAAGAATACGGAGGAAAAAACGGCCTGAGGAAGGAAAAACAAAAACAGCGTCATAAAGTTTGTAAATTAGAAACTTTATTGTCCACAATGTGGAAAATTGTCTTTGGCTTCGGCCGCAGAGCGCAAATTAAAAACAAGACAATTAATTAACAGCAGACATCAAGAGCGCAGCATCAACAAACATGACTTTAAAGGACACAGATGTAGCTATAAAAAGAAAACTCTTAAAAAAAAACCTCTTATACAATGTTTTATTCTTCAACAAAACAAAACAAACAAAACACACTCGGACTTCACCTGCATGGTGGAGATGATCATCCCTCTGTGCATCACGAACTGACCGAGCGCCGCTGAGCGTTTGTAGCTGTTTCTACCGTGAACCATGAGGAGACGGCCGATGTGTTTAAACTGAGTGATGGAGAAATCTGCAGCCAGAGACGCTTGTTTCCCTTCCTGTTTGAAGACACGACGTTAAAAAGACGTTTTACATCCTCCTAAAAATAACTGATGTGAAGCACAAGACGATAAGTTGTCAAACTAACAGAACATATCAACCTGTTTCACTGTTTATTTATAATTAACAGTTTGTAGTTTTACCTTTCCCTCTATTCCAATACCACAATGAGCAGCCTGAATCATACTGACGTCATTTCCTCCATCACCTGAAAAAAAACATATTATTAACCTTATAAACATATAAACTTTTATAAATATAAACTACCAGATGCAGATGTAGTAGGTGTTTGTGTTAGTGAGCTTTGGCTGCCATCTTGTGGACAAAAGAGGTAACAGGTAAAATAAAGAAGTGTGATTTTCTCCTCGTTTAAACAACAATAGTTCACGTGGCTCATCAGGTCTCATCGTCTCTGAGGGACGTTGGTCACCTATAGCGCAGGTCCTGTTGTCCGTGTGCTGCTGCAGCAGCGTGACGATCTGAGCTTTCTGCGTTGGCGAACAGCGACAACAAACCACCGCTGGACACTGACACGCCAGCTCCACAAACTCATGTTCGTAATATCTTAAACAAACCTGAAACAAAACAAAGAAGAAGACGATAAAAACATGTGTGTCTTATTTTATGGATCAGTACTTTTACTCTGCTTTTTTTCCTAAAGGCCTTGTTTGAACTCTAAAGTGTTAGTTTTGGCTGAGAGGAGCTTTTTATTCTCTTGTCGCCTGTTTGGCTTCATCCTCAGCATCATCTGTTGAGCAGGGAGAAGTGACTGTGTTGTGTTGTAGTACCTCTAAGGAGTCTCCGGAGATGACCAGAGCACAATCATGTTTCCTTCTGAAGGCGTTGAGCTCCAGATGGGCCTCTCCTCGGTTCGAAACCTGCTCGAGAGCCACGCAATACAATTCGCCACAAGAACATTTTAGGATTTTTTTGTTAACTCCCTTTACGTAGGATGTTACGATAACAAATCAGCATGATGAGTAAGAAGGAGAAGAGGTCAAAACAGCGTACCGGTCTGAAGACGTGGATGTCCTGGTTCCTGGAGACCAAATGGGAGCTCTTAGCGATGCACGTCGCCGTTTCCAGTTTGTCGCCCGTTAACATCCAGATCTGAGCAGGAAAGAAGATCAGACTGAGGATGTGAGGAGAGCACTTTAAATTCTTCATCATATATCTGCACTAACGACTCTCGATGAATTAAAAACGTAGAATAACTTCCCTCCAGGATTTCTTGGGCCTTTTTTGTGATTGTTGAAGCCTAATTTACCTGATTTTTCACAGCAGCTTTTCTAAAAGATTTGTGATAAAAGTTGTGTTGTTTAGCAGCAGCAAGTGAAAGTTTTTTCCTTTTATAATTCTACTTTACCAACAAGTTAAAAGACATCCTCCCTGTGTTTATAACATTCTCTGTATGTTTCTCGGTGATAAAATTATTTCTTAATAGACGACTTCGTCTTGTTGCTCCACAACAATATAAAATAGTTTTCCTCCTCTTTCTCTGCCTGGATACTGTTTCTCTTAGTGCTTAGTGGTGATGCTGGAAGGTAAATGTTTCCTGCATCTTCCAAAAGAAACAAGGAAGTGAGTTAACTGACGTATGGAAACAACGATGATGGTGATTGGTTGTAAGGTCGTACAGAATTTGCGAGGACTGGTTGAATTTGTGTTGATAGTTGTGATACAACACAATATTGTGAAATCCTGGACGGTCTGATGTCACTGACCTTGATGCCAGCGTTCCTCAGCAGCTCCAGCGTCGGCCTGACGTCGGCCTGCAGCTGATCCTCCACCCCCGTCAGACACAGAAGCTCCATCTCTCGCTCTAAACTCTCCACCACGGCTGCAACCTTCAGCGCTCGGTCGTGGATGCTCAGCTTTGCCTGGTTGTAGCGATTCTACACAAAACAAAACCAGTTTGACATAAAAAAAAATAAAAATTAGAGGCAATTAAAGTTAATTCAGCTCGACCATATGTATTTTTTCTTTCTTTTCCATACCTCAAAGTCCTGATACTGCTCCTCAGACAGAGACTTCTTCGCCACCACCAGCGTCCTCAGACCCTCTCGAGCCATGTTCCCACACTGGCAGAAAAAAATGAGGATTTTTAATTTAATTTCTTGAGGATTTGTTTTATATTTAAGTAAAAAAAAAAATAGGGCAGATCATCTACTGTATCAGAGCAGCTGCTGCATAAGCACAACATGTACAGTAAAATCAATAACAGCATATTGTTACCAACACCAAAAGAAATCAATATTGAATAACGTAGCCTCTGGTGAGATTCAGAGGACACAGCAAAAACAAAAGGCGTGGACGTCGGTTTATTTTTGATATGAAACACCGACGGGGTAAATCTGTGCTGCTGATTGGTTATTGACAGGCTGAGTAACCGCGGCGCCGGATGATTTGACAGCAGGGATATTACAGCCAACCGGACATCATTAGCACCATTGTTCAAGAATATGACATACTGTAATTACCTTAACTTTATCTAGGTCACTAATTAAATCAAAAGCTGCCCACGGTGATAAATGACTCAATAATGCCAATATAATTATGAACATATGCACACGAGACCTTCGACCACTAAACTGGTGTAGACTCGGCCTGTTGATCTCCACGAGCATGTCCTCGTTAAAAGAGGTTGGATGAAAAATAACGTGACTTTTGTTACATTTATCTGATGTTTATGTTCATAAATAAAACACTAATTTATAGACGAGTCAGAGAATATAACTTTCATTGTCTCTTTATTATAGCTTTTGTCCGATTTTAAGCTTTTAATTTCATCTCTTTGGTGTTTTATTGCTGCTAATGCAAACCCAACACCTCCAACCGCTGCTGCTTCACATTAAAAGCTTTTATTGTGAAGTTTAACGTCAAGTATCCGGTCTTTACCTCCTCCTCCAACCAGTCGTTATACTGGACGATGCTCGCCATCGCAACATCGGCACCTTTCATGTAGAAGGTGATGTCTCCTGTCGACCCCTCCTGAAACAAATTACAGACGATAATTAGTGAGTTTCTTTTTACCGCTGCAGAGAAAAGTTACAATATTCTTCTAAAACGATCGTCAGGGAGGGATGTGATGGGAAAACATGAGATGATTCAGTAACAGGAAGACCACACAGAAAGTAGTGTTGATAAATAATATTATTATTATGCGTCAGTTCCACACCCTGACGATGATGCCCATCCTCTTGCTCTCGGAGGTGAAGGGGAAGATCTGCAGGATGTAGAAGGAGAGGATTTGTCCTGAAGGAGTCTTCAGCTGCAGGGAGGTCAAGTCTCTGTTGACCAGGGTCAAACCGACGCTCTCCGTCCACCGCACCAGCGCCACCTGAAGGAAACGACAGAATCACACGACTGAAGACGAATATAAACGTCGACGTTTAGAAGATTTGAACACATTTTGGCTTCACGAAGATGAAAAAAATGACTAAAAAGTGGTTATTATGTTATGTTTTCTTCAATTATGATATAAATGTGGGAAAAATATGAAAAAAAAACACAAGTTGATTGAATCTATTTTCACTTTGTGTTGAAAGACGAGTCACGAGAGAAACAGAGAGTGTGAGTGTGTGTGAGTGTGTGTGTGTGTCGGTATCTCCAGAGCTGCTGAGCTCTTCTCATTCAGCTCCAGATAAGTGTTTTTCTGTTTCTCTTTCCTCTTTTTCTCCTCAGCAGGAACTGCGGCCCCCGAGTGAGCGTTCAGCTGCACACGACTCAATTCTCAATGGGTTCATTTTCAATTTGCTCACTCAAAGGTTGTTATTATACTCTGACCTACAAATTGGAACTTCCTGGTAATACCCCATCATTTCTCCTGCTCCCCCTTTGAGCTCCGTAAAAAAGGGCTGCCTATATTTACTTAACACACATCTGTGTGTCATTATCCTGGTGAGAGTGTGTAGCAACACGAACACACTCACACACACACACACAAACCAAATGCTGAATGATCCTAAACTCTAAACTCTTCAATCTACTTTATCAGCTCCACTGAAACTATTTAAAGCTTTGTCAACTTTGATACAAACTGCACATGAATCATGTGTTACGACAGTAATAGAAAAGACTGCTGCCGACTGCTTTACGACAGTGGCGGAGCGGCTTAAACAACCCGATCAATCATTTCAGCTGCGCTCACAACCTTCTAGTGATCATGTAAATCACAGTGGCAGCGCTGCCTTTAAAATTAACAGCAGTTAAAGCAAGTTGTGATGAAAATGGACCTTTAATGGTTAAATTCTTCTTCTGTGATGTCAATAACATAAGACCTGAATCCTCGATGTGTTTTGTTGCTACGTTACGCTAAGTTAGGCTATGTTATGTTATCTTAGCTATGTTAGCTATGTTATGTTATCTTAGCTATGTTAGCTATGTTATGTTATCTTAGCTATGTTAGCATCACAAATGACATTAGGAGAAAAGTAGAAGCCTCAGAGAGGAAGTTGAAGTATCTGTAGCCGTTCAGGACGCAAATATCACAAAAACATACATGAATCTATTATGAAAAACAAGTTTACACGTTGGTGGACGCAACAAGAAACAGTTAAAAACTGAAGCATATAAAAAAAGAACAGACATAGTACTCAGGTTAATATAT
Organism: Polydactylus sextarius; assembly: GCA_016801845.1. Classification (NCBI taxonomy): domain Eukaryota; kingdom Metazoa; phylum Chordata; class Actinopteri; family Polynemidae; genus Polydactylus; species Polydactylus sextarius. The sequence continues at coordinate 18,010,365 of CM028927.1, forward strand.
TATTAAAACCTTTTAAATTATCTTTATTCTGGAACGTAGATCTAAATTATTTATGCCTTTGTTTTTATTTTATACATAATTATTTATAAGCGTATTGAGAGTTTATTAAAACTGATGCTGATGTGTCAGTGAAGAGCGAGAAAAATGATGAATCTGCTGATGTGGAACACACTTCACCACTAGTTGTTATAAAACCAGACGTTGGGTAAGTCTTGTAAAACAGTGTTTTTAATAAACTCTCAGTTCACTTACTAAGTTATCAGTACTTCAGTTTATGTGTAGGGACCCTATTCATGCTGCTGCTGAAGTCAAGTGATATTTTGAGCTTTATTAGTGGTTAAAAAATGATGATTTAGATACATTTGTCTGACTGCCCCATTTACTTTCATTGTTAATTATTTGGTTGCGAAAACAAAAGACGGTTAAACTTGATATTACTTCAACCAACATAAAATATCTCTTGAGGTGGAGTTTGACTCGTATTCGTGGTGAAACAGACTCTGGGTTCATGTTACTCTGGACCGTCACTTTCAGATGGCAGGTTATTAATATTGAAATCTGGACCATTTTCACTTCAGATATAAATAATTAAATCATCGTATGTTTATGTTTGAATGTCTGAATGTTTGGCAGCTATATTAGGAACTAATCGGCCTTTACGTGTATTTAAACCAGCGTCGTTGCTCTTTATGTTGAACACTGAACCTCTGGTCCACTGGCTGACGCTGCCTCTAACGTCCAATTGGAAATGATAAAGCACCCACTTTCCTGGACATGGCAGTCATTAAAGGCTACAGTCAAAGGCTCTTGTCTCATATTACGAGGGTCAAAGGTCAGAGGAGGACTCTACTGTCAGATGACCCCTGTCCTGACCCGAACGGTCGGCCCACTTCATCTCCTTAATGATGGCTCATTACATTAGAGAGAGAGAGAGAGAGAGAGAGAGAGAGAGCTGGGGCCAAACAAACTATCACTGACTGAGGAACAGTGGCCAAGATCTGATGCAGCAGTCGATGAGAGAGAGAGAGGGAAATAAAAGGACGGAGAAAGAACAAAGAATATAGTAGAAGGGGAAGAGAGAGAGAGAGAGAGAGAGAGAGAGCTCCAGCAACAATCACAGACCTCCACCTCTCATCGTCTCTCAGAGAAAATTAAATATTGATCAATCCAAGCAGCGTGAGACAATGGAAGGAGGAGAGATAGAGCAGAGTGAGTAGCGGTAGAAATAAATATATATATATATATATCAAACTAGAGGAGGAGGAGGACAGACAGGCAAAATGGAAAACAGAGATTTATCTTTCGCCACCTTTTTATCTTCATTTTGAAAGCTGGACTTGGCCGCAGCTTTGACAAAAAGTATGCAAGTCTCACAAAGGCTTTATGGAGCCTCACATGTCATGGGTGATAAACATGTCAGCGGTGTTGAACTGGGTGTGTATGAGAGGGTGAACTCTCCTTAAATATACGATTATCCACTGTTCAACCAAAATCTCTCTTTGTGTTCGATCGTTCATAAACGATCTCCTTGGATTTTTCAGTAGAATCAGTAGAAACAGATGCACTGAAACTGTTGAGGAGCCTCGGTCGTAAACGCTCCACCTCTTGGGTTACATGGAGCAACGGGAGCCATGGAGATGCCTTCAGGGATCGTTTTTTTTTTTGTGCCACATTCCTCTTTGGACTGAAGCAGTAAATTCTCAAGAAGCAAATACGGATGATTAAATAGCTTAACCTCTGCGAGGAGTTCATGACCCTCTGACTTCCCGTCCATGAAATGACTATTATGACAAACCAGGGTTATTTAGAATCAACGATAAAACTTTAAGACGGAGGGAAACTGAACTGGTTTGTCTGAAAAACACAACAGCCTAAAGAAAGAGTTTTTCTTCTCATATCTACCTCATCAGGGCTGGAGGCCTGGTAGGTGCGGTTATCATCGCTGAAGTCCTGATCCGCCTCCGCAGACTCCGTCTCTCCGTTAACGCCGCCGTGCGACTCGTAGACCGGCGTGACGTTGTGACACAGGGCGATGGCCTTCACGGCCTCGTGGATGCGGCTGCTGACGCTCTTACGAACCTTCGGTCCGGACGTTTGGCTTTTCCTCGATGGCGTCGAGCCGCTGGTGGCGCCGCTGCTGCCTCCGCCTCCGCTGGACGACTGAGAAGGCGCCTGAACCAGAAAGAAGAAAAGAAATCGTCTTTCTAATTCTAGGTTCTTTACAGTTATTTCCCTTTCACGTGACAGACATCTCTATCTAATCCCAGACTTCCAGTGTGAAGGGGAAGTGGTGTATCACTGTCTTTATCGTGTCATATCTGGTTTGAGGGGCCTTTTATGTGCTGCGCTGTTTTGACATCAACCATCAATTTAACTGGGTGGTGACTGTGGAGCAGGCAGGCGGCCCGCTGTTCCAGCTGCGTTTGACGGAGGCCGACTCGCTCTGATGAAGCATTTGATTTTGGCTGATTATTAATGTTCAGTCCTGCCAGGCAGAGGAGGGAAGGGCGACGGGGAAGTACAGTCAGGACGCAAGATGACAACCGTGATCAGGAGCGACAGAGTGATGTATGGAGAGACCGCTCGGTCATTTTGTTAATGTGGTACATTCACATGAGTAGAAGAGGAAGAAGAAGAGCTGAAATCAAACTCTTTAAACACTGATGTCCGTGAAATATCATTAATTTACAGAGATGACGCTTAATTTAACTAATAAATTTGTAATTAATTAACCTTTCTAATGGTTTTATTTTATTCTAATTAATTAAAGATTTTATCAATGAAATGATCCATAAACTAAATTGATTCTCGCTATTTATGTATCAAATAAAAAATAAAATAATAATAACATTAAGTAAAAACATTAATGAAAAATAATATAAATAATAAAATAAAACAACAAATAAATAAATGAATCCTAATATTATATAAGTTTAATAAGCAGATTTTTTTTTTTTAAATTGATTTTTCTGTCGATTATTTGATGTGTCAGGTTTTAAAGGGTTAAATTACCTAAATCAAATACAAAAATATAAAAAATAATATTCATCAGCTCATGGACAAGACCATTACCTCAGTGCTGGGGATGATTTCATGGATGTATAAAATATATACATTTATTAAATTAAATCATAAATCAAATATTCTTGGGTTTTGAAATTTTGCTCAGATAAAAAGAAAAGAGGAAAACGTCACCGAAGTCTCTCTTAAGTAAAACGATAACGGCCGTAATCGAGCTAGTTTTATCTACAAATGTTATGATTTAAATAAAACCTTCATCAGCTCCGGTATCCGACGTCTAATTTGACATTTCACTGACGGTTCAGTTAGAAATAAATGTAGTACAGAATATATGAGCTGGACAGAAACGTCGCTGCGCTAACGCTAGCGCTAAAAAGACTAGTCATTTTTCATTAGCTGAGATTACACATAAGGGTGTGGGGCAGATGGTTTCAGTGTGGACCAGCTGTTTGGAGCTGGCTGAGAGTGAACAATATCATTCTGTCAAGACTGCAGCCAGATCTGAGCCACCCAGTGAGGAAAACACTTACTTACAGTACAGGGAGTCGCTCAGGGACACTGCGTGATGAATGAACAATATGGGTTTCTTTCCTGGAAAACGTGTCCTTAGCTAAATATAAAAATTGATTAAACTGATCTACGGGGAGAGGCGGGAATAAGTCGGGAAAAAAAAAAAAAAAAAAACGTGGGGTGAAATATAGGAGATATTTGTGTTTCAACATATCTGCTCCCGAATGTTTACAAGTTCACTTTATTTAACTTTGATCCTCATTATCTGATCATCTAATATTTTATTAAATTAATGTGATTAAATGGCTTTGATGTGTTCAAACTATAACACAACGTTCTGGATTGAGGCTTTGAGGCTCTAATAATGTAAATACATACATATATTAATGTAAGATCTGGTTTTAAAGACTTGCTCACCTGAGTGTACGACTGGACGATGAGGTTCTGTATCTCATCCATGGTGTCGGTGCCGTAGGACACCGTCCCCAGATGAAGCCGCTTGAAGATCATTTCGTTCTGTGTCAAAGTTCCTGTGATCGAAAAACAACGTTTGAGGAGTTTAAACTGAAAATAAAACAACGCATCATAAAGAAAATACATCATTTTAGACAATTTATGGGTCAACACTGGATGTTTGAGATGGATGTTGAAGAAACACAATAAAACTAAACAACATTTTTTTCTGATAAAAACACCAAATGTCTGTAAATGTAGATAGATGTGTTTTAAATAGTATATTGATGATATTTACATGTTCTATTACACAAACGTTTTTATACTAAAACGTTATTTTTCCTCAAAATCTCCTCCTGATATATAAACAAATACAGTAAATTAAACAATATAAGATGAGTCAGTCTGAGACAATAACATCAGATTCACTAATTCAGATCTTATTACATGTTTTCTGATTTATGCGAAACAGGAAATATATATAAAATCTCTAAAACGTTGAATAATATAACATACGTCTGTAAAAATGTTCAAGGTTAAAAATAATTAGACGTGTTGTTATCATCACTGAATCTAATTCATATGAAATTAATATAAAGATGAAGATATTTATTTGTCTCTTACAGCAAAGAGACAGAAAACACAGCGTTTGTCCTCAGAGGACTGATGCATCATGGGACCTGCAGGGTGGTATGACTGCCTTCTCATTGACCTAATCTCATTACCAATATAGACTGCATGTCCTCTCTAATTAACAGACAAGACACAACATTGCATAAAAAAAGACGAGTGAATGTTCAGACAAAAAAAGCAAAAAAAGAAATAAGTAGTTTGAAAACAAAACGAGGGCAGTGGTTTTTGTTTTAATGGATGTTTGTTGCCAGAATGTGAACTGGTAGAGAGCAAAGCTGATTAGAGGACGTCTAACATCCAAAAAAAAAAAAAAAAAAAAACATTAGAGCCACAGGGTTAACCAATTCTAATGGATTGATTGTTTGTTCTTCTTTCCATGCGCTTTAACTATCAACCTGGATAAATTGGCCATAAAGTTAATCTATTCCTACCTAGATCAGCCTGGTTAGGACGACCGCAGGAGTTCATCACTCTGACAAACTGTCCCACATTAACAAAGAGCAGTGATTTGTTCTGAGAGAATCAGGCTTTGATGGTGAAATGAAAGACGTTTAACAACACCTGGAAATAGTTGTTCAGTCTGAGGATTTGAGCTTTGATTTGTTGAGTGTTTTACCGAGTTTATTGAATTATTTTATCATGTGCTTCTTTTTAATACATTATATCAGGTTGCACTACTTATGATACTGTAGCTCCTCTGAGTCTTACTGTGCCCCAATTTTTCTAAATAAAAAAAAGGTGAACTCCAGCGGACACATGATCTGTATTCAAGGACTGGATGAGTGAAACAAAAGCACAGAGTGTGTGAGAGAAGAAAACTGTTAAAACTAGAAGTGTATATTTAATAATCGTGTGTAAATACGATAGTTTGGTGTCGTACCCGTCTTGTCTGTCAGCAGATAAACGAGTCGGCCCAGTTCTTCAGGGATGGTGCTGGTTCTCACCACGGTACCGGGGATGTTTTCATCTTTCATGATCATCCAACCGTACGCCGACTTCCCCATGTCCAGATTCACACGTAAGCTAAAAAAGAAATAAAAATAACAAAAACTGTAACAAAATAAAAGATCTTTGTACAATTTAAAGTGACGGTCTGGAGTAATGTCACCATGAATACGACTCAAACTCCCCCTCAAGAGATATTTTACATTGGTTGAAGTTATATCGAGTTTGACTGTCTTTTGTTTTGACGACCAAATAGTTAACAATGAAAGTAAATGGGGCAGTCAGCCAAATGTATCTAAACTGTCATTTTTTAACCACTAATAAAGCTCAAAATATCACTTCACTTCAGCAGTAGCATGAATAGGGTCCCTACACATAAACTGAAGTACTGATAACTTAGTAAGTGAACTGAGAGTTTAGACAAAAATGATGAATCTGCTGATGTGGAACACACTTGGGGCTGACTGCCCCATTTACTTTCATTGTTAACCATTTGGTTGTGAAAACAAAAGACGGTCAAACTCAATATTACTTCAACCAACGTAAAATATCTCTTGAGGGGGAGTTTAACTTGTATTGGTGGTGAAAAAGACTCTAACCCTATCACTTTAATTGTCTCTATTTCTAGACGTCTTAGTACCTGATGGGGATGATGTAAGAGAAAAGGACGATGAATCGAAAAAGGTTTCGAAACCAAGGACCCACGAACCCCTGTAGCGCGACCATGACGATGGACAGAACCACCTGGGCCAGAAACAAGGCCTTAGTGAGTCGGTTCAGCTCCAGGTCCAACAGACCGACCTGTTGGGGGGGATGAGAGGTCAGAGGTCAAAACAAGCCACTCTGTCATGGACAGCTGTGTTTCTGTTGGAAAGCACCAACACAATTTATAAATGTACAATATAAAATCCCTGCTGGAGGTTTAGAGTAAACATCTATTTTTTTTTTTTTTTTTTTTTTACGTTTTTATTTTAGAGAAGTCTCTTTGTAACTTTCCCATCTGTTCCTGAAATGTCACAATATGCTACACAGGAAGAAACACAAAGACCGCAGGCTTTTATCATGCAAACTGTGTGTACGTTTATTATTTTTGTTGTAAACTACAAACATGTCATGCTGCAGTATGGTCTCTGAATGCAACAGAGAGTCAAAGGGCCGCAAAAATAGAGTTCCCATATTGAGATGCTCTGTGGAAGAAAAAAAAAGAAAGAAAAAAAAAAAAAAAAAGAAAGGGGTCAGGGTTGTCTTATTTTTCGAGTGTATCTCTCAGCCAATGGAGCATGTGGGAAAAAGATGTCAAATAAAGAAGCGCCCTTCCCCTTTCTGGCAGCGCTCACAGCAAAGCCCTGTACACAGAGGGCTTTCATCTGACGCACCACGCTTACAAAAACAGCAGAACATAACATCTCTCCTCCCTCAAATAAAGGAACTGCTCTGAAAAGGAGGGGAGGGGGCGAGCACATATAAAAAGCAGCAAAATTCCTCCACTGCCTAAACCCCCACCAAGCCCATTCCCCTGAGGACCGGGGAGAGCTGGGAGACCAGTGTGACTGATTTATCAGTTGCTGTTAAAACTCCCAGTAGCAGAGTGTAGAAAAGGGAAAAAGCGGTAAGAGGAACGAGAGGGTGGTGTCTCCCCACCCCAGTGCCTCACTACATGGTTCATGGTTGAGCTATTGAGAAAAATAGGGGGTCTGGGTGGATTAAAATGAAGAAAAATTAAGACAGTGCATGCCTGAAAAGCACAGGATCCCCTTCTGCTTGAACAATGGCTAGTCTAAATTTTCCAGGCTTTGCTGGGGATCAGATGAAGTCATTATTCATTCAGTCAAGGGGGGAAAAAAGGACTCAATTACCTCAACCTAAAGATGCTATCAATGAATAAAAGTGCATATTTTACTCCATTCATCTACAAAGCCATTAAAAGTGAAAGGAATGATTCAATCTGCCTGTGTGGTTTGTATTTTAGTATGTGTGTGAAATCTGATGAAGAATTGCAGCTCCGGGACGTGAATATTCATGAGTTAAAACCCAAAGAATATCAGGACTTCAGTCGGCGAGCGGTGTATTGTTTTTTGCTTGTGACACCGGCAAATTGAGGAAGTCAAGAAAATAAACTGAAATTGATTTTAGGAGATCTTAGTAAACAACTTAAAGTTTCCAGTTTGTTCCAGAGTAACACGGTTTAATGTGACGAGATCACAGAGCTGGAGACTTGGGTACAAAACAGACTTTATTGAAGAGCTGCCTCTTGTCAAATGACATTGTTGTGTCTCTTTGCTCAGACAGAGGTCTGTCAAACAATAAATGAGACAAAGACCGAGTCTATGTCTCACGTCCTGTCAGATTGATCAAGTACAGGCATTGTCCTGGCCGGTGTCACAACAGATTATATGAGGCCAAAACGTTCTTGCGACTTTAGCCGCACTGTATCGACTTTCTCCCGCAATCTCCAGTCTCCATATTGGCACTTCTGACATCATCTCCTTGAAATATTGAATTCCTCTCAGCTGGCGAGCTTATACAAAACACCGGCCCCTGCCGTTCGACCGGCCACATCAGCGTTCTCAATAAAAGACACCGGTGTCAAAACTGTGCTGCGGCAGGAAAAGAGTCGGCGCTTGTGCCAAAGAGAAGCTTTAGAGGTGCAGACAGCTGTAGGTGACTGAGGTGCCGCCGCTGTAGATCCTCCCGATGCCCGCCTCTATCAGTTGACCTGTGTCTATCTAGTCCAACCATCCTCCAGGTGAAATCTTATATTTAGAGTCAAATTTTCATTAATCTCCTCAATCTGGGGGACGAAAACGCTCGATGGGGATTCTGTGGGATTAACTTTCTGCTGAAAATGTCATTTAAATCCTCTGTTAGTTAATTTCCCTTTTGGTTAATTAGCAACTGGCACTGACCTTTAGCATTGACAGGTCCAACTTTATCTAGAAAGTCAAGGTTAAAAAACCACCTTGCCAGACTGATTGATTAGTGATTAGAGACGAGGAGGGAAAAGATGGCATGAGGGGAACTTGGAGCAGATGTTAGTGTGTGTGTACGTTTTACCCTCTGCAGCTTTTACTAAACATTTGTTTACGTTGGCATCGACTTTGTGGGCCTTTAGTGGTTTTGAACATGTTAATATATAATTAATTTCTCACCGTCTTGACTGTACAGGATGTGAATAATTATTAAAACATGTAAAAGTTGAATATAAATCCAGGTTCAGCTTCTAAACGTTGATGATTTGATCATTTTCTTTGTCTTTTTGTGATAAAAAACTGCACTTTATCAAATATTGTTTACTTTTTTCACAGTTTTCTAGATCAAACTGTCCATTTTCTGAGAAATTCAACAGCAGATTAAAGTCACATCATCACAAAATCGTCCTATTGTTCAGTTTAAAGAGTCGGTGCCAAATCTTCTCGAACAGAATCACACAACACGCCGACTTTCCTGCAGAAATACAAAAAAAAAAAACTCTGAGGTATTCACCTTATTCTTGGCGTAGGACGTGTTTAAGACGCTTCTGGTCTCTTTGCCTGTGTAGATCACCACCCCGATCACGGTGCCTGCCAAGAGGAGAGACAAAGAAAGTAATGCTGCTCATTAACTGAACCTCACCCCCACCATCTCACTCTCACGCACACACATACATGTACACACTCATCTTGGTCAAGTAAGATGAACTACATGAGAGGAAACACAATAAGGCCGAGGGAGCTGAGGCAGTTTTGTCTCATTGCCACTCAAGCCAACAGGCAGGAGTTTAATATGCTTAGACTCTCAGGGCCTTCAGTCACCCTATGGAAGCTCATAAAACCTGATCAATATGCTTCTATCTTTATTTGCCAATTCATTACTGTGGCCTTATTACAAAGGATTAATGAGTCATTAATATTAAATGAGCTTAATGGAAGAGCAAAGACTCTAATAAACCTAAACACTCTCCTGAAATCCCCAGAAAACTATAAAAAAAAACCCAAGAAAGTTAAAAATGGGCAGAGAACAAAATGAGGAAAGTGAAGCAGAGACAGAAAGAAGAAGAGAAAAGCAACCGGTGGTTCCAGGACCTGAGGAGCAAAGTGATGAATTGCTCTCGTTGACTTCTAACTTCACAAATATTGAGCGATGTGACAAATGGTGTGCGGCTCAGCATGCGGCGCGGCTTTAATTTGAATATGCGAGCGACTAATTCTCTCATCACAGCTGGACTGGGCCCCATAAGAGAGTGAATACATGGCGATCTGGGCCAGTTTTACTGCCCAGAACGAGACTGTAGAGGCCACGAAGCGTCTGTCAAGGAGACGCTTGTGAGGGACAATGACATTCCCAGGCAGAGATGATGTAAGGCGGCTAAGTCAGGCTTTTTGTGCCAGTGTGTGTGTGTGTGTGTGTGTGTTTTGTTCTTCTGGTCAAGGTCAGGCCGGAGGGGAGAGCAACACCGCAAATCAATGGTGTGGCCATCAGTGGCAGCGTCACAAACGCTCTCAACTGACACAACTGTTTCTGTGGGGAATCGTTGAGTTGAATCGAGGGACGATTACCTCAACTGTGGCTTCTCTCTGACTTCTTCAAACAAGCACACGGCGGTATCAAATCAAACGGCTTCACCGTGTCATGTCATGGATCCTTTGTGCGACACAACTTGAGTACGAGGCCGAGAGGAATCTTGAACCCTCCTCGTACCCGCTTGTTACTTTTATTTAACCTGCACGTCTCGTTTCGAGACACAAATCGACTTAAAGTAAATGTTTGTCGTCCACTTACCAGATGCAACGACTGTACTCGCCCACAGAGTGTTTTCAATACTCAGACTCTCGTGGATCTGTGGGTCCGTGTCTTCCTGTATCAACAAATAAAGTAAAAATTAACATTTTTTACATCTCTACAACTTGTACTGAACACTTCTGGAGAATAAGAAGAGATATCTGCTCTAAGGGAAAACCTCTACGTGAATTTATTTCCGCAATTATCCAACTTCTAATTAGTATTGTTCAGAATTGCCCTGAAGCAGCAAAAGAAAAACAAAAACAGAACAGAGAGCAGGAGGTCGTGAATTTAGCTTGAATAAGACAACGGACAAGATTGAACAATAAAGCCTCTTTAATTCTGAGGGTTGTTATGTGAATCATAATAATATTTGCTCTAAAAACTGACAGGTTTATTTTATACAAACTGATTCTGGTTTTAGTGTAAATCTACTGTAAAAACAGTCTCATAGAAAAACGTATTTAGCCGTTTTATTAATTGTTTTAACCAAAAACACTGGAAAGTGAAAAAGTGAAGCGGGGTCTTGGCTGAGACCGTGTACATCCTGACCAGAAGGACCAGGCTCTGCTGTGCCATTAATTTTCACAAGCACCTGACACAGTTGTGCAGAGCGTAGCGATACAGTAGTCCCTTTATCAATACTCGCACTAGATTTGGCATCGTGATAGAGCCTCTTTTTAAAACAGTATAGAGAGAGAAAGAGAGAGGGAGCACAAGATGAGATTCCTGTGATAAATAAGCCCCTGGAGAGCCTCCTGTTTCACCCTCCCCCTGCTTTTTTTTTTTCTCACTTAAATAAAGACCAATGCTGAAAATGGCATGAGTCAGGAGTGCAGAATCACGGCTCCAGTTTCGGCTCATGTAGCTCTCCTGATATGATAATTATGATACCTAAGCGCCCACATCCTGTCAGTCCACTCAAACATGGGAAGAGGTGCATGAAAAATGAATGGCTTGACCGCTCTGACATTGGCATCATACTACTGGTGTTCATAACTGCAGAGAGGGTCTCGATAAAAGACCACAGAAACAAAGCCACAATATCCGCCTCGAGAAAAAAAAAAAAAAAAAAAAAAAAGAAACCCTCATAAATAGGTAAGTTCATTTGCTGCGGATCTGTGGGAACCCATTTTTTTCCCATCCTGCTCAGACTAAAAGCACACGCTATGCAAAGGAAGGCCACGGAGGATGAATGAGCGGAGGAAGTGCTCGCTCACTAAGCCTGGTGTGTGGCCAAGAGTGAAGACGGGCCACAAAGCCTCCCTTTGTACTGGAGCTCTCCTCTCTGTGGGGGCTGCGCTAATCTGCTATTAATAAAAAAAAATCTCTGAGCAACAAGCAAGACGGGCTGGATGGAGCTGGAGCTGCGAGAACCTGCCTGTGATGTAAGAGGAATGCCTGCTGGAGATAACAACAGGCCGCGACGGACACACAAGCTCTTATTGTTGCTGTTGTCAACACATTGTGGTGATACACATCTTCTATGTCAATCTGGTTTCTATAGAAAAAAAATCTGCATGTGTTTAAGATTTGTTTTACAGGTTATAAATACGTCAACGAGCTACTGTACCCTTGTGAAGTTCCCCTCGAAGCTGTGGATGTCCAGCTGAGGCCTCTGGGCGTAGACGTAGGCGCTGATGGAGAAAAGATCCTGAGACAAGAAAACATGACAGAAAAGACAAGAAACGTCTTCAAAACTGATCAATTACAATAAAGACTCCTTTGATCCTTATGTCTTTTGATACGTTTTCATGTTTGTGGTCTTGTTTTTAGTAACAGATTTAACATTAAAACACTTTAGATGTTTCTTCTGAAGTAAAACTGCAGCTTGTGACCCATCAAAGCACCTAACACCAGCCTTTCCTCCTATAGTGGAACAAAATTGATTGTAAACATTAAATTATTCAGACGGGCTGCCTCTGCAGCGACCGGGCAGCCCTCAGTCATGCTCAGATAGTGTTCTCCTGGTGAGAACATGGGCAGAGCGGTTAAAGAGGAGCAGGGAAGATTATTTTACTGAAACCCCAATGGAGAGTAGTGTTGCTCCATTATTTTACAAGCGAAAGAGCTCAGAGACTCTTGACACAATCAGAGAAAATGGCTGATGATGATGATGATGATGAGAATAAACACTGATATAAATATAAGACAGAAATATTTTAATGGTGTAGAAAAAGGCCTGAAATGTTAAATTCTTAACACAATCAACAGTGATGACCTGGTCCTTTATTACTCACACTCACCAGACTCTTGTGGTGAAAACACAACAACCAAGTAAATACTGACTAAACTAAACTAAAATAAACCAAAGTCAACTCTCTGTATCTTCAGGTTTCCTGAAACTCAACCTAGATCCCACAGCTATTTCATCAGATGACTTGCTGAAACTTTAATTCTCTGATCACATTAAGTGGCAACAAAAAAAAAAAATCCAATCAACTCAACTTAAATCTTGAGTATCGCCTGCAGTGAGAGGAAGCTGCTGTCAAGAGCAGATCGCTCCTGCTGTCCGTCATCACTGATTAGGTTTCCATCACAGCACAGACAGCTTCATTTAATGAGCAATGCTTTTAGTGATAACAGAACACTCACTCACTTATTCACAGTCCGTTTGTCTGTTACCAGAGATTCACTACATTGTAATGTATCCATACCCCCACTGCTGGTAGTCGCTGTGTGCAGCCGACAGCAACTTTCAGTTTCCAGTCCGTCTCTCCGTCCAGCTGATCAGTTCGGATGAAACAAGCACCTGAAAGAAAAAGAGATGCACGGAAATTAGGCCCTTTTGTCACCGTACGTCTGTAAACTACAGAGATGAACGATATCAGAACAATACAGGGTTAATGTCTTTCAGGCAGTGAGTAGACGACACACACGGCAGGAAAATATTAAATGTCCAACAACGTCCTCTCACCTGAATATGTCTTTTTGTTCCTCGCTAACCAGGCGACTAAATCATTTAAAATGGAAACACACTCGATCTCCATCATCAGTGGATCAAAGACGCAGTTTAATGAAGTTTGAGTTTCTAAAAAATGTGACCATCCTCCATAAACTCCTTAGATATTTTGCCAGAGTAAAAAGTAAGAAATCCTTTATTTTATTTTGTCTTATTTTTTTTTTATTTATTATTATTATTTCTTTCCTTTATTTTGGTTTTATCTATTATCTACTTTTTATTTTTGGTTTAATGTAAAAAGTGAGAGCATCGTTTTGAAGCTTTTTTGTTTTTTGTCTTATTTTTTTAATATTATATTATTAATTTTTTTGACTTTAATGATAGAGACAGTGAAGAGAGACAGGAAACAGGAAGGAGAGACGGGAGAAAGATGCAGGAAAGTTCGACTCAGTCAGGATTCGAACCGGCGAACAGCTGCACAACATATATACACCAACGTGATGCACCATAAACATTCACACACTGTTTTTCTGTCTTATTGATAATGTTGTATTTGATTTATGTCCCTGTAATAAATAAATAAATGAATCCATTTCCATTATTTCCATTACAGAGCACAAGTGTTTATAAAATGTGATCTCTCTTGTATCCAAAAAATTTCCAGATAACAGAGAGAATATTAATTCTTCTAGTGCAGCAAAGAGATTGATATTCAGAGTTAAATATAATTTATTGTGGCTAAAACAGCCTTTTGTGATGTATTGAGATATTGTGCAGCTCTAATACAGATCATTTGTCTGACAAATAAACTTTTATTATTAATAAAACAATGTATAGTTTAAATATACAATATATTGATTGTTGATTGTAAATATTTGCATGTTTGGAGTAAAATTTAAAGGTTTAAACAAACAAATGTCACAAACGTCTCTGATGTATTGTGTAGTAAATATGAAACCACATTAAATGTGTAAAAGTTATGTAACTATAATAAACCGGCACATGTCCAAGCACATTACTGCAGATTGCTACAGCCTGTAGCGCCGAGTCTGTGGTGGTTGTGGACGCGACGCGGTCCGATAAACGCTGAGCAGTCGTGACCTGCATTGATCTGAGGTAATATTACGTATGAAACTGATGGATGAGAGCAGCTATTTGACAGAGAGGGTAAAGGGCAGCTATAAACCATCTCTGGAGGGTTAACTTTGATGGAAAACATTAACACAACGACAGTGATTCATGTTTTCCTTCTGCTGCAAAGGCAGTTTAGCTCTTCACACAACATTACTGCAATGTGTCTGAAAGACAAAGTATACGAGAGTGTGTTTGTGAAGGAGTGTTTATGCACGTCTGCGAGTGTGTTAGAGGCATAAAGACATCAACGACTCCCCGCCAAGTGTATTGACACATTAAAGATTGATGGAAATGATGTCCTCTGAACATTTCCTCCCGATGCCCCTCAGAAAAGAGCCAGGATCTGACGCAGCTCATTGATTAATTGGAATTTGCATCATCAGTCACTCGAACAATGTGACATAAATCATATGAATCACAAGCTGCCTTTGATCGGAGGATGTCAAAAGGACAGGAAGTGTTGGGGGGAAAAGTCACATCTCTCACTCAAATGGTCTCGACACAGCGCGTTAACGACCACACGGGGCAAATAAAGTTCAACTGTACGACACAGACGCTGCTTCACGTGCTCACCAGTTTTCTCTGACGTCCTCAGGAAGATCATGTCTGCAGGAATCCTCTGGTTCTACGAAACAAAACGAAGAAGAAGATCACAAAGTGGCAGCGTGTTATTGAGCACTGTGGCAAAAGCCCTTTGAATCTTCCTGAATAATTAAACAAGGTCAATACCTTGACCAGAGGGTGAAGGAGAATCAGTTTTTTAAAGTCTGTCGAACACAGTAATGGAAATTTAACTTGTGCACTCTCCAGCAGCAGCAGCGGCAGCTACATTTCATGTCGGCTGAAGCTGAAACCTAAGATCATGAGCTGAACAGGTGAGTGGGAGCTTTATAGCATCAGAAGTGCATTACCATTCCCACAGCCTCGGTGTAATTAACACTGCAGTGGAGGTGAAGATGTAGGATAAAAACAAATCAACACAAGAGCTAAATTATTCTGAAAAACTTCTAAGATATTCTCTTTTTATGAACTAACATCTGTTTGTGCACAATCACAGGACACTTTAATATCAGTAATGTATAGAGATGTTTACTTTCAAAAATGGTTGGTTGCATTAAAACACGCTGCTTTAGAGATTAGCCAGCTAATAAAGTTTAAACTTCCTTCTTATTTCAATATTTTTTCATTATTATAAAGATGAATCTAAGAAGATACACACACACACACACACACACACACACACACAAATGTATGAATTTGCAACATTTCTTATAAGAAACTTTAAAAATTCTTTTATTAAGACGTCTTTAATTAAGACGTAAAGAAGTTTCACCTTCTCGACGATGATCAAGTCTCCGACTTGTATGTCTGAACTCTTCACTTGAATTTTACCTGAAGAAGAAAAAAAAAAAAAAAAACAACAGATTAAATGTCTCTTAATTTCTTTAAGATATGATGTGAATTTTTTAATTAGCGATGATATAAAATGAAGGTATTGATTTCTGGCTTTAGTGCAAAAAAAAAAAACCGCAACCGCATTTTTTTTTTTGCCTTTGCTCTTCTTTTTCTTTCACCTTCTCCCAGATTGATTACCTCCAGTATGATAATGTAATACCCTTCTGTTTTCATCTCTGGTCACAGGCGCAGAGACAAAAACAGTGGCACAGAGGGTCACTCTCAATTATATTGCTTCAATATCCGCTACAACCCCTCTCTCTCTCTATCTTTCTTTCTCTTTCTCTTTCTTCTGCCACTTAACACACGACAGTGTACATGATCACACACACACACCGTTTGAAAGCTGCATCTCTGTCACAAATATCACACAGGGGGATTTTACCACACGTTCAACAAAGGGACAGATCTTAGATCATACAGTCTTGAGAGATGGATGGAGAAAAAAAAAAATCAATGCAATTACAGCGAGAGGAATGACTTCAGTTACAAGTGTAGATCCAGTGGAGAGCAGCTGGAATATGCACTGAGATATCTGTTATCATAATGTCAGCAAACACGGAGGAGGGCGGATGAATATCACCAACCTCGCACTGTGAGTTTACTGTAGAGTTGAGAGTTCATCTCTTTGTCTCGTTGGTAGCGTCGCACTTCGTCCACGGCTTCTCGCATCATAGTGACGGCCAAAACAAAACCCTGAGTGACAAAAGAAGTATTTTAAAAACACATCAATCATCATTTATCTACCTCGTTTGTTCAGAAGGAGACAGGATATATTAACCAGACCCTCCGGGATTTTTCTACAATTTTTAACCAACATTTCCAGCTAAACGTTGATCCACACGTCAGTGAACTTACTTGTTTCTTTTAAGACGCATGAAAAGTCTCACATTTACCTTCTAAATTCACTGATAAGGACCAAGAGAAACAGTATCATGTTCACAGAAGTAAGAAAACTATTTTATATTGTTGTGGAGCAACAAGAGGAAGTCGTCTATTGAGAAACAACTTTGCCACCGAGAAACACAAGTTAGAAACACAGGGAGGACGTCAGACCAGACACGTCGCTCTAACACACTGGTTTCATTCCCTTTATTTCTATATTAATGTTAAAGTAGAATTGAATTGCAACTCTGACTTGTTCCTGCAACTTTATTGCAACAAAACATCGCAACTTTCTTTAGAAAAGCTGCCACAAAATCAGGTAAATGAGTTGACAACAATCTCAAAATAAAGCCTGAAATCCTGGAGGGACTGATCAACAAGACAGAATATTTTTTTTATTATTAAATATTAAGTAATTTCTAAAAGAAACTGATCTGGAGTAAAGTGTTTTAACGTGTAGGTGATTTATTGGCTTTAGAGCAACAACAATAACTTTTATTAACGGTTCATCTTAATATTATAATTATAATTTAATCAGCACTTTAAAGGACAAATTATATTTGCGTTCAAATGATGTAGTGAGTAGAAAGTGAAGTTCATTTACCAGAGGAGCCCAGTACGTGTACAAATACCCGATTTTCAGCGATGGCACGAAACTGGGAACAGGCCACAACCAGAAAGTAGAGATTGAGAAAGAACTTGAACTGCTGGTAGAGAACCTGAGAGGAGACAGGGATTAAACGAGGTGAGTGAACATGTCAGCGAGGAGAGTCGAAGACGACGACGGCTGCCAAAGAAGACAAAGAGGATGAGGCCGTACAACAAAAGCAGACAGGATGAGTTACTGTACATGTTCCAAAGGTGGAATAAGATCCATGTTGACGCTGTCAACTTTACATTAACCTAATGGAAAGTGACAGTTTGAGAAGTTTTGCTTCAGACGTCGTTCTGGGTTGGGATTTCACATCGCAGCTACAATGTCAACCGATGCAGAACAGAACAAACACACGGGACAAGACAAACAAGGCTGATAAACACAATAATGAATGAAGAAGAAGAAGGAAAAAAAAAACAAAAACAGGCCAAGTTTCTTAACTCACACGTACCAAAGTGGCTCCTGTAACTTATCGAGCGCTGCTTGCTAATGGGCTATCCATCAACCTGCAGCCCTTAATAATCTTTTCATCTAAGGTCAAATTTTGAATAATGTTTGCAATAATGAGAGTCTAGTGTCTAGTCACAGATTATCAGAGACAATGGGATCAATGGACGACGCTCTACAGTTAATGAACCCCTCCGACCTTTAGGGAAAAATGCACACTGCTAAACTCAATTTGTGTGTATTAAATAATTCAAAGTGGGAGCGAGAAAAACAGAGTCGTTCTGTTCGGCGTCAATGAGAATATCTACGTCTCTAATAGACAGTTGACATTTTATGGCCTGGGCCAAAGGTGGGCCTCTTAATCATGGAACCATTTGCTTTTTAATAAGTAACTCTGATGGATCCCTAATGTCCCCTACAGTGTAAACCCCTTCGCTTAATGACAGAATAGTTAACAATTACTGTGCTACTGTGCTTTACATACTGTTAATCTGCGAAGCCATAAACGTATTGTAACTGTAGTAACTTGTAAAACATTAATAAGAGCAAAGATCAGAGAATAAAATGTGAATGTCGTCACCCCAGGCACGAAGGTGAAGATGTTGTACTTCTGGTTTTTGATGCCATTTTTCGGGTATTTCTCTTCACATTTCTCGGGGCAGCCGAGCCAAACCGTCCGGGCCTTCAGCTCCTTCTTCCTACGACATATGTGAGCGAGGCAGTCGCAGCAGCTGAGAAAAAGAAAAGGAAAGACGACGTCAGTTTTAACAAAAGATGAATTTTAAAGGATCCTGAGGTGATTAATCAAATAATCTTTGCCATTTTTCTATGGATTACTGAATAATTTCACCTCTTCCTGTCTCTTAAAACTTAAATAAACAAACCTCTGGCTTGATTTGAGAAGTTTTTGGCAACTGGACGACAACTTAACTTGTAATTAAACCAATAAAATAAAGAACTACACTGAACGATCCAAATAATGCAGTTTAATAAGTACATAAGCTGCTGTAAACACAGAACACTTTTGTCATATATTTAAACAACAACACACTGCACAAGCAATAAAATGTCTGTTTATTATTTATTAGAATAAAAATGAGAACACCCACAAAGACAAAATCTAATCTTTTACTGAGAAATACTAAAATAAATAAATACAAAAAAAATGTGATGGTCCTCAGTAACATGAACCCAGAGTCTATTTCAACATGAATATGAGTCAAACTTCCCCTCAATAGATTTTTTATGTTGGTTGATGTAATATCAAGTTTAACCGTCTTTTGTTTTCACAACCAAATAGTTAACAATGAAAGTAAATGGGGCAGTCAGCCAAACGTGTCTAAATTGTCATTTTTTAACCACAAATAAAGCTCAAAATATCACTTCACTTCAGCAGTAGCATGAATAGGGTCCCTACACATAAACTGAAGTACTGATAACTTAGTAAGTGAACCCAGAGTTTAGAAAAATGATGAATCTGCTGATGTGTAACATCCTTCATCACCAGTTGTTATGAAAACAAGACGTTGGTTAAGTCTTGTAAAACAGTGTTTTTAGGTTGTTCTCACACCTTTAAACAAACCAAACTCAGTCCCCTAAAAGTGGACCAACAGAAAACAGACTTCACATTGTGAAACAGGACTAGGTTCTGGTCCCACTTAAGCTGTGATGGGGTCTCAGTCCTCTTTCTGTTCACACTTGTTTCTGTAGAGCTCTCACACCTTCACTGCTCGGCATTCTGGGTAGTTTTCACCCAGGTCACAGAACCAGAACCATATCAGATCAGTGTTTTTAATAAACTCTCTAAAGTTACCAGTACTTCAGTTGATGTGTTTGGTTGTGAAAACAAGACGGTCAAACTCGATATTACTTCAACCAACGTAAAATATCTCTTGAGGAGTTTGACGTATTTGTGGGTTCAAATTACTCTGGGTCACCACTTTAAAAGAAAAAAAAGCCACTGTAGTTATGAAAATAAATGATTTTGTTGCTAATTATATTTTCGTAATCATAACCTTGATTTTTTTTGTTTGTTGAGTGTTTTTCATCTCCTTTGTGACGCTTATGCCAATATGAAAAATAATGAGCCGCACAGGCCACGTTCTTAACAAATATTAGGACTTCACAAGTCAAACAGCCTCATTCCTCATTAATTTTCTCAGCTGTTAAATCAATTGTAGCCACTAAGCATCGCGGCTGTGTCCTGCTACTTCATACACTACTCTGTGTTATTTATATCTCGGTGTTGTCAGTGTTAATTAGAACTCCAAGGCTTCTTTTGACACAATTTAATAAAGAAGCCTTTTGCCTCTGGTGCTCTGCAGTGATGTGACAATGTTAGCGTCTCTCCAGGTGGGAATTCCCTTTCTGGTGCAGAGGGAGTCAAACACTTTCAGAGAGACAAATAAGATCAGAAACGATGTGTAGTTGTTTCCTTGTTAGTTTTACTTCACTTTTCTTTTTTTTTTGTGACTTTTGATCAACCTGTTAATGACTACATTGGAGCTTATCTAGCATATCTGATATCAAATACAAACAGCGATGTAGTGTTGGGGTAAATTACAATGAGAGCAGCATGACCTAAACTGGCACCTGTAGTGGGGGGGGGGGGGGGGGTGGGGGGTAGTGTGTCAGTGTATACCGTCATGCAGATCGACTTGGCTTTTCCACTTTTTAAGCAAGTTGGCAAAACATAAAACTAAATAAATCAACTTTGGTTAAAAAGTCTTGTTTGTATTGGCCTTGACGTCCCCGTCCCCCACCACCCCCACCCCCACCCCGACCGTCTCTGTGCACTCCGAGTCCAGATTCATAAGAGCGATTATTTGAGCAAATGAATCCTATTTAAATAATATGCCATTTGAACAGTCAGGGCTTATTCAGCGTGAATTATTTGCGTTTTATAATCCCGCACTAAGCACACATAAAATTACTGGAAAGCATCAAACTGGTCAGCTGTGAAAAATCCGATTTGTTCATTAGTTGGAGGCGGAGGTGGGGTGTGTGTGTGTGTGTGTGTGTGGGTGGGAATCAATATGCAGCTTCAACATGGAGATGCACCACTAACAACACAACCACATTAAAAACAGACTATTGTATGAAATTCCTCCATCGGTAAATGTTACTTTTTGGGCAGTGAAGTGATGCGCAAACATTTGTTTATAAATGTGACCCCACCCCCTTTTTTGTTTTTTTTTGTTTTTTTTTTTTTGTTCCGGTATAAACAAACACTCGTCTCTTCACCAGAAAGAAGCATCTTTAGAGGACGAAACCTGTCAAATGAATCATTAGCTGGATAAACCAACCGCCCTTGTTCTGTTTGACCTGAAAATCTTTTTGGACCGATGGTGCGCATCACAGAGCTCGACCAAAAAAATATGCCCTTATCCTCTCTTTTCACTTCACGCACAGCTACCGGTGCGTTTGAAATCCAAACTGATCATCGCGAGCATACTTACTAACATTATACACTACACGTACATTTCACTGAACGACAAAAACACACACACACACACACACAGAGGAAGAGAGAGAGAGACACAACTTTCAGAGTCGGTTAAAGGTGCAAATGGAAGTCTAATCTAAAGATAAATGAAGTGACTTTTCAGTGAAGCAGAGTCATTTATTTAAGGTTAAAAGCAGAACATATCTGTGTACTTTCCTCTGAGTTGGCAACCGTTCAGGATCTATTATTAACAGCGACGTAATGTTACACTAGTGGCATAATAATAGAAAACACCCACGGGTGATGTGTAGTAGCTGGTTAAAACAGAAAACTTCCTTGAGAATTTCTATATGTGAACGTCACTTCTTCGAGTCATAACGAACAGATTGAATCATAAAGAATAAAAAAATGAGTTACCTGCCGCAGAGAACTTTCCAGCCTCCGAGTAGGAACCAGCCGAGGCCTCTGTGTCTGTTGTTGACTCTGGCCCGAGGCAGCGTCTGGTAGTCGCTCTCATCGTTCTCGAATCCTTCCTCCGACATCATCAGAGGCATCTCGTCCAGGTTGGAGGGCTCATCTTCTAGAGAGTATCTGTGACGACAGAGACACATAAACAACCTGGGATTAGAAATAAGAAACGCTTCTGCACATCAGAGGTCATAACGTTTCCTCCAGATAAATAAACAACACAACAAAATCACATTAAACGCCTCAGTTTGACTCCTGAGGTCTGTGTTTTCATGTCGTGCCCTTTACACTCTCCTCTAATTTTTCTGTCTAATAAAAGGTGAAAAATGCCAAAAATATCTTTAATGTGGAAAATAAAGCTAATTGACTGTTAAGACTGAAGAATGAGAAAATTAGAGAATGAGAGGAGGCTCTTCATGGCAGCAGATGTGCAAAATTTAGTGAAGCATTGTTATAGCGCCAACTTTAAAGTTAGTTAGGGCAGTTGGCATGGTTCCTCCGCCACTAAGTACTGTAGAGAACGTCTCCAATTCACATTATAAAGAGACGCTCTTAACAAGTCCACAATGTCTTATTCATGAGACCTCTTTAACGAATTAAGAAAGTCTGAAGTCCTACAAGAACAGCTTACTTGTCACTGTAAACCAAGGATACATGTGAGATTTACAGCCTCTAATGTAAAATAATGAAACACTTAAAGAGAAGATACATCTGAGAAACAGAAAATTAATCAAGTTGCAAATGTTTTCTCTGGTGTTTGATATCAGATTAGTTGAAAGTCTATAGTCGTCTATTGAAACGCGTCTAAATGAGACATATAACCTACTGTAGACCACAATAAGTGTTGGCTACCAGAGAGGATATCAGGTTCACTATAGGAAAAAAAAAACCGCTTCCTTAGTTTCTATACAGTCAAAGCCATTTCTCATTGTGCTGCCAGGTAACTGAGACTACGCTGCTCTTTACCTGCTTTAAAAATAAAACCAATTCACACATCAGAGTTCACGACCGAACGTCCAAACATGAAGAGGTTAAACAGACGGAGGCTTTTTAAAGTTTCATGTTCTTTCTCTAAGTTAAAAAAAAATAAACAATATATGGTACCATATTCTTGTTTCCTGAATAAATTTAGCTCTTTTCAGGTCTTTATTTCTGTATTTCTGTCTTTTAGTAACTTGAACCCAGAGTCTGTTTCACCATGAATACAGGTCAAACTCCCCTCAAGAGATATTTCACGTTGGTTGAAGTAATATCCAGTTTGACCGTCTTTTGTTTTCACAACCAAATAGTTAACAATGAAAGTAAATGGGGCAGTCAGACAAACGTATCTAAATTGTCATTTTTTAACCACTAATAAAGCTCAAAATATCACTTCACTTCAGCAGTAGCATGAATAGGGTCCCTACACATAAACTGAAGTACTGATAACTTAGTAAGTGAACTGAGAGTTTATTAAAAACACTGTTTTACAAGACTTACCCAACGTCTTGTTTTCATAACAACTGGTGGTGAAGGATGTTCCACATCAGCAGATTCATCATTTTTTTCTTCAGACACATCAGCATCAGTTTTAATAAACTCTCAGTATGCTTATAAATAATTATGTATAAAATGAAAACTTAGATTTAGATCTACATTCGAGAATAAAGATAATTTAAAAGGTTTTAATAATATTGTTTGAAGTAATATCGAGTTTGACTGTCTTTTGTTTTCACAACCAAATAGTTAAGTTCACTTACTAAGTTATCAGTACTTCAGTTTATGTGTAGGGACCCTATTCATGCTACTGCTGAAGTGAAGTGATATTTTGAGCTTTATTACTGGTTAAAAAATGATGATTTAGATACGTTTGGCTGACTGCCCCATTTACTTTCATTGACTATTTATCTATCTTTATTTATCTATTTATCTTAAATTAACTATTTGGTTGTGAAAACAAAAGACGGTCAAACTCAATATTACTTCAACCAACGTAAAATATCTCTTGAGGGGGAGTTTGACTCGTATTTGTAGTGAAATAGACTCTGGGTTCATGTTTCTCTGGACCTTCACTTTGATACACATATTTATTTATTCATTTAACAGGCAACACTAAAGGATCTTCATGTCTTTATCTACAAAGTCTGACCACTTTCTTCTATCTCTTCTGTTTTTATAAAACCATCAGTGAAGCAGCTGCAGGTGTAGAGATCGGGCTGAATATTTGTTCATGAATATTTTGTTGTTGTGAATCTGAAAAACCCAAAGACAGATGATAAAAATAACAGCAGGTTTCACTGCCACAGCTGGTTGAAGACACGAATAAAATGGAATTAATTAGAAAAAAAAAAATGAATGCACAGAAATAAATGAACATATTATCTCTGGGTAAATACAGTGTTTCTCACAGATTAGAGGAGATTTAACAGCCGACACCTGAAAACATCTCCACGTTCAAATCTATTTCTGTTTTACATGTATGTAAATGACCCGTTCAGAGAAGGATTTTCAGTCTGTCTGCACTTTAAACTTAAACTCTTTTGGGTGGAGGAAAATCTATTTTAGTAAACTTTGATAAACAATCTAAATGTAAGCAGACTGAAAGGCCACTCCAGTGTACATGACTGTGTCTTTATCCTATAAAAAACATGTGACGTGTGAATAAGCATAAAACCGACAGCAGCGAGATTATGAGCTTAAGATCAACGGGTCCACATTTGTTCCCACTGATAAAACCGTCTCCACACAACGACGTGATACACCAAAAAAAAAAAAAAAACATTCAGAAGCTGAAACAGTCCGAGTCTGAGCAACTTAAGTTTAAGAGGAAAAGAGATAATAATAACAGTGTCTGATAAAAAAAAAAAAAAAAACACCATCATGACCCAGACAATTCCTGGACTGAGTTATGAATAAATATCCCACAACATCATGTGATACCATGTCTACAAATATGCAAACTGTCACAAAACAGCGATTCACTGCAGTTATCACACAAAATTTAGATCTTATTTTGCAAATCTCTGAAGGGAATCAATTTTTTCTGATTTATCTGATTATGTGGGACAAATAATGTCCTTTAATTTTGAATCTGGAGCAGCCACCCCATGTCTACAACATATTCCCATGTGTTTTATGTGGTGGAGAAACTGGTGCAGAGGAGAAATAAAAACTAAAAATGAACCAAATAAACTTCTTCAGGATGTTAACAATAGACAAACTAACATTAGCAGCATTCAAACCATGCAACATGCATCTGCATCACTTCCAACAAGATGCAAATTATAGAAAATGCTCCATAGCTGGAGCTTGAATTTCTACAAGTATATCCAACACCAAAATTTATGGATTTCACCATGGTCTACAACCCTCCAGGCTGGCTTAACGTCCTCACCATATAAGCCTAAAATTGTTCCTTGGCATTCAGAAAGACACTGATCAGCAAAAATGGGAGGAAAGTGTTTTTTTTTTTTTTTTTAATGCAACAAACTGAGCCACAAGACAGATGAAAAGTCTCGACAACAAGTTCAAGTTTTTAAAAACACTGTAAACCAGAGAGATTACACAAATTAATTATTCAATACAAAAGTGTTGTGTTGTGCAAATACCAAGTAATTTCTGCTTGTTTTGGTTATAAACCTGCAAAACAACACTTGAGGTTCTGACCTCAGAAACCAACGTATGAATCACCAGAAAAACCACCAACTTTTAGGGTTTTTTTTTTAATGTTTCGTTTACACACTGTTGGAAGTCATCGACAAGGTACATTAATAGCCCCAGTGTTTCTCGCTTTCAGACCTCCCACGTGTGATTACACAATAATTCAACTCTTCATCCAGTGAAAACGTGGGGTGGTTAGTAAAAAGCTTTGCTGGCTCGACGGTGAACAGCACCGACGACGAGTGCCAACAGTTGTTCACAGCGTCAAAAGGAGAGAAAAAAAAAAAAAAAAGCTCTATTAGTGATTTTCTCTAACCAGCTTCAGTAGCTGCAGTCTGACCTCAACGACGAGATTTACATCAACACACCTCAAAGAGAGACGCTTATAGACAAGCCTCAGTCACGCCCGTCTACGATCTACGAGAGTCAGTGGAAAAATAAAAATTATTATCTGGTCCCGTTTTGAAATGAGCCATGGTTTTCACATATGATGTTTGTGAATTTTAAAGGTAATTTTTGACGTGGAGAGAGCTCTGTTTAGTGACAGGCAGCAAACGTTGCTTTAGGTTTTGTGTGAGACCACGTAGCGGACTACATTTACGTCACCATCAAACCCTGACAGCTAGAAGACGGTGTCTCCCATGTTACTGTTGTGGTGCCACTCAGGAACAAAACACAGGCATTTTATGAGGGGGAAGGAAATTCAGTGCAAAGTTTGCGAGGAGAAATCGTGACATTTGGTTTGTAGTTTAACCAGTTACGTATTTTCAGAAGCATATAAATCAACAGTTATATGACAAACACAGCCTTGACTCACACTAACAGTTATTATTCAAATTACGATACAGCATATGTGTGATTCAGTGTATAAGTCAAAGAGGAATATGTTTCTATCTCTCCATTGACTATCATTCATTTTCCTTTCGGTCCAAGGTCCCAGAGGGGACGACCAGAAGAGGTGTGACTTATGCTTCCTACTCTCAAACACAGACATCTGACCTGTGAGGGTAAAGTGTCATCTTGTAGTTTATCTTCAAAATAACTCATGTGTCAACACTTTGCTTCCTTTCGAAACCTCTGCACTAATTATTATTGGCACTACCATAGCTACAGGAACACAACAGGAAGTACTCCACAACAAAATCATTCATTATACTTCATATTACACTAACTTGCACTCTGCACAGTCATGCACCGTCCTCTGTTCATATATATTAAACAGAGCCTCATCAAGACCAGTTAAATATTAAATATGTTTTATATAAAGCTGTAAATACAAGCTAATTAAACACACTTACTTATGTTATTGTGAAAACAGTCAGAGCCTAAATTTCTACTTGGTCTAGAAGTACCTGGTCATGCGCCTACTTCACTTCCTGTCCAGTCCTCACCTTGAGGTTTTTATTAGCTCATCCTGGTCCCGTCTGAAAAATGAACAAACTGTTGTAGTGACGACTACATTGTGCAATAATACTTTACCAAATTGATAAGAATTGTGGTAATAAAAGGGGGAGAAAGAGAGGAAACATGTGACAAACTGAGATAACACAGACGAAGCGTCATGTGACTTTAAATTTAAATACCAGTGAAGCTGTCAACACAAACATCGCTAACTAAAGCGGACACTGGGAGCGTTTAGAGTTGCTGTTTTATAATTAATAAAGGTTTATTAAATGTAATACGGATTTTTAGCTTTACAGGTGATGGTGTGAGCGAAGAAAACAGCTGTCAAAGGTTAAAATAAAAAAAAAAAAAAATGGGAGTAGCTGTCAGCAGCGGTGTTAGCAACAGAAGCTAACAGCTAAGACCCGAACACAAACACGGAACCACCGGTAAATGTTTATATATCCGACTAACGGCTGCTTTCTTCAGTATGAGACTAAAGTAACCGCCCCGCTGGTTCCTCCATACCTCGAAAGTCTGGCTGAGTTGTAATACGGGATTCTCTTCGAGTTATTCCGCAACGCATTTAGCGGGATGCTGTCAGCCATCTTGGCTGGCCAGTTGACGTCCTGACGTCACACGGAGAAAAACGTTTGGGATTTACGATGCGTTCATACCGCATAAGAAACTGTCGGAATTATGAAACTCACAGCCGACGAAGAGGTCCGATTAAGTTTAGAGAAGATATAAAAAGGATAATTTTCACTAAATTAAACTTATTCTGTCACAGTATAACCACATACATTATTATTATTATTATTATTACTAAAACTAAGCGAATAAACATAAATGGTCCTTTTAATTTGATATAACAGTGGAATTTGCGCTTTCCAATAGCAAGTGAAGGCAACATCTGCAAATTTAGGAAAAATATATTTTTTTTTTAGTTTCTGGTCAAATGAGACTGAGCTTAACTTTTATTTAAACTGTTATCTAACATAAATGTCCACATTTGGTTAAAAAAGCAATTTTATTTTTCATTGATAATAAATAAATTGTAAGTATGGGAACTTTTAAGTTTCGAATGTTTTACTCCCACGTAGTTAAGTCATATTACTAATCCTCTTCCCGAAACCAGCACATTTATCTTTTTTCCTTTGTTTATTTTCCATTTTAAGCACCAGATAATATTCAAGATAAGTAAGACTTAACGACTTTTTAATCAGTGTGTGTCACATCCAAATAATTTGCTGTAATTTCCAAGGGAATTATTGTGAGGGGGAAAATGTTTAACTTTCTGATGTGGCTTTGATAAAAAAAATAAATAAAATAAAACGAAAATTATTCATCTTCTTAGTGGGAATGGAGAACAGACAGTCATAAAAAAAATAAATAAAAAAAAATATAGAAAGAAACCATTTTTAAAAAAGGTGATTGTGTTTGTAAAAACCACAAAATGAAAAGTGATTACATCTAGAAAGAATTATTATTATATTATTATTAATTATATATAATTTTCTCAACTGCAGCCCGTGTTAAGAGCATAAAAGACACAGAAACAATGATTAATGGTTGACTGCACATGAATGCATGCTTCACCCTTCCCTGCTTTTGCATACGTTTGCAAAAGTATTTCTGCACATGAAGCAAAACTACTAAAAGTTGTGTGGATATTTCTTCTAAAATGTGTGAAGTTAAATCAGGACATGAAAATACAGACAGTTTGTTCTACTTGTTGTTTTATTCGGTCCAACTGTTGTTGAAGAAACGACAATTTCTCACCATAACATTGACAACAGAGCACTGCAGGTTGTAATCGTGGATATTTATGAGCATATTTTTTTTGTGCTTTTTGTTTGCACCAGCTAGCAGCGTTGGGCAGCTGTCCGGAGGAGATAGCAGACTCTTTGCATTATTTCTGATTGAAACATATTGCTCCCTTCTTTAAGAGCAACCATACGTCAAAGCACCGTAGGAGATCTCAGGTACAAGTTAAACAACGTATAGAAAAAAAACATTCACATATGACTGCAAAGTAAAATAGCAAAAATGTGAATACCCTACTATTCTCTTTTGTCAATTGATAAAAAGTTCTTTTTTTAAGTCTATATATAATACATAAGAACAAACAAGGTGTTTTACAAATATTTTAACGTCCATAATGGTTTGCATAAGTATTTCATCACTGTTCAGCTTAATTCAATTGATTCCAATTTCTTTGCTGTCGTCAATCAGCATAGAAAAGTGTCGGTTATTTCCCAGGTCCATGCCTGACTTGGTTAGACTGGTTATGGGACTTCCTGCGGTGCTGACTCTGTCCATGCCTGCAGTCAGAGGGTGAAGCTGAGAGATGCCTCTGTTCTGAATCACTGAGATCTCGTTGTTCTTCATGGCCAAACTGTTGGTGATCGCCGTCGCGTAGCGGTTCCAAAATCCAGGATCTACATTCATGGCTCGAGCTGCCAGATCTTTCTGGAACATCTCCCCAAACTTCACGGCCTCTCCGCCCAGCAGGGCCATGGGGTTCTCCACCGACAGCCGCCTGCCCCTCCTGGCTGGGGCGTTGTTCCACATGTGAGTTCCCATATGAACCTGAAAACAGCATGAGAGACATTAGATCTGGTGGAGGCTCTTATTCTGAAAGGATAACAGATTTAGTGCAGATGGACTGAATCATTTTCATATATATTATGTGATAACAAGATCAATATGTTGTCTCAATATCAATATATTAATAAATAATAAAAATAATCCAATAACAGATTGTTTTAATGCAAAAAAACATGCTTGTGTGAAAGTGAAAACCTGTGTAATCCTATTAAGATTTTGCAAAGGCTTTTATTTTGAAAGTCGTGGTGTTATAGTTCTATTTTTATTCTTATTCTCAGAAGAAATAGGTTGAACTCCTACATGTTTTGATAAAAGGGGCAAGTCCTGTGTTTTCACAGGAAGTTGAACAACTGTTTTATTTTTAGGATCTGACTTTATTTACTTTCCTCTTTCTTGACTTTTCCCTGACATTTATGTGAGATAAACAGCAGTGAGGTCATGTTTTTTTTTAAACCACGTGTGCTGCAGAGTTAAAGCCACTGCACTTCTTTAAGTCTTAATTATTAAGATTTATTGATTATTCATTTGTTTATTTGGTTGTATTTGTGGTGGACCCTCCATCATGTGACCAGTTAACAAAGACTTTATCATCTACCTTCAGATTTCCTTTAGTGGTGAAAGCTCTGCCACAGATGGAGCAGACGAACGGTTTCTCCCCGGTGTGCGTACGTTCGTGGATCTGCAGAGCGCTCGCCGATGAGAAGTTCTTCCCGCAGACGTTGCAGTTGTGTTGCTTCGGCGTCCGTCGAGGCGGCGCCGGGCCGAGCAGCGTGGTCATCCCCGGGCTGCCGACCGACGGGTACGCCGGGGGGATGTGGACGCTGAACTGCGGGTGTTGAGCGTCGTTTGGTGTGTTTGCTTGACTGTGACCGTTCACCTCGGCTTTTACGCCCACGCCCGACGAGGAGCTGCTGACCAGACTGGAGATGTTTTGACCTGCAGATGAAATCAGAGAGAACAAATGAGCCACAGATTTCATTCAATCAAAATAAGAGAGACCTTCAGGAGAAGACGTTAAACATACCTCTGTCTCTGTTCAGTTGGAACGACATGTTGTAAGGAGTCTCCTCTTTCACACACAGTTTGTTTGGTTGTGTTCCTCGTCGCTCCTGAGACGTAGGAGACTCAGGTTGCTCTCTCTTCACTGACGCTGCCAAAGTCTCCTGTGATTCAAGCCTGTTGCTGCAAACTGCAGGCGATTTACTCGTCATGTTTTCTGAGTTACTTTGAGTTGGAGACGTTGATGTTCGAGGTGAACAGGAAGTTTCCGACACGTTGGGGCTGTTTGTATTTGAACTTTCCACTTTTCTATCAGATAAAGATTTAATATTGAGTTGGATACTGTCGTCAAAACCGTTTGTTAGAGGTTTTAGGCTGAACGAGTGGTTTAGACTCATAGGCGAGTCAATCATCCTCATTTGGTTCTCCAGAGCTGCTATACTCGAAACTATCGAAAAGGACTTAGAAGGAGAATTACAATCAGAGATGAAGGTTTTAGGCAAACTCACACCTTCATCCATATTTTCTACCTCCTCTTCCTCTTCATCGTCCTCCATTGAAATGTCATCGTTAAAGTCGTTGCCGTTGCTGCTGAGGCTGTCGAAGTTCCTCTCGTTGCCGGAGACGTCGCTGTCCATCTCCTGCAGCGCGTCCACGGGAGTCGAGTCTGGGATCTGACCGACCATGTGCATCCGGATGTGCTGCTGGAGGACGACGGCGTTGGTGAACTTCTTCTGACAAATAGGACACGAGTGTTGGACCTGAACCGGAGGATTTTCCCTGTGAACTCCGATGTGCGTCTTCAGGTTGCCTTTGGTGGTGAACGCCCTGCCGCACACTTTACATTTGAAGGGTCTCTCGCCGGTGTGGATGCGATAATGCATCTTTAACGCGCTCTGACAGCTGAGGACGCGGTGACACAGGACGCACTGGTTAGGATCTGTGATCTTTTTGTCAATATTCTCCACCAGCTGCTGAAGCTTTGAGGTTTCGGACGTTTGCATAGAATCCAGGAGGAGGCCACCTGACGGGATTTTAGTTTCATCTGAGTTGAAGGAGAGGGGCGGAGAGTTGGGGGCAGGGGATGCCGAGGTGACAGGTTCAGGTGTGGCGCCCACGGACGGGAGCGCAGCGCCGCCGCTCGCTTCTGTTACCGCGCTGGCTCTCAGTCTCAGGGTGCAGCTTTGGGGCAGGTGCACTCCTTCTGTTTTCAGTATAGTGGATGCTTCTGTCTCACGGTTTGACTGTGGAGACTCTGAAACAGGAGAGAAATGAGCCTCACTGCCTCTGTGGTTAGGTGACAAAGATACACATTCACCAGGAGCTGGCTGGTAGGGAGACTTAACGGATGGTGTTACACTTACAGGGTCATTTGAGCCTCCGATACTGGTAATAGTGGAGGAAAGCGGAAGACCCATGGTGGCTGGCAGAGCTGCTACAACAGGTTTGCTGTCCAGCCATGAGGAGACAGGTTTTTCTGGAGGGACGGACATACCATAGGGAATCCCAGAGCTTGTTGGCACATTGTCTAGATATTCTGGCACCGGGTAAGGGTTCATCTGAACATGAGGATACTTCTCTTTATGCCTCTGGAAGTGCACCTTTAAGTTCCCTTTTGTGGAAAAGCGATTGCCGCAGATGTTGCACTTGAAGGGCCGCTCTCCTGTGTGGGAGCGCAGGTGGATCTGCAGAGCGCTGTCGCTGCCAAACACTTTGGCACAGAACCTGCATTTATGTTTGAAGAAGGGCTCCTCGGGGCTGGGCTTCGTTTCAAACAGGGACATGTTAGGAAGTTTCCCTTTCCTGTGCTTCATCAGGGCAGCGAGGGGGTCAAGTGCGTTAGCTGTGGCGGCGATGCTAGCCAAGGGGTTGGGGAATATGACGCTGCTGGGGGGGCTCTGAGGTAGAAACGGCAGGTTGGAGGATGAGGTGAGGAGGCCGCTCTGCCCCAGGGACAGCGGGCTGGAGGAGCTCAGTGTCTGAGTGCAGCTGATGCTGCTGGTGTGTGAGC
The DNA here is from genome assembly GCA_016801845.1 of Polydactylus sextarius. Taxonomy (NCBI): domain Eukaryota; kingdom Metazoa; phylum Chordata; class Actinopteri; family Polynemidae; genus Polydactylus; species Polydactylus sextarius. Next base: position 18,042,718 of record CM028927.1, read on the forward strand.
CGGTGTACGGCGGCAGTAAGGTGGAGATGCTGCTGCTGCTGCTGCTGCTGCTGCTGGACAGAGATGGAGTTGAATTTTCTGATGAAGCTGAGGTACACGTAACGTCTTTAAAGGTGGACCTTCCACAGTCAGTTTGTGAGGAGATGTTTTGTGACTTTTCAAGCACAGATGACAAAGAAACAGCAGCTTGTCCGTTAATGGTGGAGGGCATCGTTCCTGACAGCGGCAGGATGGGCGGAGGGATGACGCCTTGAGACGGGAAAGAGTTGGGAACCAGAGACAAGGACCTGGAGACGGGGTTCAGCGCAGCCTGTGTCGGTTGCCGGTTCATGATGGCGACCTGGCTGCAGATCTGCTCTATGAGCTGCAGCTGGTGGACCTGTTGCTGCTGCAGAGCCAGCAGGTGCTCCAGGATCATGGGGATGGCCGCCGAGGCCGCTTTCCCTCCTGTAGCGGTGCTGTTGATCCCCTGGGAGAACTGAGCTACGGCCACTCTGGTGCTGTGAAGGATCTCCAGCGTCACATTTGTGCTCGGCATGCTGTAGCTGCCAGATGTTGACATCTGCGAGGAGGTGGACTCAGCTGAGTCTGGAGGCTGGGGGCTGGAGGTCGTAGTGTATTTGTCCTGTGGGTGGTTCTCCAGCTCCATGGCTTCGTCCTGATCCCTGATCCCTTCCTCTAAATTATCCAGACTGTCAGTGTCGTTCGCCAGCGTCTCTCCCAGCTCAAAGCCTCCGTCTGTGGACTCTGCTGCCGATGAGTCACTGGATGCGACGCTAGGAACCGGAGAGGGTCCCGCAGGAGACTCCTCTTGAACAGGCATCCCTTCATTGTCCTTAACAATCAGCACCAACGGATCCTCGGTGCAAACTTTCTGATGTTCGTTCAGTTCGGTCCACGTGAAAAACTCAGCGCAGCATTTGTCACAGACGTGCGTTTCCTCGCTGCTGTGGCAGCCTCCACTGCTCTCGTCTCTCTCCACGCCTTCAATAATGCCTGAAAAAAAAAAAAAACAAATAAAAAAAATAAACATTAACACGCAAAACTGATCATTTATTGTCCTCATACTTCTAATTAATCCCCACATACACCCACGGCTGGGTCCATCTCATCTCTCCAAACAGCTAATGTTGTGTGAACAAGTATTGTTCAAACCCACTGAACTTCAAATTCCACAAAAGTGTCCAAAGACAACAAACACGTCGAGCTGAATAACAGGATCGGTTTGTTTAAAATTATGCAAAACACATCTGGCAACAGATCATTTGAAGTAAAGGAAACATTTTCAATTTCAGCAACACTTCATAGAGTGAAACTGACAAGAGAAACTACCACTTTATTTTCCCTCTGTTTCTATCTCAAGTCAGATTATAGAAAAACTGAAGTTTTTCCTTCAACTGTTTAAATGTTTACAGATGCTGAGAGGGTCCAAACGCGTATTTGCGTAAATTCTCAATTTGTGATCCCACTTAAAAACATAAAATTCAACAGGCTCCATAAAAAGTGTTGACACAGTTTTTTTTTTTTTTGTTTTTTTTTTTTTTTTCAGTTGTTAACAATCTTTCAGGAGAAAAAAAAAAATCAATGAAGTTCAATGAAGTTATCAGGCCTTTCAATCGTGCATTCAGACACATAATGAAACCACATAAGACATCGATTTTCTTTGCATTAATACATTTCGTTAAAGAGGCGAAAACGACACGTATCCGTCAAAAAGTGCAATATTTTATTTCTTTTTTTTTCTCTGTGATATATGTGTTTCTTTTAAATTCAGCCACACCGCTTTAGCTTTGTGCAAACAAACACACACACACACACACACACACACTCACAGTTTATTTTCTTTGCTCCAGTTTGACATTGATCTTTAGACACACAGTTTTCTCTTTGTCTTCTGTCAGTGTCTTAGTCTCTGACGTTTTATTTTGTAGAAAAAAAAAAAAAAAAACAAAAAAGAGATTTCAGACTTCGAGTCAGTCAGTGTTGCATCTGTTCAGGCTTTGCCCCATTAGGAAAACAGACAGCAATACCAGATGGAAGGATGTGAGGAAATCAATAGTAAATTATTATTTCACACACACACACACACACACACACACACACACACACACACACACACACACACACACACTTCCCTACAACGATTTAAAAGTAAAATCATTTTTAAAAGAATTTGTTTAAAATATATACAGATGGATTTTAGGAGGTTTAGGTGTGATAATTATCTATTTATTTTAGGAAAATTTATTTACTTTCTGTTTCTGTTATGTAAGAAAACTCCAGGAAGTGTGTGTGTGTGTGTGTGTGTGTGTGTGTGTGTGTGTGTGTGTGTGTGTGCACCTTCTTAAACTCAACATAAATGTAAACATAAAACATGTTGGACAGTGTGTGTGTGGTGAATTTAATTTGAGTGTGTGTGTGTGTGCGCGTGTGTGTGTGTGTGTGTGTGTGTGTGTGTGTGTGTGTGTAGTCAATAATCCACAATTATCGCTGTGTTTCACCTCCTCAAAGCTAAACAAAGAGAGAGACGTCTGTTATATTTTCAATTACACACGAACTCGCTCAACAAACGTCTGGTTGATTGATGACGTAAGTCGACGAACACGTTTCAGTCTTTGGCTCCAAACGATCCGACTTCTGACGTAATAAAATAAAGTAAAAAATAAAAAACAAAACAAACTGATATTTAACACTTTTTTTTTTTCAGGAAAGAAAAAGCGTAATGAGAGTTGAAGGAGTAAAACCTGAATGTCAAAGTCAAAACTCATCACAAGTAAATAATCAGAGCGGTGGGGTCGAACGTGTGGGTGGTCTGAACATCACCAAGGCGATTCAGCAAACACAGGAGCGAAAACACTTTGACTGTTTTACCTCAGGATTATTGTTTGTGTACTTCAGAAGATTCACTTCCAACGAAAACAAAAGGTTGATTTAAAGCTCTGAACATATTTCCAAATATAATAACACAGATAGAAATTTATTTAAAAACGTCAACCTCGCTCAATCTGCCGCTGTCGAGAGCAGACAACAGATTTATGTCTGTTTCTGTTTCTTGCTGTGTGGTTTTGGCGACGAGAGAAGCTGCAGCTGAAAAGCAAAACATGAGTCGGAGCTCAGAGCGTCAGAGACTCGACGTCGACGTCGTCGGAGCCGTTTCTCTACGTGACCTCTGGGCCGCGGGGGTCAACGCTTCACATGTACTAATTGTATTATGATCCAGACGTGGAGCACTTGCCCCCTCACGGGGTGAAGCTCACAAAGGTTAAATCAGCAGCTCAATCAAAGCCTCAGCTCAGAGTGGAGGAGCCCACCCCCTCCTCCACCCCCCCGCCGCCGCCGCCTCGCTGTGACGAGGGGCCTCTCCTCCACTCAACACCGTGTCACAGCCTCGGATAATAATTTAATAAACATAACAACAACGTTTAAAACAAAACCAACAAACACAGAAGAAGAAGAAGCGTAACGGTGACGTTTTAAATCGATCGATGGCGTTGAAACGGTTTGATCTCTCTCAGGCCTTTAACCACCGAGACAAAACTCAACATATTAAAACAAATAAATAAAGTTAATTAATCACGTAAAGACGTTACATTTGAATAATTCAAATCAAGTCAAAACGATGAGATATCCACTTTCATCTGTCGTCATGTGACGTGAATTTTTAAAGAAAAAACAAAACAAATTTAAATAAAAATAAAATAAAATAAAATAAACAGCGCAAACGCAAAAGTCAATTTAAAATTCTGTCAATTTCTTTTATCTTATTTATTTATTTTTTTGGATAAAACATTTTAATTTGATGCATCAGTTCAAAGGTCAATTAATGATTAAAATAGTAGAGTTTAGTGTTGAGCTGTTCGAGATGATTAAAAAGGTTCAAATAACATCCGGGTGGACGTTTTTCCTTCACGTCCACCAGGAGTAAATGAAAATTGTTTAATTAAATATTAAAATAGTGGAAAGAGTCTGAGCCTCCTGGTGTATCATAACAACCATCTGACGATATGATTGGACGACAGAGATCTGGTTACAAATGTTATGAACAGCTCTGATAATTATTAATTATTATTCTACACAATCCTGTTTAAATGTTAATATCACAAGTTCCCCATTCAGAAATAAATCAAATTAAAAAAATAAATAAAAATGTGAATGGAAATATTCTGTTTTTCATTAAGTCACGAAGGCCTCGAAACCAAAAACACACATTAAACCTCCAACAGAATCTGAGGAATTAGAAATAAAAACTCACCACGTGTCAGTTAAATGTGAATAAAACTAAAATATGACCTTTGTTAAATTCACAAACAAATATGTTCCACTGGTTTGATTTGGTTTGGTTTTTTTTTTAGTTAGTTTAGTTATTAAATCTTGAATTTTGACAATAAAAGACAAATATAAAAGTAGTAAAATGAAAATGCGTAAAATGAAAAAAATCCTTCTTTTGTTTCCTGCTCATAAACTCTTAAAGACTTTTTGAACAAGTTAAACTAAAATGTGTTAAAATGTTCAAATAAATTATGATGAAACATAAAATAAAGTACAACAACAAAGTTTGTTTCGATATTTTTTTTTTAAGTTTTCACTTAAAATCATCGTCACTTTGTGTCACTTCCTCGTTCTTGAACTAAATATTTGTGACAAAAACATTAAATTAAAGTATTTTTAGATGATAATTGTTTTTGTTTTAAGTGTTGATCCTGTTTAAACTGGAGGTAAAAGTGGAGACGTACCGTTTGTGCAGAGGAGTCCGCTGTGCGTCGCCTCCTCCTCTGACTTGAGGTGCTGCGGTTTGGCTTGTTTGCGTCGGGACATGTTGATGCGTCTCTCTCTGTGTCTCTGCGCTGCGACTCTCCGCCGCTTTTAGTCCGAACCATCTACGACGAGCAGCGACTGGGACCCTTCACACTCAGCGGGGTCGGTGAAATAGGCGAACGAGCGACTGGTGCTGATGCCCGTGTGTGCAGATTGCGCATGTCAGTGTAATTATGATGGAGGAAGGATAATGCTTTTACGACTCTCGCTGCCCTTCGCTGGGTGATTGGCTGCGCTCCAACCAACTCACGCTAGATATGGAAATGAGGGATGTGGGGGTTTTAATAATAATTAGTTCACTTCCTGTCCCGGATTTTACGCAAGACGCGCTTCCAACATGGTCCAGTCCGACTTCAACTCCTCCGAGCGTCTCACGCGTTTCGCTGCAGTTTGAGGTGAAACATCTCGGTGTCGTCAAACCAGACTCGTCTCTTGGATCAGTCTGTGCCAAAAACAGACGCTCCTGACTCCTCAGGTCTGGCTGCGGAGTGACGGGTCCCTCGACTCAATCTCTCGCCTCTCACACACACACACTCAACACACACACACACACACACACTTGAGACAGCGCAGCAGAGCAGCACTAGTTATCCTTCCACAGGAGGAGAGGGTTTTATGTTGCGCAAAACTGCGTAAAAAGTCCAGAATCGACGCTTTGGAAGAGGTTAATTCTCACGCAGGAGGTGAAAACCCGCACAGATCGGATTTCTGCGGATTAAATTTACGTGCGTAAAGTCAAACTTTACGCGCTCAGGTCTCAGATAGGTCCGATCTCGGAAGTGAGACTCCCTGGTTTGTCCGCGGCGACTGGCGCTCTCCTTGTTGCCTCCGCCTCCGGTCCATCATTAGATGCCCTTCAGCCGCCTGCGATAGGCTACTGCCAGGACCACAGGAGGTGTTGGAGCCCTTGCTTCATTTGTTAACGACCTCCCACAATTTGGCGCCATAATAGACTGAAAAAATGTCTCTGTGTTGGAAAAGAGATCCTCTTTTTTTGAGTGATGATCGGGAATGTGTGGAGGACAAAACCACCTGAACTCACTTTATAAAGACAAACAGGAAAAAAACACACTTACTCAACCTCCATGTTTGTAGTTTTAACAGCTTGTTCATCCTAATTTTTAGTTAAAACTCTTATTTGTCGCTTAATAGACAAAAATCAGCATAAAGTTTATAATAAAACACTTCTCGCTCCTTCTTCAAACTGTAAAAGCCGAGAGGAGAACGAGGCGTACTTCACCAAACCTGTAATCCCTCTTCGGGCTTTGTTCCAAAACTTGTAATTATGTGGTATTAAAAGATGCAGCTGGGGGAGGACAGAATCAGCTGTTGATAATTGCAAGTACTACACAACAGCCGGGTATTGATCGGTATGTCTCCCATTCCTCTGCTATGGAGAGATAAGGAGACCCCACTCCTGCTGGAATATAATTTCTTCTGACCTATCAGGTTTCTACAGACTTATGATGAATAGCCAGAGTGGTCCAGAGTGCTTATCTGGAAACTCAAACCCTCCTTGATTCGATATCGATTCTTTGTAACCAGCGTCGGCACACAAAATCAAACTAGTGACTACTTGACCATGATCTCTTCCAGATTTTTAAGTTGTTCTACACCAACACAGACTCCACTCGCCGCCTGAAGCACCACTTGAATTTAATTATTGTGTACATCTGTTAGAGGAACCAACGTATCCGTTAGTATCGAGGACGAGGCGATAAACCATAAACATTCTAATTCTAGTCATAAATTATTCTAATTTAAGTTTACGTGTTGTAAATATATAAACAATAAACAAAGAAAAACAGAACAAAGTGACACTTTTTCACTTTAACTCTTCTGTTAATGTTCCTGCTGCGGTTTTAAACCTGAATGAGTAACTAAATATCTTATTTTAATAAAAAATATAAGCAACATACATCGACTGGTACCACATATATTTATGTTATTTAAATAATTAGTTTTATCTTAAAGCAAACAGCCTAAAAGTCATGAAATAAACCACGTATGAAGGTCTAAATATCTAAATATAAGTTTTTAGTTTGATTTTTTTTCTTCGAAAGAAACAGACGTGATCGCAGTTTTTTTTTTTTTGCAGATTTCAGTCTGAATATAATGAAAAAACCCCGACGCAAACAACTAGTTTAACTGTAGTTTACTAAAGTGTAATTAGTTTCCTGCTTTTTGTACAACAACAGCACTGACACACGCTCAGAAAATGTAAAAAACTTCACCTAAAAGCTGAAAAATAGATTAATTTTACTCCAAAATTCACGATTTAGCTGATTCATTTAACCTCAGAGTCAGTAGATGAGCTAAAAGACTTAAATTAAAGAGTTAAACCTTTATTTTGTCAAACTTTCTGAACGTGACTCATCTCTGAGGATTAAAACACGATTCACATAAAACTGAACATCGAGTCTTTGCGTCCACGTGTAGATCACAGTAGGTTTGTGTGATTTAGCAGCAGCTGAATGAAAGCAGCGTCCTGCAGCTGAGGAATGTGAGCGCCGCCGCCGCTCAGAGCCTCTCTGAGGCCTCAGATGGAGATATGACAAGCTAATGGCCCCTGACCCGCCGAGGCAGCGATCAGCCATGAGAAAAATGCAAAGCTCTGCTGCTGAGATGTCAAGAGGAAAAAAAGAAAAGACTCCTGGTGAAGACTAACCAGTGTAATTACAGCTCCAGTGGAGGTTTGTATGAGGAAAGTTACTCATAAAGTTACACAAAATATCTTAAAGAAACAATGAATAACAAAGTAAAAGTCTCAATGGAAACAATGTGTTACAATGTTACAGTTTTTTGTGTGTATTCCGTGACCTGGTGCCGCTGTCGGCATGACAACAGTGTTTGTTAGTGACGTCGTGTTATTTCTTCAACAGAACGACCATATTTGAAAGATGGCTGCAGGGTCGCGTGTCAGGGAAAAACACGGGTCGTGTTTCACTGAATAAACAATTTATGTTGTTGTTTTTCTGACGGACTCATCTGAGGGGAACTTTCACACACGAAGACGATGAAAACAGTTTGAGAATTTGTTTATAATCTGTATTAATTTTGCTCAAATTACACATTTTCTTTCTTTAACGAGGCCAAAAGTACACGTGTGTTGTGTGGTTGGGATTAAACTTTCATATCGACGACCAGAGTTCAGGTTTGTATTATTATTTTTTACTAAACAACAAAAAATCCCTTATTCTTAACTTTTAAAAAAACAACTTTATTATAACAATGTAATTTCAAGCTTTTGCTCAATTTTAAATGATCACCTCCGCTGCTTCATATTTAGACGTTAAAATGTGGAAATTTCAAAACTTTTGCTCGTCAGATCTAAACTACACAAATGAGTTGATGTCACTGATGCGAAGTGAAAAAGAGACGACGTGAATTTCCTTTTTTAGATTCGAGTGAACTGAAGCTTTTAGTTTCAGGTTTCAGGAGTTCAAGTTTATGTCATGAGCCTGAAAACGGTGGAAACATCATAAATAGAAAAGATTGAGGTATAAATATATTTGGGGAATTTAGTCAAAACTTAATTAGTCTTTTTTTGTTGTGTTTTGTTTGTTTTAATTAAGATCCGAAGCTTCGAGATGAAGGTTTAAAGCTACAGGCTGCAGCCTGTGTTTGTAACTAATGAGTCTGTGGTGGCTGCACCTTTCCTTTGATTTACTTTTCAATGAAACCGACTGGATCATAACAATTTTTTAGTTGGATGTATCTTTCCTCTGAGGGGTTTCTGGGTGGCAGTCTGTTTAGCCCTCCGCCAGCGGCGCCGCGCTGCAGAATAGATCTAAAAGAATTACACTCACTCAGCCTCTGTTTCCTCATATAATCACACAAAAGGATTTTTCTTGAAAATGATCATAAATCACAGGCCGGATCAATACGGCAGGCCCGGTCTGCACTAGCCTGATAACGCAATCAATACGGGGTATTTGGATTTTAATTAATACATGACAGCGCCCCAGCTCTGAAACGGTGAAATATGACCCCGACTCCCCCTTTTGAAATACGCCCCGCAGAGCATCACAGACCCCCACCATCACCACCATCACCATAAACCCCCGCCGATATCTGCTGCAGCTCATCGGATGTCGATGCCGATCTGGCACCCGAGGAGCTGAAGGAGGCGAAGGGGGAGGACAGACAGAAATAAGCAGTCGCTCCAAGATTTTGTGGGCGTTGGCGTTTTTTTTTTTAGATTAATGAGGCCTAATTTACCTGATTTCACACCCATTTTTATACAAAAAATGTGATAAAAATTGCTGTGTTTTTAGGTGTGTCTGTGTTTTTTGCTGCAATAAAGTTGCAGGAGAAGGTCAGAGTTGCGATTTAATTCTATTTTAACAATAAATTAAAAATGAAATGATGAAACCGGTGTGGTATGAGGCCTTTTCCACCAGCACCTACTCGACTTGGTTTCTAGTGTCCCAGTCCCTGGTACCAGCTACTGTTTTAGTTCCTACTCTGTCCAGGAACCAGTCGATCTGAGTCGATACTAAAACGTGACGTGAACGTGACGCCGCCACTGATTGGTCAGAGGGAGTGTCTTCACAAGCGTCAACAAAATAATCAGCCTCCATTTTGTAAACACCGTCAACAGTGATAGCCGTCGTCGTAGCTACTTCGTCATAAGCTAACGCAGCAACAAGTACAACATCTCCTCCATTAGTGTTTGCTGATGTTTCTGTCACATTCAAATCGAGGAGGTTAAACGTCGTGTTTGTTACCAAACCGAGTCGAGTCGAGTCGAGTAGTGTTAAAACGGTTTAGTGGTAAAGACACATTAGTGACGTGTCTGTCCTGACGTCCCTGTGTGTCTAACTTTCTCCGTGTTTCTCGGTGACAAAGTTGTTTCTCAATAGACGACTTCCTCTCGTTGCTCCACAACAATATAAAGTAGTTTTCCTCCTCTTTCTTTCATGAAATCTGCCCAGATACTGTTTCATTTGGTGATGTTTGAAGATAAAAGTGAAACTTATTTTTTTTTATCTCACATGTTTCCTGCATCTTTTCAGTTCACTCGATATGATCGATATTTTACGCGAAACAACGAAATTGTGGAAAAGTATCGGTGATTGGTTGAATTTGCGTCAATCCTGGATGGTCTGGATAAGATCAAGTGATTATCAACACTCTGACCTGCTGGTGGTGCTAAAGGAAACATCAGACAGTCATCAAACTCAGTGAGGTTCATCATCTGTGAACCATGAATCTCTGTACAAAATTTCATTTCAATCCTTTCTGTAATTCTTTATTTATCTCAGTCTGAATCAAAACCATCAGAGCCACGGACTGTTGGCTCAAAGACAAGACCCTGATCGGTCCGGTCCATCCATCCTCCAGAGACAGACTCAGACTCAGACTCAGACTCGGACCTGGACAGATTTCCCTTTGCAATATCCAAAACCTTCACTCAGCAGTTATTGCAGCTGATTGGGAGCAGGTCCTTCATCCCCAAAACACAAAGCAAACGGAGAAAAGAGCGAAAAGAAATCAAAAGTGAACAAAGGGACGGGGAATGTTTGGAGTGATGGACAGCAGAGAGACAGGACTCTGCTGGGTTACGTAGACCTGAGTGGCCGGGAAATTTCTGATCGCTTTAATTCACTACAACCAACTCTCTCTCTCTCTTTTATCTAACACTGTGTTTCTGTATTGATTTTTTCCCCCTCCTTTATCTTGGAGGTTGGATAAGAGGACAGAGAACTACGGGAGCGAGAGTGAATGGAGAACTTTCTTGAAGATTGCTGCTATTCTCTGGCTTATTGCCTCCTGTCCTTCATGGTTTCACATGACGTCCCGGGTGTCAGGTTCGCCTTCAAGCTGTAAATGAAGCGAGTTGATGATACCAATGGTCTGGGATCAAAGACGAGGAAATTGGTTGAGGTGGAAAAAAAAAAAAAAAAAGAAAGAAATCGACGAAAATTAAATTAAATACACGTCTACGAAAAAAATAGGGGTTGTAAATATTTACAGGAGCGAAAGGGAAGAAAAATATTTCCTGGAGGGAAAGTTTTGTTGTTTGAAATTTGTTTTTTTTTTAAAAAAGTGTTAATCTGTGTGTTTAGAGCAGCATGAGAGGAAGAGGAAGACTAAAGATTAAAGATTAAAAACCTCGTCAGCTGCTGTTTTCTTACACATAAAAGCTACATAATGATGTGTTTGGGACTTTGTTGACGTGCACGCTGACATGACAACCACCTAATGGTGCAAAAAAAAAAAGAGGTAAAAAAGTTATTCTCTCTCACACACTTGCATGCCAATTATAACAATAGATGCAATAAAACAGTAGTTAATTACAACCTTTGAACACACAACATCTGAGGCTGGAAGAGGAAGTGGCACAGTACAATGTAAAGTAGTAAACTCACACACACCAGACATTGTTATGGAGCTGATTATTTACTGAGGTTATCTGAGCCGCCGAATGTGTTTAATTTCAAATTAAAAGCTTTAAGATTTCCTCAAAAAACAAAACAAGAGGAGATAAGTGTTGAATGTGTCAGCAGGACGGTGCTTTTCTTCTCCCACAAACAATTAGAGCAACACAATCGTTTTCGAATAAGAATAAGATTGATCCAGATCAAAGTGAAAGTAAGAAGTTCTTTTCAGGATTGACTAACAAAGCGGCCACAGGTTGCCTCTTTTTGTTTCACTTCTGCCTTTAACAGAAACAACGTTTTTATATCGACTCAACCGCTCGTCAGTGTTTTAATCTTTTCATCGTTTTGTCGCTAAAATGTGACGCTGATTTCTTCTTCGCTCGAGTACAAAGTTTTATTTCTGCGAAAGATCGAGATTCTTGCAGTCGACAAACATATCAGAGACGTCTTATATTCTAAAATATTTTAAAAAATATGCAAAAAATTTTAAAAAAATCTAATCAGAAAAAATGTTAAAAACATATTATATATTTATTATATTATTGTAGTTAAATAATTATAAATAAAGATATAAAATACACGTAAAATAATTAAATCTTATTAGTTAACAACAGAAGTAACAACATATATGAATGTTTTACATAAATTTATACATAAATCTAAAAAAAAAAAAAAGACTGTACAATCTGTTTTCCTGCTAATTAAGCAAAACTTTGGAGGCTTTTAACTTTTACATTGTACAGATCCGACACACGACGGGTTTGAACACACATTGAAGCAGTAAGAGAAGCCCTGCAGGCGTCTCTGACACGTTAAAGCAACATATGTGATTTCTTTTTTTTTCGTCTTTAACGCGTTTCTCAGTAGGAGACGGACAGAGGATACGATAATGATCAGGAAACTCATCCTAAAAAAAAAAAAAAAAAAAAAACTGGAGAAACACAGAAAGAGAGAGAGACAATAATTGCTGGAAAACACCACACCGTGCCACATCATCAACGAAAAGTTGGAGCACGTTGCTGAAAAAAATGTGAACTCCCAGCAGGCATCAGTACACAGGACTGTAACACGCAGCTGGGACGTAAAAAGAAATCTTTTGACTCGTGTATGTGTGTGTGTGCGTGCGTGTGTGTGTGTGTGTGTGTGTGTGTAAAACATGAACGACGAGTTCAGACTTACTCATGTCTGCGTGAAGTTGAGGATCCTTGTGAAATTTGAAGTTAAAACTCACAAAGATCCTGCAAACAAATAAAGGTGTTGTCTCCCGCCCAGTAAAAACAGTAAAAGTCCTGCCACCGTCTACGTCTAACGCACGGTGAATGAAAAGGAGGCGAGAAAAAAAAAAAAAAAAAAAAAAAAAAAAAAGAAAAGAAAGAACGAGTAAGAAACCAAAAAGGGCCCAGACTGATTTTTATGTGAATGTTGACTAAGAATGGTCTCCATCTGTGTAAACCGACTCAAACAGTGACTTCCTGTGAGTCACAGTCTGAAGCCTGGAGCAAATCACTGATATTTATCATGCAAGATGGCACACATTCCCAGGGTTACAGTCTGACTCTGCTGCTCTGATTCTGGGCTCAGGCCTGTTGACAAAGGTCACTTCACACCCAGAAACACAACCAGTCGCTTTTCAAACCTGTAGGTGAGATTGTTTTCATATTTTTACGTCGTTGGACGAAGCGGCGTCCTGCTGGTTTCCTGCTGACGTGGTGGACGTTGAGAAGATGTTACAAAGACTCAGAGGACTCTGGTGGTTTAATCTGCACCTCTCACCCTTAAACTGAAGGTAATTAGTCACTTTTCCTGCAGGATGAAGTTTATAATCTGTTGTTTTTATTGGATTATGAGACAAATGTAGAAACTAATCAATCATTTCTGGAGCCATGTGGTGGATATAAACTGCTTTTTTAACAATAAAGTTGGATTAAACTGATGTAAATCTGTCTAATTCCACACGTCGACTGCACATGTAACAGATTTACAACCTCCCGTAAGTCTTTCACCGTCCACATGTGCGACTGAAAACACGCGACACGTTTGCCAGAGTTCGTCATCGTCGTCACGTGTTTCTTCCCTCGGTCGTTAACGTCTTTGATTTCTGTTGCACGTTTGCATGTTTCCACTGTAAGTTAATGGAAGTAAATACGCAGAAGTTGAAAAACGCCCCGAGCTTTCAGACCCCGCGTCGTATTAATGATGCAATAAAAGGCAGAAGTTCAGGAGGAGCAGGGTTACGGATAATTGCAAAGTCATGCTCCGTGAGGCCGTGGTGGTTTATTTGATTAACCTCTAGTGACAGGTCAGATGTTGGGAATATGTTTTGCAGCCAGATGATCACGGGTCATTTATGAGCTCTGGCTGAAGGATAATCAATAGCTTGATGAACGGACAAGGCGGACGGATGACAAAATCTGTCACCGCGGTTTGTGTTTGTGTTATGTCTGGACTTGAGGCCGAGGAGTTGGAGAGAATATCAGGACACTCGCTGACGCTTTCAGACTGGACTGGTGTTTATACAGAAGAAGAGAGAAGAAAAGAGAGGAGAGATTTTCCCACTAACCGTGACCTCGTTTAAACCCCGTAAATGTTTGTTTCTACCTGCAGCCACAACACAGCGAACCGTGCCACAAAATGGCAGCATGTGCGTCAAACAGCCCCATTCAAAGAAAAAGAGACGAAGGGGAGGGGAGAGGGTGAGGAGCGAGAGAAAAACAAATGTCATGCGATGCAAACACTAAAAAGGATCCAATCTGCTTCACAACAGTTTTACAGCACATCCTGGGCCGAGCCTCAGTGGCTGCCTGCAGACAAGCCTCTCTCTCTCATATCCGGCCTCCTCTCTCTCTCTCTCTGAGCCTCTCCTCCTGCTCTCAGCACATCCTCATTCACTCTCTGTTTCTGCTGCTGCTGCTGCTGCTGCTGCTGCACTTTTTAAACTGCCACCCGCTTCGAGCTGCTTGTGGCAACAAATGCAATTTGCATTTCCTGTAGTCTAGACACACAAGTGAGCGAGGAAGGAGCCGTTGAAGCGTCGGTGGTGCTCGCTGGCAGCGCCGCTCGCAGCGATTATAAAGATTTATTAAGATTTAATGTAAATGCTAACAAGTGTTCGCTGTATCTAGGAAACCTGAGTTACCAAACTCAAACATGTTGGTAAAAACGCAATAAAAGCTTAACGATTTTTTTTTTCCATCACAAAGGAGAGAAGTTAGAGACGAATTAGTCAAATAAAATAAATAAATAAATGAAAAATCTTTTGAATATCTCTATGCAAATTCTACTATATACCTAAAATAAATAAAAAACAAAAGTTTGATCTTGAACTTTGCATACAAACAAATTAAAAAAATCCCCCTAAAATCACAAAAATTCCCCAGGTGCGAAAAAATTCTCAAATTTTCTGAAACTCCCTTAAAAAAATCCCCCAAACGTCCCCTTAAAAACCAATTAACTTAAATAAATACAAATAAATATAAAGATTTAAAAAATGATAATAATTAAAAGAAAAAAAATCCCTAATATTTGCATTTTTAAGTTTTTTTTTTTGCTTGTTTGTGACTGTATTTACTCCATCCTCGTCTTTGTTCGTCACGTCTTTGAAGTGTAAACCTGCTGCTGCTGCTGCTGCTGCTGCTGCTGCTGCTGCTGCTGCTGAGACACTCAGCTCTGTTCTGCTGCGCAGCCAAACGAGAACAAATCAAAGAGCCTGCGGAGAGATGATCATTGATTTAATCACATCATCAACTGCAGCCACTTCAGGGCCAAAGTAGCTAATCCATAACCAGCCAAACAGATTCATGCCAACGCCTGCAATCACGGTTAAATGGGGATCAGGAGGTGACACGAAGGGATATCAACTTCTATCAACGCTCAGATGTGTTATGAAGTGTCTCGGCATCGATCAGGGATAACAACTACACGTCCATCGACCGCATAAGACATAACTGTATCGACAAGAGAATTAGAGGGATAATTGTTCCTCTGTCATCTAACGTCTAACTTTCTGTGTGTGTGTGTGTGTGTGTGTGTGTGTGTGTTTTCTCTCTGTTCTGAAGCTGCTGCTTGTTTAAAGATAAAAACATGACGACAGATATGAGGATTTTCTTGAAATTTTGCACTTTTGCACAAAAACTATTACTCTGTATAAACTTATAACTGATTATTTTTGCATATTGGCTCCGAACGCAGGCGTCAGGGCCTTCGAAAAGCGTCAGGAGATGATTGTTTTTGTACAGTTTTTTTCAGCTGAGGCGGTTGATTTGAATAAAACGATGAGATGAGGTGAAGACGTAAAGGTTTAGTTGGAAACGAGAAGTTTTATTCTCTTATCGCGTGATTTCTGACGTGTTATTACAGCTGTCGGAATAAATCAAAAGTACAGTTTAGTAATAAAGCAGAGAAATAATCATCGACAACTTCTCGTTAAGTTTCTCAGGACGTTTTACTTCCTTTATTTTAAGTTTTTTTTTTATAAAGACAGTAAAAACTAGTTTCGCTCCTTCTTCTTTGGTGAAAAAAAAAAGAAAATACAGAAATACAGCCCTGGGAAAGCTCTGGGTTATTATTGGACGTCCACTCTAAAAGTATTTCCAAACAATCCGATGTTGTGCTCTAATAGAAATCTATGAATGCTTCTCAGGGGCAGAGGACAAAGCTACGGCGAGGGCTGTACATCTGTGAGTTTAGAAACAAAGCTTTGTTTGTGAGCCTCAATCACTTGTGCTCATGAAAGCAGACACTTACTTGAAAAACTTTCTTTTTCTTTCAGGAGGGGGGAGAAGGGCGGGTGGAGGGGGTGGGTGGTGGTGGTGGTGGTGGTGGTGAGGAGGAGGGGGTGAACACTCTAAACCTACATCCTGGTATAAATTTGCAAAACGCAATACAGGCCTGATTGTGTGTGGAGTAGACGCAGGATGCATACAAATAGAATCCCTTCTGAAATGTCCCCTTCCTTGCATGGCTCAGTGGCTAATGTACAATAAATCAACAAAAGGGGGCTTTAATACGAGCGACGGGCAGGTCCAGGATACTGTTATTTTATCTTTTTACAGTATTTAATTGGAAGTTTTCCCTGAAACATTACACCGCGCTTTCAAATGACTTTGCCCAAAATCTAAGAGGAGATTGATAAGAATTTCACCTCCCTCCTCTCCTCTCCCCTCCCTTCACTTCTTCTTTCTCTTAAAGTCCTCTTTTTTTTTTTTTTTTTTCAACCCCCTTCGCCTTTTCAGAAGAGAGAGCAAGTTTTTGCCGAAGGGAGACTAAAGTTACAAGTGTGTGGCATTTTGTGGAGGGAGAATGAAATCGGAGGCTTGAAGGGATGGATAAGGACAGGCTGGGAAAAAGGGAAGTTGGCAGTGGTAGCGGGTCAACAGCGCGCCTCAGAGCCTTACCCACTGCACCAGGTGTCCACTTAATTCAAATGATACTATTATTCATAGAGAGAGAGGAAGAGTATTGAAACGACCCCTCCTCCTCCTCCTCCTCCTCCTCCTCCTGCCCTCCCTCCTCCACCACCACCACCACCACTACCGCCACCACCACCAAATCATTTGCAACTGAATACAGATATAATCCTGGAAATATAAGTCTCCATTAAGGCTATCCCATTTAGCAAACAAGGCTCCCATTGTGCAACATGTTGTGTGTATAAATCAGTCTGAGAGAGAGAGAGAGGAGGAGGAGGAGGAGGAAAAAAAAAAAAAAAGACGAGATTTGAGAATGTCACCTAGTCACACATGACAATTAGGAGTGTGTTTAACTTTCTGATTTTTTACGCTGCCGAAAAAGAAGAAAATACAGAAAAAATATGAAGAACGTTTTCAACACAACAAACGAACACGTCTTTAATTATACATAAAGACTCTGTGTTAAAACGTAGATCGAATAAACTTCCTGCGTGTTTGAGTCTTTTAGTATTTATCTTAAGTAACTGACAAACTCTCATAAATATTTATTTATCTTCATGATTTAAAAACAAAAAAAACACACAGCATGTTTTTAAAAACGCTTCACGAGCAACAAAACACAATCACATCTTAGTTTTTAGACTTTTAAAAAATAAAAATTGTGAAATATATTATAACATATTAATAATAACTGTAAGTGTGAGTCTCTGTTTTCTAAATAACTTTATTAACTATTAAAGTTTTATCTTTAATTGAGCTTATTAATGTTAAATAATGAAAAATGTTTTTGATTTGATTTAGATTTTTTTTTTTTTTTAATTTAAGGACTTGATGGAAGATTTAAGTAAATGAGAAAAGTTTAAGTTAAATGAAACACTACAGATGAGGTCACTCAAGTGCTTTTATTTCATAAAATAATATATTTTTTGTAACATTGTGTCTTTTGACCATTAAACCGTCTGGTTAAAGTGATTTCCAGCTGCTTGAAACCATAAAACTACTAATTTCAGTATAAAAGTAAAAGAAAAAAAGCCAAAACCAGCTCTAGGACTACAGACGACCCCAACCACCTCCACCTCCACCTCCAGTACAGTACAGACAACACAAGTCCATCTTCAGTCAGTGGATCAATCTAATCCTAGAGAGAAACGTGTGATGGATCGGTGCAATCACACCAAACAATGGCCGAACAGACGTCTATTCCCCCTCGAACACGAAACTCAAAGGTGAGAGGAGCAGTTACTTTATAAAAGAAGACGATATCAAGCTGCTGATGAGCTCTCTGGTCTGATCTGGTCTGATCTGGTCTGATCTGATCTAGTCTGGTCTGTTCTGGTCTGTTCTGGTCTGATCTGAAGAAGAGTTTTACTTAAAAAACACAAAACACTGAGAAAACAAACTGTTACATCCTGTCCAGTTACAACAGAATTATATTTAAAAAGATTCTAAATTCTAAAGATTCTATTCTAATTTCTTGACATTTATTATTAGTTGATCAACAGCCTTTGTTTTCTGTCATTTCAACTTGAATATTTATGTGTTTTTATTCATATATTATTGGTTAATTTCATCACATTCATTCATATTTATAACGTTAAATAAGCAAATGAATTGATTTCAGAATATATTAAGAGTTAATCCACCTCCCAACTGCCTCTTGACAATAAACAATGTTAGTTTTTCATAACAATAGTATGTAAATGAAGCAGCTCAAGTTGTCACAGGTGTGAACACACTAAACCAGGTGTAACTGTGAAGCCATTTGGATCATAAATATATCACTTATAATGATTGATATTAAAACAAACTCGTCATATATCTGTAATAAACTCATAAAACTCAATTCTTGTCTTTTCATCTTTTCAGTATGATTTTTCCAGACGTGTCCGTCTCCGTCCCAGTCGCTGCGTCTCCCAGCAGAAGTTCCCATGACCCGTCACAATGCAGTGATGATGTATTCAAGCAGTGATGTATGAAATTCGGGCAAATAAAAACCTTTGTCCCTCCACACTGGCTAATTATTTGACAGATTGGAGCCCTGTTGTGTGTGGATACTGTGAAGGAGCCTACACCCCCCACCACCACCACCACCACCACCACGTACCCCCCCCAACCCAATAAAGAGGCCACTTGCAGAAAAAAAAATTCCTCTATAGCACTCTCTTTTCTATTCTTTGTTAGAAGATTACATTTTTTCACCACATTTTGGAATGACAAAATGGGGGAGAACTGTGAGTTTTTTTTTTTTTGGAAAATGTGTGTGTGTGTGTGTGTGTGTGTGTGTGTAGGGGTGGGGTGGGGGTGTGTGGGGTGGGTTCCTGTGTGCTCAGGCAGTGACAGAGGGGGCCAGGACAGCAGTCAGTGGCGCTTTAAAAAGATTTTCTCAAGCAGAAATATTTAATCTTCTCAGGGAAAATAAAGCAGTGAAAAAACAGAGGACAAAAAGAAGCTAATCATCCACAGGTCCCCCCCAACCCAACCACCTCCTCCCTCTTTCTGTCTCCCTCCCTCATCACAGTCATCTGTAAAAAAAAAAAAAAAAAAATGTAAGATTGATAGAATAAATCTGCATGTATAATTATGACGGGTTCCCACATTTTGCGTGCTGTTTCTCCATTAGTGAGACAGCTTTTCTGACAACGACTGTTAATTATTTTCTGTTTTGTTTTTTTATTAAACACTCAGACAAATTCAGAGCCAAAAGAAACATAAATTCACATGAAACTATCAAAAAAGTTTTAAAAAGAAAGAAAAAAAAAAAGATGGAGTTTCAATTACAACACACCTGCAGCAAATTCTGCATTTTTTCTTTTCTTTTGTTTTAATTTGGTCATTTTTTTTTTTTCATCCTCTACATGTTTTCTCTCTGTACAAGACACAACAACAACAACCAACTAAATCCCAGGCAGATTTTCAGTTTCAGCGGTTAATTAGCGAAGCTGGAAGCTTTGAATTACTTTCTCAACTGAATTGTGTTTGTTGCATTTGTTGCATGCAGGTGCAAGGCTACTGGAAAACAGCATCAACGGAAAAACATAACACCTGCACTCTGACGACAAAAAAAAACATCTTTTTAAATCAAATCTACATTCGAACAGTTTAAATTACACATTTCAACACATTATAAAACTTGTGTTAAATGGTTTTATGTCTTATTTGTTTTGAGTTAAACAACAACTAATGATAAAAGATGTTAGATAAAAACAGCTAATGTTAGCATGTTAGCTTAAAGTCTTTTTTTCATATCTTGTATCCAAAAAACATACAAATATTGATTTAAACAGCTTCACGGATGTAACAGTTACTACATTTAGAAACTTAGTAAATGCTGATTCAACTTTATATTACAACCACGTTAGCTAAACTAGCATAATAGCATGCTAACGTTAGCCTTGCTAATGCTAGTATACTTAAAATTAGATTTGTTTTGGCATCATACTCATACTGTAATGTTGGTATGGATGTTGCCTGTTAGCTAGCTAGCTTATGACAAAAATATTACATAAAGTTATGCTAAAGTTGCCGTATTATTACTATACTTTACTATATTATATTATTATATTTTGAAAACTGAGTACATGCTTAGTTAGCATATCAAAGCTCAAATGTGATGTTCACATGCTAACCACGTTAGACAAACTGACATATTAGCATGCTAAAATTAGCCCTGCTAATGCTAATGTGCTAGTATCTAAAATATCTAAAATTACCCTTGTTTATCCATCATATGTGTGAAAGTGTTATTGTATTTGTTTGTTTTTTCTTTAAAATTGGTTTGGATGTTGTTGTTAGCTGGCTAGCTAGCTAGTTACCTGATGACTTAAAGCTAACTATAGCACCATTTGATCAAAAAATAACAATGCACTGATTTTTCCTGAATTTTGTGGGTCAAAGTAACAACATTATCACATTTAGAAACTATTTCATATTTATTTATTGCAAACGGAAACTATGAAAATTCAACTGTGACATAATAGCATGCTAACATTAGCCTTGCTAATGCTAATATGCTATCATACAAAATTGTATTTATAAGGTCATTTCAATTTATTAAATTGGTTACAGTATCACTGTTTTTGTTCCATGTTGGTTAGTTAATGTCAATTAATAAAAATAACAGTTTTATTAATTAAAGTGACTAAATATGAGGACATGAGTAACTTTGTAGTTATATTTTAACTTTAGTATCCCTATGATGTTATTGGTGATCATTTTCCTACTTTTAAAAGTTTAATCAAACATTTTCATTTGATTAAGTTTAAACCATCATTATTCTATTCTTTTTTGTTTCGTCTCGTATTGTCTTGTGACTTCACATGTTGTTGAGTCTAAACACAAAGTGCCGTCATATATCACACCCGCTCTGTGACTAATATCACAGGCTCCAGTTTTGGACACAACCTTGATGTTGTGGTCCTGAAGCTACCAGAGTTTATCCTCTCGGCATCTGGCTGTGAGGTAGAGGGAACCGAGAGAAAGCATCTGTGGGGTCTCGTCCTCCTCCCTCCTCCCTCCTCGCTCGTGGAGCCGAGGTTGGAGGAGCACTTGGCAGCGGCCCAGTGAAGAGGTGGCTGGAGTATTAACTGCACAACTTCCCCCACATAGAAGGTTAAAACCCTTTCACAGTTTCCTCCCTCCCTCCCTCAGCAGCACAGAGCATATGCTCCTTAAAAACATATGGTCAGCAACAAAACTTCAACTGCTCCAACAATGAAAACAGTGAAAACACTCACTTTGAACCAAAAGTCATAAGTGTAATACCACTTTTTTTCTCTTTTTTTTTTTTTTTTTACTAAATAAAAGCGATTAGAGGTTCCAGCGCCAGGCCGAGGTGATTTATCACGCACATATTGTCCCAATTAGCACGATTATGGCGATGGCGCAGGATGCTTGACCTTCTAGTGCCATCCTCATTTGTATCATGTCAACACAAAAACAGCTCCTAAATCACTGCTCCTCACTCCCTGGTCAAATTACCTCATACTATTTAAATCTCTGATCCCAAAGACACAGAAAAGAGACAGAGTTTGGAGTGAACTTTCCAAAATACGACTGTTTGTCCTACTATGAAACAAGAGTGGTTCAAAACAAAACAACAACAAAAAAACAACCTGGTGCAGCAATAATATCTACATTTTATTTTGAGGATTAATTTTGATTTTTATACTACTTTGTATCAAATATGAATATATTCATATTTAGTCCACTTAAAAAATAATTTTTTAGTAGTCAAATTTTGTTATTTTGTAGTTATTTTCTACAATGTAGATACAATGTGATGAGTATAGATGAAAATTAAAGAAAATAAAAATAAAAACAGACTAAAAGAAAAAGAGAAAAGTAGATACAAAGTGACAACAAAACAGAACAAAATCAAACAAAATAGTTAATAAATGTGTAAAAAAAAAAAAAAAAAGAAAGAAAAGTAGTTTCCTAAGTGATACAAAAGTAGAAAGTTGAGACAAAACTAATACAAAGTAGAAATTAGAAATGACACATTTAACACAAAGTGTAAAGAGTTGAGAGAAAGTATAGTTGATAAAACAATATATATATTTGTGTTATGGAGTTGATATATTTTAAAATGTTGAGCTTATTTAAGGCAGAATGAATAAAAGTTGTGACGTGATCTGACGAGTCGCTGACAGACGAACATCACTTGTGGGAAAAGTCACAGAAACGGTTTGTGTTGCTGTGACGACTGTCGACCGCAGTTGGACAAAGATCAGCGGGGACAGTGATGCTCCTCGGGACCGCCCCCGCGCACTCAAATGAATCTCTGGATGTTTTGTTTTGGCTAATGGCTGATGTGTCAGCTCGTATGTCTGTGTCACACCACTGGCCAAGGCAGCCTCCCGACTGGGCTTTTTAAGGGTGTGTGGTGGCGGTAACGGAGAGTTTGGAGTATACGGCAGTTTTGGGTGGAGAGAGAGAGAGAGAGAGAGAAGAGCTGGGGGGGGGGATCAGGCTTCGAAGGGAGCACATGGAAATGAGACCCATTCATCCCTCTACCCATAACCCCCCCGATTGGCATATGGCATGGCATTGTCCTTGGCCGCTGAGCCAGAAGTGATGCAATTTGTTGGCATGTCCCGTCATTTCACAAACTACCCATCCCATTGAGGCCTCCAGAAAACAACAACAGAAGACATGGAAGGGCAGCCAACAGCTCAGCTTCCTCACATGCCCTGCCAAACTCACTCGAGAGGGAAATGAAAAATAACTCGGATTCAGACGTTCAAACATTTACCAATATTTATTCAGGTTTTAAATTAGAAAGAAAAATATGCAAAAATAAAATATTTTTATAGCGTCGCTGAATATTCACATTTGTCAAAGTGCTGAAAAAGTTGTTTAAGTGGCGGTTTAATATTGAAATAAGAGCTTAAATAGCAAAGTTTACGGTTTTTGTCAAGCATTAGTAGAAATTAAAGGATTTAACCATAAAAATAATTAATAAGCGGCAGTGAAAGTATGTGAAGATGAAAACAATGTGAGTTAAAAAGTCAGTGTCAGCATTAAAAGCAAATTAAAAAAAAAAAACTGTAAACAAAGAGTGAAAGTTTTTTTTTTTAAGAGTGAAGATATAATGAAAGAAATAAATAATAATTAAAAATACAGGAAAAACGGAAAAAACCACAACAAAAAAGAACACCATAAGAAAACTTAAAACATTACAAACTGTACGTTTTATTTATAAATAAATAGATTTAAGGAAGAAATTAATTAAAAGTTCAGATAAAGTGTAGGTGGTAAACTGAGCCAACAGTTAGTGAGAAGTTAAAGTAATTTAAGTGTCTCGTATATATTTGTTGATATTCTTCAAAGTTGAAGACCTGATAATTAAAAGTTAGAAAAAAAAGATATAGAAAATAAAAAAAAACAGTTGATAAGAAATGAAGTGTCAAGTGTATGAGATGAATTAGTTTAAATATTTACAACTATCATGTAGATTTTTTTGAAGCAACATTTATGAACTATGATAAATACGAAGTGTCATTTGAAATAAAGTCAAAAGACTTTAAACTTCAGATGAAGTGTAAGTGATAAATGTATCTGGGAGAGACTGATAAACAAGTACAAGGAGTTAGAAGAACTTAATGATTATTTATTGATATTCAAACTTAAAGATCTGATCATTGAAAGTATAAAAAAAAAAAAAAAATACAGCTGATAAGAAACTGAGTGTAAGTAGTTGAAGTGTCAAGATGAATGTGGTTTTAAAAATAATTTAACAGTAAATGAAAATGCAGATGATGAGAATTGATGAGAAAGTAGTTGAAGTGTGAAGATTATGAGATTAACAGTTTCGAAACAGTCAAACTGTGACACTGAATGAAATAAGTCGAAGTGTGATTTCAAATGAAAAGTCAACAGAAACTTTCAGATGAAAGCAGTTGAAGTGAACGAGCAGAAAATGTGAGTTGATTTTATTCAGAAGGAGCGATCTGATAATTCAGAGTAAGATGATGAAAATATATATGTGATAAAAAAAAAATACAATGAAAATACTTGAAGAGTCAACTGAAGTGAAAACACTGAAAACAGTTGAAGATTTAGATGAAATGTTTGTGGAAAACTGAGCCGACAGTTAAAGTGTCGGCTGAAGTTTTTAAGTCCTGACGGCAGTTGAAGTGTATTAGTGAGTTTATGTTTATGAGCAGTAAAAGTTAAAGAACTTTTTTACATTTTTTTTTTTAAAATTGATATCTGATATTCAAAGTAAGACGATGAAAATGATAGTTGACGAAGTTGAACTGTGTTTTGAAATGAAGAGTCAACAGAAGTTAAGTTTTAGAGGAAGCGTTGGTGGAAAATGTAACTTCAGCAGTTGAAGTGGATTATACATGAGCAGCAGCAGGTTTGTTGATATTGTTAAAAGATGAAGATCAGATTTTTTTTTTTTTTTTTTGAAAGGAGTTGAAGTGTCAGTTGAAGTATGAGCAGCGAGTGAAAATGAAGCATCAATTGAAATAATTCAAGTGAAATTAATCCACTGACTGAAGTTGAAAGGTTTTAAAGTGTCACTTGATGAGACAATTGAATTGTCACTCAAGAGTAAATGATAAAAGCAGTGGAAATGTCAACTATCTCCTTTATAAAAACAACAAAGTGATTCATGCAACATCCAGTCAAAAGATGATGGTTTTCTTTTTTTTTTTTTTTTTTAAAAAAAAAAAACGTCTTTTTCTTCTTCCACTTTGAGCAAAGGCTTGACCTCAAGCTGTCCAATGTTTAATTAACTCTCACAGACTTGACGGAGGGAGGAGGCGAAATCTTCAAAGAATATATCCACTGCTTTTGTGAAACATCAAATCCAGCTCCAGATCCTATTGTGCAGAGTTTGCTCATAGTTGACCTCACCTTCTGTTGGGATATCCTGTTGAAAGGCACGGCCGGCTCGGACCGCCCAGACAAAGAGGATTTCCCTCCGGGGGAAACTCTGAGCCGTCAGTGGGAGACGTTGCTGCTGCTGATGCTGTTGTCATGTGTCTGATCTATTGCTCATAAACACTCAGGCTTGAAAAAAGGATCAGCGAAGAGATTTGTTGTTGTTTTTCTGTGGTATGTTTGACTGGAAATCTGTCAGACTCATGGGGAGGCACTTATTGTTGCCTCTGTAGTGACATACACGCTTTCATTTAACGCATAAACATCAATTCGTCTTTTTCTGACAGCAAATGTTTTCCAGACTCTACACAGTCCATTTGGATCTGTTTAAAGAAATCAGAGGTGCTGTTTATTTCTGTCATGCGAGGGAATTATAACCAGGAGTTTCCTTCTTTGTGATTCAACTGTATCTGCTGCCTCTGGTGGTGATGAGTCAGTCCAAACCTCATCTGGATGCTGGCAGGTTTAATGCCGCTACGCTGTAATTGCATAACTGCTCCGCTGTCTCAGTTTACTGCAGGATCATCTCACGTGTACAGTAAATTCTTTTCTTACTATGTGATGTCTGAGTGGGTCTTTGAAAACAGATAGTAGCTGCGTTAGTAAAAAAAAAAAAAATATACATATATATATTACCTGGCAGATATTCACCGGTGACACAAGCAGATAAACATCCTGCTCAAGTATCAGCTTCTTTCACTCATGATTTACCTACTGTAGGTGGACGTCAATTGTTTGCTTTTCTACTGTTAAAACAATTAAAGTTACTCTGGGACTTTTAACAAAGAAGAACATTGTTGGAAAGGATCTTAATAAAACCGTGTAGGCGGACAGCAGAGATTAATTTAGAAGGGTTAAAAAAAAAAAGGCAAATCAGTTTTTTTGGTTGTCCCTCGTGGTCAGGAAAGACTTAACATTATTAAATTAAGATGGATGATGCCTGATCATCTTAAAACTCCGTGTTTCTCCAACTTTAGCAACACCAAGAGAAACTAGAATTACCATCTTGTAGTTGTAAACTTCCGTAAACCAGACCAGTTACAAGAAATTAGTGCATAAATTCATAAGTTATCACCAGAAACATGTCGTGTGAAGTAAAAATGAGCTTTGATCTTTGATCAACAAAATCTATTTGGTTTATTCTCGAATCTAAACGAACGTTTCTGCCAAATTCATAATGATTTCCACAAGATCTTCACTAGATCAAAAGGTGAAAAGGCTTGAAAAATATCACATTCAAAAGACCAAGAAGATGTTTAGTGAAGTCACAGTGATCTTTGACGTTTGGCCACTAAGTTCTGATTAGTTCGTGCTTGAACCCGAGTAAACATTTGTACCAAATATACATCATGTTGATTCATCATGTTCACAATGAGAGGACGCACAGACGACTCGATAAATACTTCAAAGCCACCATTAGCAAATTTTGCTATTGCTACATAGTCAACATTAACATTAATACCTGTTTATTTATCAGTCTCACTGGGAGAAATTGTTCTGTAGCCGAGATCAGACTGGACACTAACTTCACAAGAAGCACAGACATGATAAAAATAAATGAAAAACAATAGTTAGCATGATTGGAGATAGTTCTTCAAGAGTAAAAGAGTTATAGTGATGGTAAGTGGTGCGGTCAACCAAACATATCTAAATCTACACGACATTCAGATTCATCATTTTAATCGCTTTTCACAGACGCATCAGCTGGTTGTTGGAGAAAATGATGAATCTGCTGATGTGGAACTTCCTTCATCACCAGTTGTTATAAAACAAGACGTTGGGTAAGTCTTGTAAAACAGTGTTTTTAATAAACTCTCAGTTCACTTACTAAGTTATCAGTACTTCAGTTTATGTGTAGGGACCCTATTCATGCTACTGCTGAAGTGAAGTGATATTTTGAGCTTTATTAGTGGTTAAAAAATGACAGTTTAGATACATTTGTCTGACTGCCCCATTTACTTTCATTGTTAACTATTTGGTTGTGAAAACAAAAGACGGTCAAACTCGATATTACTTCAACCAACGTAAAATATCTCTTGAGGGGGAGTTTGACTCGTATTCGTGGTGAAATAGACCCTGGGTTCATGTTCCTCTGAACTGTCACTTAAAGTTTGATGCCGTCTCACAATGTTTCTGAAAAAACTCACATGCATCTTTAACAATTTAAGCAACAAAACGTTTTTTTTTTTTTTTTTTTTGGTACTTCTCATTGATTTGTTGTAATTACTGCTATAGTTTCTGTAACTGTCAAGTTGTTCACAACATGTTTGTATGCTAACAGTTTGTTCTGCATCATTTACTGTAAATGCATCACTTCCTGTGCACCAGAGGACGTTTCCCAGGGAGGAAAAAAAAAAAAAAAAAAAAACATGGTCACAACATGAACACTTCCATCTGCCCCGTGACAGTAAACAAAAATGATTTTTTAAAGCTGTTAAATTCTTCAAGGTTCAAGACCAGGTGTCATCTATCATTTCAGATGAGCAAATAAATAAATTAAAGGTCAAAACGGGTGAAGAGGAGGAGGAGATGACGGCGTCCCAGCGGGGGATGGACATCGAGGAGTCGACCTGTTCTGTTGACAGCTGGGTCACATCAACGCTGTCAGGACGTCATTTTCAGGGTCAGTGGATCCTCCTCGCTGTCCCTCTCCTTCTCTATCCTGTCATCACTTCTCTTTATGCGCAATTTCTTTCTTTCCTTGACTACATTTACTTAAAACAACGTGGCACAATATGTGATTCATTTACTTGATTTCTTTTAAATTGCCAATTCATATTTCAGTAACTCTTTTGTGTAAATGAAGATAAAATGGGAACAATTAAGTATAAAACCACAATAGAGACATTTCTTTTTTTTTTTTTTTTTTTCTTGTCCGTTATGATCTTCAGCCTCTGCAGGTCGTCTCACTCCATCAATTAGGAAATGTGTTGGCATCGCAGGCAAAAGGGGCTGAGTAATGCTGATGATGTCATTGATGCAACCCACGGATTACAAATCACAACAAAATCATAAATCATCTCGCAGATGTCTCCGCTCATTCGATTAACACGGTGTCCATATGGTTCACTGTAGTATATCAATCGGCAGAGTATGGCAGCCGCTCGCCGGCCTCTCCTCCGTCGAGACGGCCGTTAATGGAGAACACGCGGTAATACATAAACTCCTCAGCTTTTACACTTTCAAAACGTCTGTTGATATTGCCAGAGCTGTTATTTTCATTACGGCTGGACTGTCATCTTTTATTTGTTTATCGTGTCGAGGTGTCGGCCAGGTTTTTTTTTGTTTTTTGACACTTCCTGTTTTATTTTTATCTATTTATTTATTTTTATGTTTTACGAGAATCCAATTTTGCAAACACATCCATTTGCATTTCTCCTGTAAAGTGAAGCTTTTAGCGACTGCTGCTCAAACAAACAAAAAAAAAAAAAAAAAAGCCTGATCTTCCAGGACTCTGAAGGTAGCAGGAGGTTATGATAATTTCACACACAATGAAGCTGCTGTTGTGAGCCTTGTATGTAACAGGAGCAGGGCCTCAATGCTCCCTCTCTGCATATCAAAAACACAAGCGTTTAGACACGGCACAACTGAACTCATCTCATCTCTCATCTGAAGACTCGTCCGACCATTATAGTTTTGAAAAAAAAAAAAAGATCTCAGATATCATGCAAAAAATAATTAAGGCATTTCATGCTGCAGATATGAGCTGCGTGCACTAATTATCGTACTGTTGCAAATGTATTCCATCGTGTTTCAAGTTCACTCTATTGATTTCAGTGTTGTTCCCTCTTAATAACATTTCTTTTATGTCTGTCAGACCTCATGCATTAGTCTGTGGGTCTCATTTACATTCAGGTCTAAAGCTTCGCAAATGACATGATAAAACCTTTGAAGTAGGTGAATATGATTTATTCATTTTAGTTAAGCTTTTTTTTTTCTTCTTTCTAACCAGAGAGTCTTATTGAATTCAAGAGCATCTTATAAAAAATAAAAAAAAACAAGAAGATACAGACGATGGTATATGTCAGTTACAGAGATGAACATAAACTTTTTTGTGTAAAAGTTCAAAAGGTAGAAATGTTGTTGTGTTACAGTAAAACAGCATCAAAGGTTGATAACTGAGATGTGGATTAAAAGAGCAAGTTTATCTAATATAGTAAAATTCATTTTAAAGTGATTTACAGTGATAGATGCAACAGAGGAAGCTTTTTTATTTATAAGGACAAAAACGAATGTACTGTAATTAAAGGATAATAAATAGAGAATAAAAATAACTTCCATCCATTTTCTACTGCTTACGGGCAAAGACAGCGTCCACCCTGGACAATCACTGCAGGGTCACATAGATAAACAACACTTATAGACCAACAACCGTTCACACTCACTTCCTCACCTACGGGCAGTTTAGTATGTTTAGTAGTTTGCTCAATTCACCTATTGCCAATGTTGCATGTTTTTGGCGGTGGGAGGAAACCGGAGAAACCAGCAGACATGAGGAGAACGTGAAACTCCCCTTAGAAAAACCAACGACCTTCTTGCTGTGAGGCAACAGCGCTAACCCCTGTGCCGCCGCGCTGCCCCTAAAAATAACTTTTCTGCCTTAAATTTGCAGGTTTTCTGACATTTCTGCACAAGCTTCAAGTAGCTTCTTTGTTGTTATTTTATTTATATAAACGCTGATTGTTCAGAGCAACGATTAAAACATAAAGATGGACGACGTTAAAATTAAAATGAAGCTAAAATAACCAAGATACAAACACAGATGTCGACGTCTTTTCCAACATCAAATAACTAATTTAAACTTGGGATGAGCATTTCAAGCAAAAGTACAACTCGATAATCACAGGGAACTTTTTGACCTTTCTTGATTTTTGTAATTCTGCCTTTTTATTTTGATACCCTGTTAAACTCAGGATATAATTACCTGCGTCGCCTCCTTCCACACCATCAAACTTACTTCTTCTGGTGACAAAGCTCGCTACTGATTGCTGGTGCGTGGACCGACTCCTGCCGTCTGCTTCGCTCTTAAATCATTGTGCATAGTTGTCGTACATTTGCGATATCGGCAAGTTTCACTTCTCAGAGTCTGTACCGCACGGCTCCTCAGTTTCATTTGTTTAATCCAAAGTTTAAATTAGTTATTTGATGTTAGAAAAGACGTCGACATCCATGTTTGTATCTCGGTTATTTTATCTTCATTTTGATTTTACGTCGCCATCTTTATGTTTTGAAATGTAGTAATGTTTTAATTTTTCTCCAGTTTGTTTTTTCTTCAGTGGCTTCGAAGATTAGCTCATCTCACAGTGTTGTATCAAATGCTACACTGCCCCCACCATGCTGACTAAAATAACAAACCAAGAAAGACAAAAACCACTTTTGTAGTTTCTCTCATCACTCTAGGAAGCCCAAGTCACACCTGGTCCAGTTGTCCCCAAAAAAAAAAAATTATCTATGAAGATAAAAATGATTTTTCTTCTACCCTGAATCACATATATCCTGTATCTTAATTTAAATGAAACTATTAGTGTGAGTCAAAGCTATGTTTGTTGTGTAATTGTCGATTTATCTGCTTCTGAAAATACAAAACCAGTTCGACTACAAACCAAATAGTCACGTAGGTGACGACACGTCACAAACTTTTCACTGAATTTCTTCCCTCTCTCAAAATACCTGTGTGTTTCATGCCACCGCAACAGTAAGACGGATGCTCCTTCTACTGCTTTGAGGCTGAAGAGAGAACGAGGAGCAGGTGATAAAACTGACCAGGTCAGATATTTTCCTAGGTTAGCGTAGCTGCTGTTAAGCTAACGTTAGCTGATGTAAACGTAGCGAGACGAGCGTTGTAGCGCTAACTGGTCTCACACTAAACCTAAAGTAACGTTTGCTGCCTGTCACTAAACAGACTCTCTCCATGTTGAACATTATCTTTAACTTTTACAAACATCATATGTTAAAACCACGACACATTTCAAACAGGACCAGAAAATAACTGATTTGCTACACTGCTGCCACCAGGTAGCGATGGTAACGGCAGATACGTCACCTCCAGCACCAGCGTTTAACAATAGCTTTTATTTATATTCACACTGTGCCCTGACGATGTGACAGTGAGTCACGTCGAACAATACAAAGACCCTGAATCTGACGCAGATAAAAGGAATTCAGCCCTGAATCATTCTGTTATTTTCACCTGCAACATTTAATCACTTCCTGTCGTTTTTGTTTTGTACGTGCCAAACGCTTTAGTGTCTAAAGCGACTCATGTGTTGTTGTCATTTTATTTCCTGAATCTTAACGTACATCCAGAAACTTCCTTACTCCTAATCTACAAACAAAATGTGACAAAACCTGCGATTTGGGATCTGAAGCAGAGTCGCCAACTGTGGCGCCGCCTTGTGGAAACACCAGAAAGCGCATTCTGACAAATATCAATGCACTTGATGCGATATTCACTCTGATACACAAAGATATTTAAATAACTGACTGAACTGTGATCGAGCCGGTGATTTAAGCTACATCAGTGATAAACAGATATGGCGTCCGTATTTACAGAGAGGTACTGGTGTATACATTATTCTCCAGCTGCCTAATTGGGTTTGCACATCAGCAGATGCTGCGGCTCAGGAGGCAGAGCGGGTCGCGCACTAATCAGGAGGTCGGCGGTTTGATACCCGCCTCCTCCAAGTGTCCTTGGGCGAGACCATTAGTGAAGCTCTGTATGTACAGAATAGAAATAGTTGAATGATTATTATTTAATGTAGAGAATTAATAAGAGAATACCACAACAATAAGCTGCTATTCACCGCTGGTCTGAATTCACTGGTGGATCCTCACTCGTTGTGGATTAAATGGCTGATGTATACGCCTCATTGTCAGTTGAGTGTTGTCTGGTGGGTACTTGAAAATGTATTAACCTACAAACCAGAGGGAATAAGCCAGAGAGGTTCCATGTAAAACCAGTGAACCCATTAAAAGGCCCGATCAGAGCACTCTGTTTATGAGTGTCTCCACTTCATCCTAATGTAGCTTTTAGATGATGCTAATAGATCACAGGCCATTGTGATCAGACAAGGTAATGGACCTTTGTCACAGCTTGCTGAGTATGGCTTCAGGGCTACACACACACACACACACACACACACACATCTGCATACAAAAGAAACACATAAACACACACACACACACACACACACAATGAAAGAACAATGACCCTAATTAATAACGATTAGTCCTCTCTCAAACACACTCGCAAAATGTGCAAATGGAACAATAAATATAGCTTTTAAACATGGCTTTTACAAGTGAGCTGAAACAATCTCTACTAATCATTAGTAAACATCGGCCCGATTTGTCATTATTACTCCGCGATGCGTGGAGGAAACAGGCAGATAAACCGAGGTCAGACCTGGCAACCGAGCAAACGCTCGTCAAAATGTAAAGTGAGGATCAAACGGCTGCGAAAGTCCAAATGCAAACTCAGACCAGACACGGTTTGGTTTAGTTTTAACGAAGAAAATTACATTTACTCATCACTTTACTACTTTATTAAAGATTATACTACGTATGTTCGAGCTTTAAACTATTAAACTATATAAAGTTGATAGTTGTTAAACACTTCAATAATAAAACCAACACAAAACAGTTTGTTTGTTTGATCGTTTCATCCCTGCTTTTAAACTTTATACTTCTTTTATTTTAGTCTGAAAAACCAAATCTAACGTCTGAGGTTTGAGTCCACGAGACAATTTAATTATATCAAAAAAAAAATTTAAAAAAAGGCTCATGGGAGATTTTTTTTTTTTTTAGGAAACATATTTGTATTTTTATCCTTTTTTTTTTGTTTTATAGTCTTTTCGTCCTCTTTTGATGAAACAGTAAATGGTTTCCAGCCTTCAGGCCGTCGTCCTCTGATCACTCATCAGTGACGCAACCTTAAAAATTAAAAGTCGTCTGAACTCATTATTGAACATATTTAGAGTTTGAACTTTTAGATTGATCACGTCGGACTCTGGGAACTAAAGGGAACAAAAGAAAACAACGAGACGACGTGTTGAACGATAGAAAAATTGATTTGTGGTGAATGTAAATATGATTTTAATCCACCGTCCAGTCAAACCTCTGATCATTATCTGCTCCGACTCTTAAAACACTGTGTTGTCTTTCACTCAATATCATCTCCTCCATCTGTGACCCGACCATCAGAGCATCACTTCTGACAAACAGCTTATTGTTTTAGCCCAGAGAGACACACACACACACACACAGAGCACAGAGTGGTGATAGTGGGTAATAGGGGACATAAAAAAAATAATGATTAGCCTACTATGTAAATGGCAATTAAAGGACACTAAGTGCTGCAGGCGCTGTCCTTGCATTTCGCAGTTGGTTTTGATAGGAACACACCCAGCTGCTGAGAGCCGCTGGCCTCTGACACTCATTTGTCAAAATGAGGCAGGAAGGGAGGGTGTGTGTGTGTGTGTGTGTGTGTGTGTGAGTGGTGGGGGGGGTTTGGCACTACACAAAAAATCAATTAAGTATAATGGAAAAAGTGATCAGAGTGATTAGTGCATCAACCTGTGTGAGATGGAAACATAAAGGTATGAACGTTTTCTTTCGTTTGTCTGAAAATAATTTAAAAACAAACTTTTTAGTTCAGTTCAACAAATTCAGAACAAAACACTGATAAATGACAGAAACGCTGCAAAGAAGTGCTGCGGTGTGATGCTGGAAACGAGCGTCATTAGTTTTACTTTAACTCAAAGAGCTCTCAGTGTAATTGAAGGGTGGTGGAGGTGTGTGTGAGTGTGTGTGAGTGACTCTGTTGAGAGGGAAATCACAGATGACGAGAGGGAAAAAGACAAACAACAAACAAACAAGCGAGTGACGCTGCTCAGTGATTTATCTCTTCAGAGGAGTCGCTGCAAACGCAGCAGGAGGCAGAAAGAAAAAAAATATATATATTTTGATTTGCATAGAAGCGTACTGCCATCTAGTGAGAGTTTATATGCAAAACCACAGAGACGAGAGACACATGACTGACTCATTAGGTTTACAAAGGAAAAGAAAAAAACACACACAACAGAACAAGATGTAGAGACAAAGTTAATAAATCAATAAATATTCATCCAAAAATTTAACAAAGTTTCTGTGTTTCGGGGCCTTTTCAGTTAATTTCCCAAACAGGGAGACTATTTTCTACCATATATAGACTAAAACAAAACATAGACGACTATAATTTAAGTATAAACTGTTAAATATAACAGTATTTTCCTCCAAAGAGACTTTAAAAGTCACTTTTATCAGAACGTTAACAGCCACTCAGACACTTCTCATCGTGACACCAGATGACAGGATTATACTTATTTGAATAAAAGTAGTTTAGTTTTAAAATAGCAACTGTGTTTTCTTTTTTTACTGTGAAATGTTGGAAAATGTGACAAGATCACAGACTAACTGGTTATTTTCATCAGTATGAAATATAATTATAATCCTGTGAGAATCCAGACTGTTCAGTTCGATTTGTGGAAGTTTTTTTCTTTTTGCTGATTCTCTAAAATAATATGACACAAAGTTTCTAAACTTTTACCTCTAATCCATCAGATTTTTGTCAAAATGTTCATCAGTTAAAACATCTCTGTATTAAATTATCTGCAGCTTCTCTTTTTAAAGGATCAGTTCACTCAAATCACCTTTAATCTTTGTGTTTTTCACAGCCAAGTGAAGATGAATGATGTTTTTACTTAGTGACAAGTTATTTTTTTTGTTGTGCAACAGTGAAAAAGTGGCTTTGACTTCACTTATGAGCTTTAAAACTATTGAAATATTCCAGTGAAAATGTTTAGTTTGAACCAGAAAACTCTCCGTGTCGTTCAGATTCAGAAATAAGAGCAGATGTGAATATTCTGGTTGTGACTGTGGTGAACTGACCCTTCACTCTCCACGTTGACGCTCACACTTGACCTCAGGGGTCAGACGGGACGGAGGCCTTTGTTAGCGGCGGCGACGGCTCAGACAACAGCAGCAATCTGGATGTGAAGTCACACTTCATTTCATTTTTCAACGCCGATGAGATCTCAGCTGTTATCTGATGAAATTGAACAACCATTACTAAGAGAATAAAGCTCCTTTGAGTGCTCTCTAACAGAAATCCAGTACACACACCCTCCTCCTCCTCGTCTTTGTCCGCTGTTTTGAATTCACTGGCCTCCTCTCAACAAGATGATAGGAATAATCTCGCCAAGTGAGATTGACAGTTCATTTCAGAAATCAATATTTACAATTTACTTCTTTCAAAGTTCATTCTTGGAGAGGGCTCCATATTATCCACCTCCCAAATAAGCTGATCATATCTCCACCGGCCCTGGAATGAGTTTCCTACCCAAAATGTGTCGTTTCTCCTTCTCCTCTCTCTCCCGCTCAGAAATCAATGTCTGCGTTTGTGCGCTTTAATCTGGCCTCTGATGACAGTAAATCTTTATCTGTTTCTGGGCAAGCAGCAGTGAGCGGCTGACACCATTTCCCATCAGAACAAAGAGCCAGGTCTGTGTGGACTCTGGGAGATACATGGGGCTCTAATGTGGCTGGACATGTTTCAGCAGGGCCATTAATCAGCGAGGTTGACAGCCAGAGCTGCTGTGGTTGTCTTCAGCCCCCGAGAGCTGCACCTTTTCATCTGCAGCGCTGAGAAAACTGAGGAGTACAGGTGGAGCTGGATAGAGATCAAAACTCAGGTGTGCGCCTGTTATCTCTGTCACAACGCGGGACAAGATATTTCTATCTCGAAAAGTGTTTTTTCGAGGAGGTTTTTTTTTTTTTTTTTTTTTTTAACTCAAAGAAATATTTGAACAGCAGGATCAGATGGAGAAACGACGTCTCAACGCACTTTATGTCCAGAATGAAGCTAAATATTCAGTCACTGGTCATTCAACAGGGCAAAGGTTTGATAAAGACTCACAAAACTCCACAGATACAACACACATCACAAAATATGCAAATATGAAGCTGGTTAGCTTAGCTTAGCATAAAGGCTGGGAACAGTAGGGAACAGGTTGCAACAAAATGTTGCAGCACCTGAAACGTTGACTTTCATCTACATGAAACCAAATATTAAAAAAACAAGTTAAAAAGTTCTGCTTTTGTTAAAGGGTTGGATCATTAATGACACATCTTTAACACCAGTTAAAGTGACATCAGTTGTTAAGTTAATGAGCATGAGAAAAGAAACAGCAAAAAAAAAAAAAAAAAAGGACGTGTAGCATCATATCACCTTGATAACATCAATATATTTGATCTAAATTAGCAGGTTTGGGACGTTTACTCTCACTGAGTTGATGGAGGAAGCGACTGTCTGATATCAGCATGTTCTTGTTGTCGTTTTACCTTTTTATGGTTCCAGTTTTTCCCAAGTTAATTGTCTTATTTCATCCCACAGTGCAATGAACTGTGGGTAATTCCCTTACGTAAAGAAAGCGATGCCTAATAGAGACTGATGAGACTCGTGGACTCATCAGTCTGTGAGGACTGATGAAGTCTGGATGATCTGGACTCTGACATGAACCGATCCAATTTTTCTTTTTTGAAATATCAAAGGTCAAGGTCTCTATGACCTCACTCAACACTAAACTCAACATTTCATGCGCTAATTATGACAAAATACGCATAAGTTTGAATTAATTACTTCAAACTCAGACAAATGCAACTGTACTAGACGGCAAAAGTACAGAAGCCCTAAAGGGACATGTGCAAAATTATATTTTGCTATTATATGACGCCAGTTTGAAAACTCCAATCATTACTATGCTGATATTTATACCAAACCAGAGTTTCCTCTCACTGCAACACCACACGCCTCCACTGAGCCGCTGTGATGACTCATAACCTCCTCTGTATTAATATCATCACCTCCAGCAGAGGAGAAAAATGGACTGGACTGATATTTATTATTCAGCAGATTTATGACACCAGCCCCCACGAACCAAACAAGGCTGAAGCAGCCCACTGCTCCATTCACCGAGACTCCACGGGGAATGATTGGCTGGTAATCTATTGTTAAACAGCTTTTAGAGTGATGGATGAAAAATGCTCACAACCTACACACAATCAATTCATATCTAATTAGCTCGTATTATTTATGAAACTTTCAATAAGCGGGGTTGGGGAGAGTCTCAGGGGAGGGATAGAGATCTCAGCTGCCACCGGAGGGAAATGAGAAACAGGAGAGGTTATCAGGCGGCCATATTGATTAGCATAAAAGATCAAGAAATTACTTTCCCCTCCGGTCTACGAGTAGAAATCAAAGCTGATTTAAGACGATACAGAGAGAGAGAGAGAGAGAACAAAACGAGAATACGCAACCTCCTAAAAAATTATAAACCAGTTCAAAATAACCTGACAAAACGCTTCATTTAAAACACACAAATGTATATATTTGTATAGAAGCTGATTTAAATATTCAAATCAAATAAAACAAGAGAGAAATAAAGAAATGAATCAAAGACTTGAAGTCTAAGAAGAAAAAAAAAAAGACTGAAGAGAAACAGACGATGATTTGTCTGATACTGACATCTGGTGTCCAACTGAGGTTAAAGCAAATTAAATATAAAAAAGAAAAAACTGATTATTACCTTTATTTTATGAAATCATGAGTGAGCAGCAGCCAGACCACTTGAGCATTTCTGTTCCTGTCTCATTGTCTCACTGTGACAAACAGAAAACAACAGAAATGTTAATGAAACAAGAGCAACGTAGTTTCATCTGGTCAGAAATTCCTCTAAAGAAATAAATCAAGGAATTATTGGATTTTTTACTACTTTTTCACCTTTTACCTCTGGAGGTTTGTCGTCTAATTTTTATGATAAACACTGTGTTTATTAATCTTTTAAAGCGCTTTTTCCCTTTGTTTCCTCTCTCTTTATCCTGAAATATTCCACAGACGCAACTGAAATATTTTTGTTTTTATTTACTTTAAATACAATGTGAGTTGTTGCACTTTAATAGTCAGTTGTTTTATTTTCCCCCTTAAATTTAGTGAAGAAAATAACAACTTTAGTTCAGACTCAAGACTTTGTCTATGAAGATTGTTGTAGCTCCATGTTTTAAAGTGTTGGATAAACTTCATAATATTCTTCTGTTTTTATTAACATGTACTTGTACTTTTACTTTCTACACTTAACTACATTTAATTATAGATTACTTGTACTTATGGACAGTAAATACTAGATACTTTAAGACTTTTACTTGAGAATCGTTCTAGTCGCTGACTTGAACTTCTACCAAAGTTATTTGTTGGTCGAGTATCTGAACTTCTAGTATCTGTATTTCTACTCTAGTGAGACTGTCAGGTATTTTATAACAACTGATTAACACCCGAAATAATTTGTGAATGATCGTTGAATGAAGAGCGAAGTGTGTCTGATCTAAACACGGGTGATTAGCAGCTAATAGCCATTAAGCTAGCACCAGGAAGCACAAACTGTCTTTGTTAACTTTCTTATTTGCTTCATCAGTTGAAAGTTTTTCATTTTAATTAAGTTTAATCAGTTTTTTTCCTGACTTACCAGCTCCTGGTGGTAACAGACTGAGTCCATCAGACGTTGATCTTCACCAAGTCTGCGCTGTTTAAATAGCGTCATTTGCTAATTGGACTGTACCATGTTTCTGCTGAGGCACAGGGAGGTGCTGCATTTTCTTGTTTGATTTTTTTTATTATCATCTGTTTGATATCTGTGTTTTTGATGTTGTTGCTTCACTATTTAACCTTAGTTAAAGTAATTCGATGTTATTGGCATGTTATGTGGTTATTGTAGTTTGTTTAAATGTTGCTGTCTTCTTCTTACCCCCCCCTGTGTTAGTGTCTGAGTGTGAAAACCACCTTTGTCTCTGAGTCTATCAGGCCTGTATCATTTATTTATTCACAGTCTTTAGTCATATTCAGGTGGTTTTGCATCTAGATTTGTTCGGTTTCAAAAGAGATTAATAATTTGTCCTATTTGTGGCCTAATTTGTTTAGTTCTCTACATATTATTTACTATTTTTTCATGATTTTTCAGCAGCTAATTGTACTTGTAATTGTACCACTACAAGATTCCCACCCATATCTGCTTTTTGAAGTTTTTCTATGACATTAAATTGTATAAAACATTATATTTTCAGTAATGATTGCTACAGAATCACAAAACATAAAACATATTTTTTGTTGTGTGGTGCTGCAAAGAGCATCAGGTGCCTCTTGAGGAAAATAGTGTCCCAGGAAGTAGAGCCGATCGCCCACAATGTTGATGTGAGTAAGATACTGTAGCCTAAATAACCTATTCTATGTGAAAGCACTATATTTAACAAGCTATGGTTAAATTAATTTCATAATCAGATAAGCTAAGGTTATTTATAACCTCTTGCTTCCTTCATCTGCTGCTTGAATTAACATTTTCCTTTGTGGGAAATCACCTGGAAACTTCAGTTCGGATATTAACAACTGCTGAGGCTTTAATGAGGCTCTTTGTTGTTCTGAGTACAGCGACATATACCCCATGACCTCGCTGATCAAATTAAACCAGACGGTCCAGTGACAGAACAGTGTTTACTAATCTTTTTGAGTGTTTGCCCGATTGAAATAAGAGCAGAAAGTCACATATGATGATGAATATTACAAGAAAAATGCATCCACCTTTACATACAGAGACATCTTCTTCACACAAAAAAAATACATTTTCATACATTAAATCTTCTTATCGTGTCCATACAGTGTTGCAATTCATATGCAAATCCTCTGTTTTCTGAAACACTGTGTAAATGTAGCCTGCTCTATTTTTCTGTGTAATAGAGACCTGCAGGGGCCGAAAATACAGCATTACATTACCTGTTTGTGTCATATCATCTCTATCCAATTCAGCCTCAGGGGTAAACACAAAACAATATGTTATCTGTGTGATCAGAAGTAAAACAGGTCAGTACTGCCTGGAAAAAAACAGTGGTTCATACAATAGCAATAAGCTATTTCTATCTGTTTAAAATTAATACGTTATTCAATAGTGTATCATATTATTTATTCATTTCTTTGCATGATTCATCATTCACAAATATATTGTACACTTATTTGTCATTTGCATATTTTAAGAAAACAAAATCAGCACAACTGAAATCACTTTACAATGACATTAACTTTAAGATAACATTAAATCAGAGGTTTCCGTTGACAAAACTGGCAGGTAATCAGAGTTTACAGTAAGTTTGAAGCATGCATCTGCAGATATCGGTGTTTTAAACCATCTCTTTGGTCTCAAACACTTGTGAATATTCTTAAATCAGACAGGAAACCATTAAAGAAATTAACTTCCTCTTTTTTCTGTCCCGTTGTGAACAGCCTGTGGTAGCTCAGGTGTGAACCAGCGAGGAGCTTTATTTATCTTTTACCTTTTATCTCAGAGGACTGAACCATTATCTTTAAATGCTTCGTTATTATTTACCCTCATGTACATGTGCATGATGTTCTCTGGTATAGAGCTCAATGTATGTACATATTAACTCAGATACATCAAACAATAAGAGCAAAGTGGAGCCTTGTATGGGAACAGTGCCAGTTGTATTTGTCTGAATGAAGACCGACACCAAGTCCTCGTGTCCTCATCCTTAAGAAACCGTTGCCATGTTCATTGTGTTTCATAAGCCACTTCAAAATCATTCACTGTCATTGGTTGGGATCAGAAACCACAGTGCAGATGAGAACGCAGCTCTCCAAAATATATCACAGTGAGAAGCTCAGATTAAACACATTACAACCAACCTCAAGCTGAGCCTGTTATTATTATCAAGGTCAAAACTGTAGGTGGGCTGCACCTCATTACTACCACTGACAAATGCTATAACCACAGTCGATCCTGCACCTTAACCTCCCTTAAGGTTTCACGACGGATACATTCAGTTGGTATTCAAATCGTTTGGTAAATGATGAAAATCAGATTTCACCACAGAAATGTGAAATGATGTCTAATAAATACTAATGTGATTACATAGTTTGTCCACTAGATTCTTCTGCAATTTGGATGAAGGACATAGAACATATGGATGGATAAATGGATAGATAGATAGATAGATAGATAGATAGATAGATAGATAGATAGATAGATAGATAGATAGATAGATAGATAGATAGATAGATAGATAGATAGATAGATAGATAGATAGATAGATAGATAGATAGATAGATAGATAGATAGATAGATAGATAGATAGATAGACAAACTGTT
Organism: Polydactylus sextarius; assembly: GCA_016801845.1. Classification (NCBI taxonomy): domain Eukaryota; kingdom Metazoa; phylum Chordata; class Actinopteri; family Polynemidae; genus Polydactylus; species Polydactylus sextarius. Next base: position 18,083,959 of record CM028927.1, read on the forward strand.
TCCTCCTATTTCCAGTCTTTATGCTAAGCTAAACTAAGCTAACCAGCTGTACCATTATAATATTAATATACAACTATCTTGCAACAGCAACACAATTTTTACATATTTGTCAAACAGTGAATAAAGATATTGAATAAAAATGTCCACGTTTTTCAGAGGTCGACCAAAGTGATGAGACCCTGGTTGTGAACGCCAGTGTGTGATGTGAAACTTGTGAGTCCATTTTCGTTAATAAATGCGCTCCAACTGAACATCCCCCAGCTTTTGATTACATTTCCCCTGCTACCTGCCGGCCTGTGAATAGACCATTTAGAGTCATAAGAGTTTGGAGGCGCAAACAAAAGCACAAAGCAGCTTTCAAAGTGAAAGAGACCAAGCACAGCAGCATATTACTGCCTCTTGATAGAACAGGAAATGGTAGATAATAACCACATTATGAAAACCTGCATTCATTGAAAAGTAAATGGTGCTGCACTGTTGTTTGCACTGTTGTCAGTCAGACTCTGCAAAGACCTCCCTCAGCATCCAGCAGTGACATCAAAGCATCTTACTGATCTGAGAGTCGTGACCTTTGCAGGTCATGCTGATGTTAGTGGACTGTGCCGTCTCCATCCTGCTGCGATGGTCTCTGGTGTCGTTCAGAGGACACTCACTAGGCGCCTGGCACCAAAAAACCTGTTTGTAGGAGTTCCTGAAGTTCTCAGACAGGAAGGCGTAGATGACGGGGTTGACGGAGGAGTTGCTGTAGGCCAAACAGTGAGCGACCACCCTGAACACGAAGGAAGCCTGGTTCAGGGGGAACGAACCGAACTCCACCCACAGGTGGACGATGTGGTGAGGCAACCAGGACAGACAGAAGACCACAACCACCACCAGAACAGTCTGTGCCGTCTGTGGAACAGACAAGATGGAAAAGACAAGATAATGACAGGTAATATAATGTCATGTGATCAAATGCAACTATAACTGGATGGAGGGGAAACAGGAAGATGATGAATGGTAATATAACCTGATCAAATAGAATAAAAAGAGACAGGTCTTTTTTTATGGCTGAGTCCCGAGTTTCAGCACTTTGTGGAATGAGCAGCGTGCACCGCAGTAATCACTGACCCATCATTACAACATCAGTCATTAGATGAGAAACCAGGTTGAGAGTAAAAAAAAATATCTGACAAACCTTTTTTTTGGAGAGCTCTGATTTTTTGGAGACATTCTTCAGCTTTTTGTGCAAATGATTCAAAACCTGGAATAAAAACAAAGATAAAATCAGTTGAAAAAGTCCAAATCCAAACTTAAAAAAAAAAAATTTCCTCACTGGAACAAAGAAGATGTGACTTTTATGGAGATTAAAGCCTCAATCTGATGTAATTTCTAAATTTTTCTGACTGATAAACCTCATGCGCGTCTGTAGCAGTGAATATTTATTAATTTCTATTCATGCGCTCTGATCCATGCGCGCTCACCTTTGCGTAACAGACGGATATGAGAGTGAGAGGCAGCAGGTATCCGAAAACAAAAGTGCACATCACGTAGACTTTCCTCTGGTGATCCGGCCAAACTTCCCAGCAGTACGTGTTGTTGTCCTCCCTCTCCACGATGCTCTGGTAGTGCGCAACAGGCGCTGCCATGACCAGAGACAGGATCCAGATCAGCACCACGCCGAGCATTGCGTGTCTCCCCACCCGGATCGAGGAGGATTTCCTGGCGTGAACGATGGCCACGTACCGATCCACGGACATCGCGGACAAAGTAAAAATACTGACCAACATGGACACGGTGAAGAAATAGTGGATAAACTTGCAGATGAAGGCTCCCAGCACCCATGTGGGCAGCATGTAGATGGTGGACTGGAAGGGGACGCAGAAGAGGAGGTAGGACAGATCCGCCACGCTCAGGTTGAGGATGAAGATGTTGGTTGTGCTCCGGGGTTGACCCGGTTTACTGCGCGCCAGCACCGTGATCACCAACGTGTTCCCGAGGACACCGAGGATGAAAATAAGTCCAAATATGAGCAGAGAAATGAAGTTATCTACACCCACACCCAGGACGAGTTTAGCAGGCAGCCTCACTGTGTCCGTGTTGAAAGGTTGACTCTGGTTCTCCACCTGTAGCTCCATCTTTTTTTCTTGTCTTTTTCAGTTAATATGGAGAAGTTTCATGTTGTTTCATGAGAGATGTGCATCCTGCTCCCGGATGGATGATCTCTGGAGTAAAGGCTGGATTGAGCTCATGCATCATTTGCAGGCTGCTCCCGCTGCTTTCATAGGCAACGTCACCATGTTCCCACCAATACCTCTCCAGACCTGCAGCCTGAAGAGAGAAACCACTGTACAGTGAGAAAACAACCAAAAACACAACACAAAGATAGCAACATCAGGCTAATAAAATATATTTAAACATGTCAACACAAGATGAAGACAACAGTGTTTTAGCTGCTGGGATATTCTACCTACTGACTTATTTATATAAGATTTAAATGAAACATCTATTAAGTTTAAAACATGTAAAAGGAATAATTTAAAACTGTAACATTGTATATTTCATTATGATCTGTCTGTGGAGGTTAAACACAGACTTTCTGCTTCTCTGAGACTTTTTCTAATTTATTTACAAGACATGTTTGTCGCTCGTTAATCCATCATTCATATGTTCCACTTTGTGTTCAGTTAGTTGGATCAATAAACTTTATTCTCCCAACTTAATAAATCATTTTTAATTAGTGTCTCTTCATCTATAAATCATCAAATATAAATAGAGAGGGCGACAGCAGAGTTTACTGGTCCAGACCTGGAAAACTTTTATAAAGTTTGAATCAAAAAGTCATGAATTTATAACTGGATTTAGCATTTTTGAGGTTTAACCTCAATGAACCAACCTAGATTAAATGTTTATGGATCACAATTGTGTGTAGTTGGACAGTTTGTCCTCTAGAGGGCATCTGAAAATTTAACATTGGATTTATGTTGCAGCTAAGAAATAAAATAAATAGTTTCTATTGGCTAGAGCCAAGCTAGCTTTTCCCTCTGTTTCCATTCTCTATGCTATGCTAAGCTAAGATAAGTTAAGTTAACATAACCAGCTGCTGGCTCAATCATAGATAGATAGATAGATAGATAGATAGATAGATAGATAGATAGATAGATAGATAGATAGATAGATAGATAGATAGATAGATAGTTTCTGTCAGTCTTTATGCTAAATCAAGGTTATCTAAACTAAGATAAAGCTAAACTAAGCTAAACTAGGCCAGGATAAGATAAGACAAGATCGACAAATCTGTCGGTGGCACAAAGAAGAAAGTTGATCATCTTCATTTAGTCATTTTGTTAATATATCTCAGATCTCTGACATATCAGAAGTTTAATTTTAATAAAATATTCACATTTATTTGGACATTGTTATTAAACATTTTTATTTAAGTGAAAGTGCACAGACTGAGTGGGGAAACAGTTGATCATTTTCTCATCTGCATCGAACGTCTCTCGTTGCCTCTACCTCTGTTATTGATCTGCTCTGACCAGGAACAGCTGGATTATATGGAAGCACGAGAACCAGTGTTGAGACATGTGGTCGAAGGTTGGGGGGGGGGGGGGGGAGAGGGTCGGGGGAGGTCGAGGAGGGGGAGATAACCATGACGACAAAGATGATCTGCACTGTATGTAACCTGAGAGCGGCAGCTGATTTTATCACGGAGTCCACTTGTCCTCAGATAATTGCTCTCATTTGAAGCTTTAATTGTTTAATTCACTGTTATTAATCAGAAACATCCAACACAGAATCCTTCAGGTGGTGAAAACATCAGGAAAATGACGGTGATGATGGTGATGATGATGAAGACAATTACGATGTTTGTCACTGATTCTCCTACTTTTACCTTTTTTTTTTTTTTTTTAATTAATAGCAGTCATTATATCTCTGTTTTTTTCTTTATCAGGGGGTTATTATACTTTTGGGAGCGTGGCCGTTGTTTTCAGCTCGTGTCCTGAAGCAGCCTGAAGTTTCCATGGTGACTCATCACTCCATCGACCAGAGATGTTATCCTGCTTTCTGCTGTGAAGGAAGAAAAAAAAAAACACACTGAAGCCTTGACACAGTCTCCTGTGATTGTCCAGGAAATGTATAAACTCCTCCTGCAGCATCTCAACAACATGAAGAGAAGTGAAGAGTCTTTTCATCTCCGTCAACACTTCACGTGTAGAAATCAACTGCATCGCAATTTATCTACTTTAATTAATGAGGATTAAATCAAGATGCGAGTCTCTGAACATCAGGTCAAAGGTTAAAATTAATTTGTTCAAAGCTAAATGAATTGGATAAATTGGTGAATAAATACATCAGGAGGAAAAACAAAGTATTAAAAAAGATTAAAATGTATCAATAAATATACAAATAGATAAATTTATTAATAAAATTCAAGTTTGTTCTTTGCTGCCATATTCAGGGAGGATATATGAAGTATCAACATATATCAACAGACAGACAAATCAATAAATATATAAATCTGCTGCTTCAGGTAGTTGTTGTTAATTCTCGTAAATTGACTTTTAGCAAAAATGAAAAAGCCACAAACTAGAAAATCTGATGATTCATAAAGATTAATTTGATCAAATTTAAATAAATAGAGAAATAGCTTTTTTTTTTTTTTAAAAATAAATGCTAAGCTAAGAAAATGATGATTTATTTTGCATGTTCGTGTTTATAGTGATGGTCCAGAGTAATTTGAACCCAGAGACTATTTAACTACAAATACAAGTCAAACTCCACCTCAGGAGATATTTTACGTTGGTTGAAGTAATATCCAGTTTGACCGTCTTTTGTTTTCACAACCAAATAGTTAACAATGAAAGTAAATGGGGCAGTCAGACAAACGTATCTAAATCATCATTTTTTAACCACTAATAAAGCTCAAAATATCACTTCACTTCAGCAGTAGCATGAATAGGGTCCCTACACATAAACTGAAGTACTGATAACTTAGTAAGTGAACTGAGAGTTTATTAAAAACACTGTTTTACAAGACTTACCCAACGTCTTGTTTTCATAACAACTGGTGATGAAGGATGTTTCAGATCAGCAGATTCAACATTTTCCTGAACAACAAGCTGATGTGTCCTTGAGGAGCGAGAAAAATTATTAAGTGAAATGATATTTTGAGCTTTATTAGTGGTTAAAAAATTTAGATACGTTTGGCTGACTGCCCCATTTACTTTCATTGTTAACTATTTGGTTGTGAAAACAAAAGACGGTCAAACTCGATATTACTTCAACCAACGTAAAATATCTCTGTAGGTGGAGTTTGACTTGTATTTGTAGTTAAATAGACTCTGGGTTCAAATTACTCTGGACCATCACTTTAATTCAAAGCATCACATCGGTGAATTAAAATCAATTTCCTTGATTGTTTCTTAATTTAGATGTAATTCTTTTGTATCCATCTATTTTTATAAAAGCCAGTTTTCTATATAGTCCATGTTGTACTGTTTGTTCTCGTCCTATAAACTCGGTGTCACTGTATCTCCTCCCTCTCACCTCTGGGATTCTCTGTTACAACTTTATTAGAGACACGAGGAGATAATCTGCTCTGAACCTGCTTCTCGTCCTCTTAGGTGGTTTAGACCTGTTGTTACCATGACACTGAGAGCGCAGCAGCATCACATCCATTTACCCCAATAATTTGAAATGGACTAACCCCCTCTGCTTAAATAGCTGGGAGCCACAGATTGCCATTTGGGTGATTTATCTTTGGCAGACCAGTGTGTTTTTTCGCTTTTATTTTGGCTCTTTGCCTCCATTTTCTGTTAATAACGACGTCTGTTTTTGAGTTGCCTTCCATCTCCAGTTTCTAGAAAACTTTCACAGTTTCATTCTGCAAATACTCTTTTTTGTTTGTCTTTTATTGTAGATTGAATAGATATACTTTATACTTTCTTTCCTGTTTTATTCTCTTAAATTTTGACACATAAACTGGCAGATATTGTCCAATTTATCTTGTTGTTTGTGTGAAAATAAAACGCAGAACAGCTCACAGTTTATCCTATTTGAGGGCTGGAACGAGTCACGGTAATCACATCTGTATTTTCCACTGAGGATTACAAAAACATGCCTCTTGCAGATTGATTTTCTTACTTGAATCCTAATGAAAACTGTCCTCTGACTCTTCAAACATGCGATTAGAGGAGGAGCGTCGCTCTTGAGGTTAAAAAAAACATGTTTTGCATCTAAATTTATTTCAAAAATTAAGCATCAGTCAAAGATAAAACAGCACTGATGTATCAGAGGGGATGAAAACGTATCATTTCTTTTATTTTGTAGTAAGTATATCGGATTATTTGTCAGTCACTGACATTGTGAAGCTGAGACGGTTCCTGACACCGGCAGCAGAGGGAGCCAGTGGGAGTTTGCCTCCATCATTTCACTGTGATTCATCTTTTCTGTTGTGACACTTTGACAAGAGCTCAGACAAACAAGCCTGTTATCAGATTTTGTCTGGAGCCAGAGGCAATGTCCCTTTCTTCTTCTTCTTCTTCTTCTTCTTCTCTTTCTTCTTCTTCTTCTTTTTAAAACCTCTTATTTGCACAAACATTCCCAATTCAAGTATAGTCGGAAGTCGACTTTCTCTAAATGTCAAACACACCTTCAGATGAGAAGTTCACATGAAAATTTTCGAATAGCGAAGGAAACGACGATGTTCTTGCATGATCAGTGATAAAAACATGATGCACAACGCTCTTTAAAATATGTCGGGTAATTTAGTTTGTTTACAGCTCTGATGGGAAAAAAAAAAAAGAAAAAAAAGCAGCTTGTCCATCAAGATAAATGTCCTTGTGCAACTTCTGTGCTGTTTTTTTTTCTTTTTGTCCTTCACTCATATATATATATATATATATATATATATATATATATATGCTGCACAGCTCAGTTCAAGGAGACAAAGAGTTTTTCTGTTTTTTTGTACGTTTCCAACTACATAAAGGTCAGGAATTAAGTATTCAAACATTAACTTGACTGATTGAGTCTCTGACCTCTTCTCTAACATCTCACGTTAAATCTAAATGATTTATCTACTCTGACTTCTCTTGGAGGTGAAGTTGCTGCAGAGATTTGGTGCAAAAGTTTTGTTTTACTATTTCAAAATGCAAATAACACGTGAAAGTTTTTTTTTTTATTTATTCCTGTGAATCATCTCGATGATCACGACCATGTGACGCACTGACAATACTGAGGGAGATTTTTTTTTTTTTTTTTTTTAAATGTTTTTATAAATGACAGGAAGTCAAGATGAGTAGTCATCATATTCACAAAGACTCAGTTCCAGGATGTTCAACTGCACAGGAGGTCAACGAGTGAATCGAATGAATATGAAACACTTAAATGTCTGCAGGTGCCACAGTTTCTTTCATTTACACCTTTCACAGATGTGAAATAAAAGAGAAAAAAGAGAGAGTACTGAAGCTGTACATGTGATGGTGAATTGAACCTTCAAAAAAAAAGATGCAAGGACAGAGAGCAAAATAAATTAAATCATTTCTCCTGCTCTTCTGTTTCCAACAATCCTCTATTTACAGCAGCAGCTCAAAAATATCCACGGTTGGAAAACAAAAGAGTGTGATATTGTTGAGATGCTAAACAAATGATAGCATTATGCTCCAGCGCTGCACAGAGGCTCCTGCCAAACGTTGATGGAATCACTGGCTTTCGACCATCGAGACATTTGCATCGAGTTGTTTACCAGCCAAAAGGATCTGTGAGGACACACTGTGAGGAAAAATGTTTTTTTTAAAAAAATCACATCCACTGATCTTATTAGTTCAAACAAAAGAGAATTTAACACACAACAAAGATAATAAACCACTCTTTTTTTTTTTTTTTTTTTGTTCAAAACAGAAAAATGGGGCACAATTAGATCACAGACAAGGAGGAAGTGTTGGGACTCGTCTTGGCCCGAGCGTCCGCTGGATGGTGACATCAGCTGCGGAGCATCATGGTCATGTTGTCATCTCTGAGCTACACGGAGCGGCCGCGACACGAAGAGGTCATCCAGGGAGACGGACTCACAACACACACAAAGACTTCACACTGTCAGTGACGATTACTGCAGCTTCACGACCGTGTTGCATCTCTGTTTTAGGAAAGAAAGAAACAAAACTCACTTTATTAGGAACAAAAACTTCAATTCCTGTTTCCACAGAAACCATGTTTATGCTCTGGTGACTATGAGTCATGTAAATGAAAACAGTTTGAGACAGAGTTTACTTTCTGAGACTGTTTGGTTTAATTTCAAATCATGAAACATAAATCTGATAAATTAATGGTTGAACCAAACTTCATGGTGATACAGGCCTCGTCACAAACATCTAATTAATGTCTAGTTATTATCTTCACTCCTGAGTCAGATTATTCATTTTACAGACTTCAACGTCTGCTCAGTCCAAATAATAATAATAATAATAACAATAATAACAAAGTGATGCACCAACTGAAATCAAAGCCATCATTTTTAGTCTCATCTAAAGTGATTTGACACATTTTTCATCTCATTCAATGTTGGGAATGGTTGAATTTTTCTATTCTATAATATTGTAAAATTTAAGATAAATGTTTTTTTCTTTCCTTATGATTTGACTCTAAACAGATAAAATGAGGTAGATGAAACCAGTTTGTGACGACTTCTACTTTGTGATATTGTTTGTTTTAAAGTGACGGTCCAGAGTAACATGAACCAGAGTCTATTTCACCATGAATACAAGTCAAACTCCACCTCAAGAGATATTTTACATTGGTTGAAGTAATATCGAGTTTGACACAAGCAAATAGTTAACAATGAAAGTAAATGGGGCAGTCAGCCAAACGTATCTATTGTCATTTTTTAACCACTAATAAAGCTCAAAATATCACTTCACCTTGGCAGTAACATGAAGTTGTTGTTCAGAAAAATGATGAATCTGCTGATGTGGAACATCCTTCATCACCAGTTGTTATGAAAACCAGATGTTGGGTAAGTCTTGTAAAACAGTGTTTTTAATAAACTCTCAGTTCACTTACTAAGTTATCAGTACTTCAGTTCATGTGTAGGGACCCTATTCATGCTACTGCTGAAGTGAAGTGATATTTTGAGCTTTATTAGTGGTTAAAAAATGATGATTTAGATTTCAGATACGTTTGGCTGACTGCCCCATTTACTTTCATTGTTAACTATTTGGTTGTGAAAACAAACGACGGTTAAACTCGATATTACTTCAACCAACGTAAAATATCTCTTGAGGGGGAGTTTGACTCGTATTCGTGGTGAAATAGACTCTGGGTTCATGTTGCTCTGGACCTAAGGACCTGGACCTTAAGGCTGTAAGACGCTGTTAGAAAATAGTAAACTGGAGCATTAGTGGTGAAGACAAAACCCATATAAAAGCATTAAACCCTAGACCCGTGTTATTCATTAATTCATAAGCTGGAATCAGGATTCATCCAAGCAGTTTAGTTTTTCCAGGTCTTCATCTGTTCTTGACCAACAGAAGCAGGATTTAATGTCGTCTTGTATCTCATCCACCTCCAGATTGGATGTTTCTGTTCACTGCAGCTGTAAATAGAAATTATTTGAGTCAACATGTACTTTCAGCTCCATGCAGCCTGGCCATTTTCCTTTGACCTCATCACTGAAGTGTTTCTGCCGCTCACTGGATGTTTTTCAGCCAGCGTTTCATTTCTACTGTGGTTAAACTCACTGAAATCATTGTTGTATTCTCTGCTTTGATGTTTGATTTCAACATTAATTGAGTCTTTTCTGCAGGATGGATTCTCTGGTCAGAGAACTGCATGAATAGAAAGGTGTAAAGGTCATATAATGAAATATAATTTAAAGGTCATATAATTTAGCTGTGATCATATCTTCAAGGCTTTTTTTCAAGTTTGATGCATTTTTACATGTCACCGCTTTTTGTAACTCCTCTTCTCCAAGATGTATAGAAAGATGGATGAGAGTTTTTAATGAATTACTGTAAATCACAAGTCAAATTGTCTCATGTGGTCATTTTCTGCACATGTGATGGAACAGAGTGAGTCTTTCTTTCTTTCTCTCTTGTCCCTTTCTGCAGCAGCCGACAGATATTCAGCTGCTTCTCCCAGTGGGCGTCTTGGTCTCTATCGACATTCCTGCCGAGGTTTGAGGATATCTCCCGCGTTTGTGTCCCACAGCTCTCGTCCATGGCCGCTATTGTTTCCCCCCCGGCTCGTCCTCGACCTCCCAGCCTCAGGAACAAATCCAAGACTCTTCTGGACACGAGGGCACAAGCGGCGTGGTCGACCCACTCGCTGCATTCCTGCACCCTACCTCAGCGAGGCCCCGTGGGTGCTGCTCTGAAGGATCGGCCCCGCGGTGACAAACAGACCGAGCTCTGTGTTGTTAGTGCAGAGTTCAGGGTGGACAAACATGTCTCCCTCAGAGTTTATCCCCCTTTTTACTCTGTTTATACAGGAACATGGGCGGCCATGTTGGATCCATTGACTCCAGTGATGTGGAGACTCAAATATTCAGGATTTCTCATTGGATGAGTTCAGATAAAACTTTAAATTTCTTCTCTTTTAACTGCACTGCATGATGGAGTTAAGCTGCATGTGCATTTAGTTTGTGGTTCACTCTGGTTTTTACAGATTTATTCCACTTTATGTTCCAGTTTAGCCTCGGTTGCTCATGTTTGGAGGATGTTTCTTTAGAAAAACGAACAGAAAGTTTTTCCTTGGTAGAAATAGATGTTTGTGTCACATCGTTTAACATCGTCCGAATGTCTGAAGCAAAATTCATGCCGATTCATCTCATGGTTGATCAGACATTTTGTAAACGATAACAAACGAGTAACAACGGAGGGAAACATCAGATCCTGCAATAACAATGACGGAAAGTTTAGGTCAGATTTTTGCTTTTAGAGGTTTCAGTGTTTGCTCAGGTATAATAATAATAATAACAAGAAAATGATGCACTAACTAATAACAAACCTATAATTTAAAAGTTATTTCTAGAGATACAGATATACAAATAAAACTGAATTTAATGTTTTTCCTGTTACATGAAGTGATAAAACCATAACTATAATGGTTGTGGTCTAATTTTCCTCAGTAGAAATAAAACAAATAGATGATAAATGTTTAATATATTTAATTTCTTTAGACTTTAAACTCTTATTTACTGTCATGACTCAGTTGACTGCTGCAACGACCCTCTGATGAACCTACACATGGTCCAGATCATCTCCGATCATCCTCAAATGATTCATGTTATTCTGTCGCTCATTGACCTCCAGTCTCTTCCCACCGCGTCCTGGATCAAATTCAAGTCACTTGTGCTTCCTACAGAGCAGCTTCTGAATCTGCAGCCATCTTCTTCAGGCTTATACTTCTTCTCGAACACTTTATTTCTGTTTCCGTGCAGAAAACAACCTCAGTCCAGACTGTTTTTATTTGTTTTGAACGTGTTCGGTCCAGCAGAGTCCTTCATTAGACCCCATTTATCCTCTGATGTGGTATCTCCTGTTCAGTTATATTTTCTATTTTGGATCTCATCTCCACATTTAGCAGAGACTTGACCTCTCTTACAGTCCGCGGAAGGAAAGCAGGTCAAGTATTATCTATTGTGCACCGCTCCCACTGCTGCTTCTGAAGAAACAAGTCCATCTCTCCTGTGTCTCTTGTATAACCACTGTGGTCGACTTTTCATAACCTGATTTCTATTTAAATTATGCTGCACTTAATCAGTGATATTAATGTTTTGAAGAGTCACTTTTCGTTATGACTGTTTCACAAATTCAAACACAGAATCAAAATTACTTTTGTAAAAATTTTGCGTCTTTACTTCCTCTTTTTTTCATTTCTTCTGTGTTTTTCATCTCAACAAAAAGTTATTTTCTGATTTGAATTAAGAAGCAGTCGTAACAAAAAGACATCTGTTCCTAAAATATTAATATTCTGATGCTGCAGGGGCGTTTTCTAACACAACTTCTCCTGCAACAGATGCGTCTTTGTTCGGCGACCGCTGTGGTCACGGATAACGCAGCAACGTCCACCGCTTGTTGTCATGTTGTTGTGTTGTGATTTGCTGCAGCAGCAAAAGAAATAAAATAATAATTCACACAGATAAACATCTAAACCTGAAGTGCAGAAGTTATGTTTTTCTTGTTTTCATCCACATCAGCTCAAATCTGGAGCCTTTCAGGTCATTTTTGGTTCAAAAACACAACTTCTGCAGCTCTGCTGATCACAGATTTGCAGTAAAAGCTCAAGATTGGTTTTAACATGAAAACAGAAACATGCACCGTCACCTCATGTTCATTTTCTCACTGTGCAGACACAGACACTTGGCTGCTTTTCACTGATTTTTGCATTTTTCTCATCACAATCTTTTTCTTTCTTCTCGTCGTCTCCATATGTTAATCTGTGTGACTGTACATCTAATTTAAACACAATCCATTCACAAGATACATGAGACCAATTCAACAATGGTCTCAAAGAGCAGCGAGCTGCTTTGCATCAGGCTGTGAGTTCACAGTCAGAGATAACCCTTGTTGTCCCTTCGGTCGGGGTGAGGCGATGAGGAGAGGAACAATGGCCGGGCCCGGGCGGAGGGCGGCAGTGACTGACACAGCTACTGAAGCTCTGAAGAATGTCTGGACCCGAGCCAGAGCCGTGGATCACACCGCCGCGACCCCCACCGCCACCGCCGCCCCACCCCGCTCCACATGTCCCATGATGCTCCGGGTCTGAGGGGACGACACCTTCAAAGACGGCCCCTGAGCGTCAGAGAAGCAACAAACCACCCCGAAGCATCAGCAGAGCCAAGCACTGACTGCGTGGGCTGTGAACTCCATCGCAAGTGGACTACTGCGTAGATAGACAAAGGTCAACTCCACCCAACCTCAGCGGCAGATAGAATGGCTACAGCCAGCACCTCAGGGCAGAGCACCTTCGGACTCGGGAGGAAAAAGAAGAATCCCGGACTCATGGATCAGATTAGCAAATTCTTTGGAGGAGACAAAAAGAAAAGGAGCAAGGTGAGCAACCACACATCCGCACATAGAGGAGACTTTAACTCAGACAGTAACTGACTCAAAATTTTACTTTTTGACAATTTGGTTGGGTTTGATAACTTCTTCTCACTAGATTTAGATGTCAGGGTTAGGAAGAGAAGATGTTCCCAGTTACAGCAGCTGATGTTTCTGAGGCGAAAAAAATAGAAATTTACAATTTGCATTTTTTCAAATCATTGTTTTGTGAGAAAAATAACGGTTGAAATTCAGCTGAAACTCAGCCAGATTTCCAGTCAAAAAGCTGCATTTTTTTTTTTTTTTCAATTGGAAAATGCCAGTTGTATGATTAAAAAATAAAAGTTCAGGCCGAGAAGATCAAATATCACGATTAAAACAGACACGTAAGAGTGTTTTAACTCAGTTTTCAGGCTGCGCAAATAAACTTCTCGTCAAACAGATAAAAAAATGCCAAATTCCTCAAGAGAAAAATAAAAGTTTGAGTAAATTTGACTTAAACAAGAGCTCTAGAAAGTCTCAGATGAAAACTTTTCTAGGTTTGATGAGAGAGAAGAGTCGGTGGTCGACATCGACTTTTGTAAATTGACACATTTTGATGTTTAGATCTTTTCCATCTGGCAAATTCTGCAGGTTTTCTGTCCTGCACTTTTAAAAAAGAAAACTATAAAGACTTATCTCTAGATGTATATATATATATATATATATATATAGAACAAACAGAGAGCATCAGACGACTGAATGAACAGTATTGTTTGTTCAGGCTGTGAGAACAAACACACTGGGATGGTCTGATGGTCTGATGCTGCATTTTTCATACACCCACACACACACACACACACACACACACACACACACACACACACACACACAGACCTGCGGCTGCTGCTGATAAACCTCTTAAATGTGGCATCACAGCGTCGTCAGATCCATCATCATCCTTCGCCTCTGGGCTGTAAATCTTCCTGTTCCCTTGTGGCATTTAATGGCTTTTAATTAATTTAAATGTGCAGATTTTCTTTCATCATTTTATCTTTTCATATACTCAGCACATCGTTCATTTAGCTTCCGTCTCACCCACTGAGTTTTGACATTCAACACGGCCTTCGAGCTGCTATGATTATTGTAATTATTCAATTAAAAGCCTGTGGGACTAGATCTCAGTGAAGAAGTGACGTCTGTTGAGCGTCAAGGTCTAAAAACCTATTTCATCCCCGTAGCTCTGCTTCATCTTATAACATACTGTATTAAACACATATAATCAGTAACTTGGGCTGTGTTGATTCTCACAGGGGTCGTTCAGGGGTCATCTGGCCTCTTCACCCCAGCAATCATCTGCTCGTCGCAGGACCAATGAAAATGCTGTGGTGCATTTCTTCAGGAGCCTTGTAAGTTGTTGTTGCTGTTGTTGTTTTTAATTTAAATGATCCATAAACATGTTACATACATCACATCATAGATCATATTCACGGTTTAACATAATACATGAAGTCTTTTTTTTTTTTCTAACATCCTGAAGTTTGATGCATTTCTGCTTTGAGCTGCATGAGTCAGAAAACAGAACAAACCAATTTCAATCAATTTATCCTGCGTTAGAGTTGGATTTCTTCTGATGTCATACATCAATGCCACTCTGACTCTTGGCATCAATATTGTGGCAGCGTTTCCAACCCCAGCATACAGAATGAGCTTCCTCCTCCGCTGCGACTCTGATTACGAAGCTGTTTGACTCTTCTCTTCTTTTACATTTTGACAAAAGAGGAATTTTCAATCAGCCGCTCAATCTTTTTTTTTTCTTCTTCCTCTTCTTGTTCTGAGTTTCTTATTCTTGTTGTTTTCCTTTGCTCTGTGCAATCAGTCACTGTTACTGTTGTTGCTTGGTGCTTCTCAGGTTGCTTCTCCTCGTCCTAAATCCAGGGTGAGTCTCATTTTTTCCACAGTAAATTTGTTTGATGATTTCAGAGACGTAGCCGCGACCCGGCGCCGCAGAGACGAACCTGTTATTTTAAAAACTTATCAGGTCGACTTCTCATCAATTTTTATACAAACGTTTCTTTGTTTTTTTTTCTATCAAATACAAATCCTATGGAAATCTTTACCCCTCGACTTTGGTGCCACCTAGTGGTGACGTCAACAACAGACAGGATTTATTCTGCTACGTAACAAAACGTAACATGTGATATTAGTGTAACAATAACCGTTTAGTATTAAATATTATTGCTGAAGTGTAATTTAACGAGACGATTTTGCGTAAAAAAGAATGAAATTGTCACATCTCATTGTCCGACGCCCTCTAGTGGCTGTTTAAATTATGACAGGACAGAATATTAATAATAAAAGCAACAAAGTTTGGATGAACCAAACCACCATGTTTTTATTGTAAACATGGTGGCAAACGTCCTCGAAACTTAATAAAATCGTTATTTTAACTCAAACTACGATATTACTGTCACTCGTTACTCGTCCTGTAGGTGGCGACATTTCTTCTAGAGATAAAAAGACGTTGTAGTTGTTCAGGTTGAGAAAAATAAATTATATTCATCCTAAGGGGATAATGATTAAAGTAGATGTTTCACCAAATAATTGACCAAAAAGGATAATAAATATTGTCATTTCAAGCTGCTGATGTTGCTAAAAATGTGATTTTTATTCAACATGTCACATTTTATATGTGTAGTTACCAAATTAAGGGTTAGTACCTCTCTACAACTACTCATTTTGTGACATTTTTATTCATATTTTGTTTTTTAAAAGACCGAAATTAGGTTGTTATCATGTAGAACAATGGCTGGTTGACAATTAGTAGTTTTTTATAGTTTTATTTCCCTCTAATCTTCCTATGACTGGATTTTTCTCAGTGTTGTTGAGGCGGATGCAGGTGGCATCGCATCTTCTCTCTGAATTTCATCTCATCCTGTTACTGTCTGTTTCTTTTTCATGTCCAGTGGAGAGATGTCTTGGGTTTGGTACGTCATTCAGTCTTTCCCTCTCGAATGGAACAAAAGCTTCACTGCTGCTGACTGCACCGTTGTGTTTGTCGACGTGTGTGTGTGTGTGTGTGTGTTTGTGTTTGCAATGATCCTATTTAAATCCGTCTGCAGAGAGCTCCTCCGTCTCCACACCTGTTACCTAACCTTCACGCTCGTTGTGTCTCTTTCTCGCTTTGTGTTTCTCTGCTTTTCCTTTGAAGAGAAAAATCTTTTATACCTGAAAATGTTGAATCAAGACGAATTCAAAACGAACGAATGCTCATATTTTCAACTCACGGTTACTCGTCTGCTGACTGATCAGCTGATGAAAAAGATTTTAATTTATTTAGACATATATGTCATCGATTGGCTTATCGATCTGTCATTATTAATCCGTGTCAATCCTCCACCTTCTCCCTCCTCTTTGCTTCAAATCCAGAGCGACTCGCTGCTTCTGCATGACTTTGAAACTGCTCAACTTTTTATGAACCACAACCGGTAAACATTTTCTCTTAGGACCTCTTGGCCTTCGTCACCATCCTCCTCCTCCTCCTCCTCTTCTCTTTCACACCTCCAGCTCTCTGTAACACCTCCATCTCCTCCGTGACAGCGATGACTCACCGATCCATCTGTTTTGGTTTCCCACCGTTTTTGTGTCTCCTCATCTGTGGACGTCCGTATGGTTGATGATCATCCACTCGTGTTTTTCTGTGTTTCCGTCTCATTTTTCTTCTTCTTCTTCTTCTTTCCCCCTAAAGGTTGCTGCTGCTCCTCATGTTGCTCATGTCGTTCTCTCTCACAATAACAGATCACAGAACAGAGGAAACTTTCTTTTATTCCTCCTTGTGACACTTGTTGCTGTTGCTGTTTAATCTTAAAACTAGTTAAGACAATAAGATTTGAGTTAAATTGATACATGAACTATCACAACAAACAGAAAACAACAGCAACAATTGTAGTAGTGGGACGTCTCTGATGCTCTGAGAGGAGAAAAAAAAAAAAGACGAGGGCATCGATGTAAAATGAATTAAACGTCCCGTCTGAGTAAAGGTTAAAACAATGATGACGGAGCAGCGTCAGCGCTGTGGTTTTAGGCTACATCTGTGATCAAACGCCGTCTTTTTCTAGGCCTCGTCGCCACGTGCCGAGAGCACAAAGTCGCCGGTCAGAAGACGCAGAGACCAAAGCACACTGTCCCGAATCTTCAGCCTGGTGAGCTTCACACGACGTTTTACACCTTTTAAATTCACTCTTTTACCTTAAAAAAAACAAACAAAAAAAAAAAAAATGGACGTCATCAGTGATTTCTCTTATCTGTGTTTACCCGAACGCAACAGTGATGCTCTCGTCAGAGATCAGTGAGTAAACGAATCGATACGATATAAAGATTTATCATTTCAGTTTGGACAATTTTCATCCATTTCATTCATTCATCGACATGCTTACACAGTTTGGCATCATAATAAACTAACGAGCTGAAAGAGCAACATTTTTTATGATGACGTCACACTTAAAAAAAAACGTTTCTCATCCATGATTTCATTGGTTTATCTACCTCGATTCTACTGAGGCTTTATTTTTTTTGCAGTGTGGATCTCCTTGAAAACCCCCCCTCCTCAAATATATTCGACAATCAAACCTAATCCATCAAAACTCGCTCGTAAAAAAAAGAAACTCATTGGTTATTATCTCTCTCCAGGGAGAAACCAAGTCCCGTCCACCCCCTAAACGCTGGAGCACCATCTTCTAAGCTCTCCGCCGAGGACCAAACCACAGATCCGACGCCGGTGGGACGAGACGAAGGAGGAGGAGGAGAAACAGATGATCTGCATGCGGCGGATTCACAACCTCAAGAAACGTTAACTCACTAACACGAGCCTCGTTTATCTTTAGACAGTGACACAGAATAAAATCCACTCTCCAGGGACGTAGACGGTTTAGTTTTCTTCTTCTTAATCCTACTTGTGAAGGGTACTTTGTCTTTAGTCATCATCATCATCATTAAGCTGTTTATACAAAGTTATAAGAACAAAAATCACCCATTCATTGAGTATCTTGGTCTGATGGTGCTAGTGTCTCCTGTCTGCTGTCGTCTGAGGTTTGTTCATGAGCAGATGTTTGTTTTTTTTCTACTCGTCTCCTGTCGTCTGCATTTTGTACACGAGTGACGCTTGTATGTATCTCGCTGCTTTTCTTCCACAAAAAAACAAAAAAAACAAAAAAAAAAACACACGACTCAAACAAAACAAAACAAAACGTTTAATTTCGTATGTGAAACCTTTTAGACGGAGAGTGGTTTTTTCGGCTTGTGCATGAGCTCTAACATCGTTTTCACGTAACAGTTTTTGTTTTTTCCTGAAGCGTCAGTGTGATTAATAAACTGTTGTACAGTTCGATGCTGAATTTAAAAAAAAATGCCCTTTTTAAAATGCACTGTCACTGTCGCTACGGCATCTACTGTTTCTCAGTTATCTGTTTGCATCTTAAGTTGAGTTTGAAGTTTTAATGTTATTCGTGTTTTTGTTTGTTTGTTTTTTTGTTTTAAAAGAGACGAAAGGGTTCGATGGTTCGGTCGTAAGTGGTTTTCAGTGGTTTGAGGAAGAAACAGGAGGAAGAAGGAAAGTTCGTGTGATGTCAAATGTTGTGACGCGTTCTTCTTGTTTTTATTCATAATAAATGACACCGCCGCTCTCATTTGTACATGATCTGTTTGTTTGTAAGTTCACTTTAACTGTACAGCACTGAGCTGAGTGTTGTTGTTTCCTCTTTAATGTTCAGTCTAACTGGAAATAAACACTTTCTGCCGTCTCCTGGTTCGTTCTCGTCTCTTTACTTTTTAAATCAGCTAAACGGCAGCTAATCAACACATTATATCTAATTTGTTTAATTAGCACATAAAGCTCCGTCACCTTATATGTTAAAACACGTGTGAATAATCTAAGTGTTAGTTTTGAGTCCTTGAGAAGAAAAAGTGTCAGAAATATCATCGAACTCCATCACCACAGGTTAGAAATGACTTTAGGTAGTAAAGCAGATCAAGTAGTAAATTATGAATAAATATGTACTTAATATTATAAATATATATTTGTTTTTATCACTTCAAAATGACTTTTAAAGAGTAATATGAACAAACTCCCCCTCAACAGATATTTTACATTGGTTGAAGTAATATCCAGTTTGACCGTCTTTTGTTTTCACAACCAAATAGTTAACAATGAAAGTAAATGGGGCAGTCAGCCAAACGTATCTAAATCATCATTTTTTAACCACTAATAAAGCTCAAAATATCACTTCACTTCAGCAGTAGCATGAATAGGGTCCCTACACATAAACTGAAGTACTGATAACTTAGTAAGTGAACTGAGAGTTTATTAAAAACACTGTTTTACAAGACTTACCCAACGTCTGGTTTTACAACAACTGGTGATGAAGGATGTTCCACATCAGCAGATTCATCATTTTCCCCAACAACAGGCTGATGTGTCCGTGAAGAGCAAAATCTGCTGATGTGTAACATCCTTCAACACAAGATGTTATAAAACCAGACGTTGGGTAAGTCTTTCACCTTTAAACATTCCTGTTTTCATGACTTGTTTGATATATGACAAAATACAAGTAACAAGTAACAGAGTTTATTAAAACACTGTTTTACAAGACTTACCCAACGTCTTGTTTTTATAACCACTGGTGATGTTGTTCCACATCAGCAGATTCATCATTTTCCTCGCTCCTCACACATCAGACACATCAGCCTGTAAAAAATGAAAAAATGATGAATCAGTTTATCTGATCAATTTTTTTTAATCTGCTATATCAGTTTTTTTATGATTTTTTTTTTTTGAAGCGATTTAATCTGTAAAATCTGAGTTTATGAATTAATTTTACCACAAATAGAAAAATAATTTCAGCCTTTTGTAGCCAAAATATCAGAGTTGATACATCTCAGTTTCTGAGACGTCTATATTATTAACATGATCAATGTATATCAAATAAAAAAAATCACATAAAATAACAAAGTAAAAAATAAATAAATAAATAAAATATACTTCAAAATGACACAGATTTTTTGGTGTTTGGAAAAGAGCAATGATCACTTTGTACATATAAAAATTTCAACTTAAACACTTGATCAAATCATTTTAGGTCAAATAATAATCACTAGGATGCTCATAGCAGCTGTAAATTCAACTTTTTACACAAAAACACTTATTTTCATTCAACATGGACACAGTTTTTCTCAGTGAAGATCATAAAGAAGAAAAGAGATCGTCACGTAGGCGATCAGACGCCACCTCAGCCCATTTATCTCAGACAATACTCCTGATATGAGAGTATCAGTGTTTCTCAGCCTGTTGTTTAGTTGGACATCTTGTCCTACATTTAAGTGAAAACCAAACAAGGATGAGTCATCCTCGTCTGATCCTCCTGTCGATGCTCCGAAGTGGGAAAACAGTGTTTCTCATCATTAGAAATTAAACTGAGGAGGAAATTTTTCAAGGACGACAACAGTTAAAGCAGATCCTGTAAATGATTTTCTCTCTGTAATTGGTTCAGCCTGAAACCGACCTGGTGAGAAAAAGGATGGAAGTAACGAAACATTGCATCTTTAACTTTATAAATCTGGGTCAGACACATTCAGACTTCGATATTTGACACGAAAAAAAGCAACTTCAATCAAAAGAAATGTGTTAAAACTAGAAAAATATCACAAGTTTAGATGTTACATCATCGTTGTTTTATTTAAAACCGTTCTTTCATTTTTTTTGTCAACCTGCTCTTTGATTGTCACGACCTGACGTTGGTGACTGAAATGGAAATTTCTATACGCTGCCTCCACCTCCTCCACCTCCTCTGAATGAACCTGAATACATTTAATGACGCCTCCATTCATCCATCAGAGACTGTACGTTTCACGAATGATGATTTTCTCAAAAAAGCAGCACAGATGTTTTTGCGGCAACAGTTGAACAACAGAGACCTCTGGTGCTCTGCAAAAAAAAAAAAAACAACATTCAATCAAACATCCAAACTGTCTTTATTTCATATATAACAAGTTGGTTTTTTTCTTTATACAACGTATTGCACAGAAAACAGATTTTACAAACCTCGAGGGTCAAAGACAAATAATTTATGTGCAAAATGCAAATGAACTGTATTCAGGCTCAAAAGTTACATTCACAGCAGTTACACTACATGACACTGCACAAACTTAAAAAAGAAAATGCTCACTTGAAATAAAAAACATGATTTATGATTGTAGACAAAGATTCAAATAAACCGTTTCACATTGTTTAATTTCCACTGAAGCTTTCGCTCGCTTCTTCTTTTAAAACTTGACCAGCGTCTAAACTCTGCGACTGAGTCCTCAGCTCGTCAACGATTCCCGTCACGCTGCCCAGCAGCCCGCCCATCCCGTCCTCCATCTCCCCGTGAAAATCCACGTCCTCCACCTTTACCTGACTCCCCGTCGCCAGGAAAGCTTCCCCATCGTCGAAGGCGTAGCTGTAGCTCTCCTCCGCGTCGCCCGCCGCCGTTGCCGCGTTCGCGTTGCTGCCGTTGGAGGCGAGCCTTTCGCATCGAGCTTGGTGTCGGAGGAAACTGTCTCTCCAGATGACTTTCTTCCCGCAGAGGCCGCACTCGTACGGCCGCAGCCCTCCGTGGGTTTTAAGGTGCTTAGTGAGATGATGCTTCATCTTGAAGGACTTTGTGCAAACGGGGCAACCGAACGGTCGCAGGTTGAGATGCTGCATCTTCACGTGGCGGTCGCGCATGCTCTTCAGGGTGTAGGCTTTACCACAGTGGCAGAAGTGGACTTTACCGGTGTAGGGGGCGCCGGCGAGAGAGACGGAGGACGATGACGACGGGGTTGGAGGTGAGGAGGGTGGAGGGAAAGCAGCAGCAGTGGCAGCGGTGGAGGAGGACGCGGATAAATGGCGACTGGTGGACGTCAACGAGCCGCTCTGCCCGGCGCCACCGCTGCTGGTGGACGACCAGTGAACCTCCGAACTCGTCATGAAGTCTGGAGACATCGGTACCAAAGGCCTCTGGGAAACCTGCCCGGTGCCGTCTTCGATCTCATCGTACGTGTCTCTGCTGAAGTTTCCTTCTGTGAAACACTCAAAGTCCACATCCTCCTCCTCCTCGTCTTCGTCCTCGTCTTTGCAGCAGCTCCCGCCCTCGCCGTCCGGCGGCCTCTGGTCTTGTTGGGACCAGGGACCGGACTGCCACTGCTGCCGGGACGGAGCCAGAACTCCTTCGTCTGTTTCACAAGCGTGAACGCCAGGGCAGGTTTGAGACATGATCGCCTCCTAACAAATCTCTCTGAAGTTTCTCCTTCATCACGTCTGTGCTCGTCTTCGCTGTGACTTCTGCGTTGTCATTGGAAACTTGGTGGAAATCTGCAGGAGGGACAAAAATAAATCACATGAGGAAACTTTTTCTGAACTAAAGATGATTAAATAAAGAAATAACCTGTTTTTAATCACATAAATGTGACAGTTTGTGTCTCTAGAAAAGCTAAATAAAGATTCTTTCATGGCATCTTGTCAAACACAGATTGTATTTTTGTTCAAAGTAAAATGAGCCTTTTGTTTTCTCACCACAGTGGCCCATTTGTGTTAATCCTTCCTTCTTCTCCACCACCTCCTCTCCGACTCCTTCATCTGCCTCGATCTCTCGTTTCTCATCTTTCCTCCTCTCCTGAGTCTCATCAGCGTCCACATTCCCTCTATTCTTATCGAGCGGCGGTCTATCAGCCGCTCCCCGCTGTTGAATCCTGACTTTCTGCTTTAACGTGTCGCTGCCAGGAAATCCCCCGTGGTGCCGGCTATTGTGACCCGGTCCATCATGTGCAAAGTGGCTGGTTTTAGCATGGTTTGATGTCCACGCCTCCTCGCAGCTGGTGTAATCACCCTCCGTGTAACTGGGGAGGGAGTCCAGTTGAGTGTCCGCTAAGTGCTGATGTGCTGATGAGGGACGTGGTCGTCCCCATCTGGGAAACTGCTGCGGACGTCTCCATGTAGCTAAAGGAGGAAGAGCGTCAGGTTTCCTCTCCCTCCTCCGTCCTTCTCTTTCCATACTCAGACAGTCGGTGCTGCTCGGCGACTGTTGTCGAGACGCGGTACCTTGGTGAGCGACGGCCACCTCGCCGGGGACGACGTCCACCGACGGCCGAGGTCTCTTCAAGATCTCGGTGCATTTGTCCACAATGTGCCACATCTGAAGGAAACTGGCCACGGTGACGTAGTTGACGATGTCGTCGTGGACGATGCTCAGCTGGCCGGTGTACGCTGAACTCAGGACGCTCTCGAACGCCACCGGGTCCATGACTGACGGCAGCGAAACTGTTGTAACATTCTTCAGTAAAACCTGTTAAAGAAATAAGAATAAAAACATGAGTTGTTGAGGCCTTATCTGTCTGATTTTGTGGCAGCTTTTCTTTTAAAAACAACCGCAAACAAAATAAAGTTACTGTGTTTTGTTGCAATTAAGTTGAGGGATCAAGCTAAAGTTGCAATTTTTTATTACACTTTAACATTCAACAGCCATATTGAGGAAAAATCACGGTTTAAAGCTGCTTCACAGTGTTTCCTGTTTTTTTCACAGCACAGGCAACGACATCCTTTGTCATGGTATTTGTCTGCAAAGGAGAGTTTCAACGTAAAGTGTCCATCTCACAGGAAGTTGCTTCACAATAAAAGCACAGTGTAAACAACACTGACAAAACATGAATTGTAAACTCTAACTTGTGTGAATATATAAAAACAAAAAGTTCAATTTAACTTGATAATACAGAATATGTCTGATAAGAACACATAACCTAACAGAAGGGAACTGAGCCCCCTGCCTGTATCTGTGTTAACTGTGTTCACATTTGACCAGGATCAAACCAGTGTGTCAGTGACGTGTCTGGTCTGACGTCCTCCCTGTGTTTCTAACTTTCTCCGTGTTTCTCGGTGACAAAGTTGTTTCTCAACAGACGACTTCCTCTTGTTGCTCCACAACAATATAAAATAGATAAAATAAAATATAAAATTCCTCCTCTTTCATGAACTCTGCCCGGACACTGCTTCTCTAGGTCCTTAGCAGTGATGTTGAAGTTAAACGTGAGACTTTTTTTTTTTAATCTCACATGTTTCCTGTGTCTTCTATAAGAAATAAGGAAGCGAGTTCACTGACGTATGGATCAACGTTACACTGGAAACAACAATGATGATGATGATGATGATGATTGGTCAAAAACTGCCACAACGTTGTGGTGATTGGACAAAAATAGATAGATAGACAACTTTATTAAAAGGACACACAGGATTCACAGGGATTGGTTGAATTAACGTGAACAGTTTCAATCACAACCGATCAGAAAATCCTGGAGCGTCTGATAAAACAACAAGACGGTTTTATAATTAAATTCCTACCTGGTCGTGGAAGTAAGGCGAGGATGCGGCGAGGACGCAGCGGTGAGCTCTAAACACTTGACCTTGCACCTGGATGGAGAGGTCACACAGCCGACCCTCCTCTCGCTGGCGGTTCAGATTGTCCAAAACGGCGGCGCGGGCGCCGGGGAAACAAACCTGGACAGTCAAACCGGCCGGAGCCACAGAAACACTGCAGGTTGGATCCATGGTCACACAAAACTACAAAGAAAATAAAACAAAATTAAAAACTTTCTTGTGATATTTTCTATCACTATACACTAAGTAGTTACTGTTAAACCATAACATGTTTGGTGTTTAGCACCTGTTTGTTCTGTGAGACCTTAAAGACGTTTCTCAAACAGTTTTCTGTTTCAAGATCACTTTTCTCGTCACCGCATGAGTTCCTTTACTTCCTTTTGTGGGTGTAACGCTTCAGTTTCCTTATGTGGTGTGAAAAAAGTTGATCTCTTCAGCATTTATGTTGTTTTGTTGAGAGGAAGGCATGAGCATTTTAACGAACTTGCTTTTTGTATCAAAGACAGTTCTATGTGATTAAATGTGAGCAGAAAACTGTACTTGTTTACATTTATTCATTTATGTTTTTTCACTGATCAACAATCTCAAGTGGAGATAAACGGTTTGTAAAATTCATCAAAGCAGAAGATAAGAAACCACAGTTTATGCATTTACATCCTGTACGATTGTTATTTTCCCATGAGAATAATTACGATCACGCAGACCAAACAGACAACTAATCAATTAGTCGATGAATAGGACGTTGCTCTAAAACATTTAGAGATGATTTATTGAAAAATAAACTCGCTCCAGCTGCTAAAAATGTGAAGTCTTCCTGATTTAATTTGTCTTATTTATTAATAAACTGAATTTCGGTAATGATTATGTTTTTTTTAAACTGATTATCCATTTAGTCTAAAACACTTCATCGTTCTCTAAATAGACACTAGATTAAATTCACCGTATTTATCATCAGTCAAGATACAGAAAAGAAGCAACTTCTAACAACTGAGATCAAATAAAGTGACTGTTTGAATGTTTAGTGACTTTAATAAGAATCAGCAACTAGCCTGTTGATAAATCCATCATTTAAGTGAATTCTAACGTAAAAACACTTAAACTTTCTCTACTTTAAGTTCGTCTTTTATGAGGATTTGACTCATGTATTTATTGAACTATTTTTATATTTATATAAATATAAATTTTCCTCAATCGCTTGTACAAATTAATCATATTTGTGTTTATATTTAACTCAAGTTTGTTGTTTTTTGTTAAGTGTGTGTGTGATTCGGACTGATACTGTGAAACCACAATCGATCAATCGATTAGATGTAAACCTGATCAGGAAAATAACCATCAGTGACAATAACAGCTTGTTGCAGCCTTATTTTCATCATAACATCAGTCATTTTATTTCTATTTATCACTTTTCTATCAGTCAACCTATTTTGAATATTAATTAAGTCAAAAGTACAGATAATAGATATTTAATGACAATAAACTCTGACCAACACAAACTGCAGTAAATCAAAATATGAGGAATTTGCTTCCATATGTTGATCATTACCACATTGTGCTAGCTAATGTTAGCTAGTTACAAGCTACAAAGCTACCTCGTAAACATAAATATTAATAAATAACAACAGCATTAACAACATGATGTCTGGTTTAAAAACAAGTCAACAGCCTGCGTTACTCAGATCACCTGCTAGTTCGCTAGCTGTGTTTGTTAGCTTCCGTTAGCTTATAGCTAACACTGCTAACTAGCTAGCAGCTAACGTTAGCTTAGGACTTTACCTTTTATATGTCGGCACGTCGAGTTATTTGCTTTTATAAAGGGGGCGTCGCTGGTTAATTGCAGAAGAACAACATTATTAATCGTACATTCCTCATATAAAGTGCCATGGTTGTTTGTGTGTGTATAAATATGTTGTGTAATAATAATCAGGCTAGCACATGCTAACAGCAGCTTGCCCGTAGGCGTAGCTGATGCTAGCTGGTCGACAAACAACATCGAGTAGAAGCTTCACACACGACATGAGTGTGTGTTTGGTGTGAAAGTTTTTGTCTTTTTTTAAACTATAAACAAATGCCATGGCGCTGTATATGTCAAATTAAAATAGGTTGACGAAAGTGTGATACGAGTTGATTTAACGGTTGTTATTAGTAGTATTTATTTCAGTAACATGATGCTAACAGGAAGTAGCTATCGTTTGTTTGGCCACGCCCCCTCGCTTTGAAAGAATTCTCTTAAAGGGCCAGTGCGCCTTAATATCAGCGCTTGACCACAGCCCTTAAAACGTGTTTCTTGCTCATTTTAATGCGCTATAATCTCCCCTCCCTGATGCTGCGGCTTCCAGACAGAGCTGAGTTCGTGTTGGTTTAAAAACAGCGGGGGTTGAAGCTTTAACAGGCGTCACACACACACACACGTACACACACACACACAGCATCTGCTCAGTCATACACGCGCAGCGCGTTTTTACCGCAGTGCATCTGCAGCATCCTCTGGACGGAGCGACAGAGGTGCCGCTCGCTGTGGCGCAGGAAAAAAGAAAATACCGCACAAGAGAGAACAGGACGTGTTTATTATTCTCTTATCTATTTAATTTTTTTTTTTTTTTTATTGTGTGCGTGCGTGTGTGTGTGTGTGGCTCACGCAGATTTCTCTGCAATGCCACCACGACCGAGGCATCTCTTCTACGAGCACGAGGTCATTAGATAGGTGAGATTATAAAGTCTTTCCACATTTAACTGTCATCGCTGCAGAAGACAGGGATTCTATTTTGTTTTCATTTTTTGTCATTTTTATTTATTAAAAAAAAAAAAAAACGGGGATACGACTCCAGCTCCAGGAAGAGGAGGCCTCTAATTCAGGACAGTAGGCTCTGATTTCATTGATCCGATTGAGGATAAATATTTTTCAGACCATTAGAAAGGTCTTTATTAGTGTTACTTATTAATTGAATACTGTAGCCTGCAAGAGGTAGCCATTAAGAGCATGCAAAGTAATTCTTAAAACATATGCACTGGCATGTAAGTGTTGTTATTGTAGACTTGGCATGTTGCACATCATTATATAAACACACAGATATAAATAATAAAAATAGATTAGTGCAGATTTGCCAACAGTAATGATCGCTCTGTGCATCTCACATTAGGACCTCAGGGAATAATTAAACAAAACATCCAAAAAAAAAAAAAAGATAATCAGATCTCAGGGTGTTGAACACTGTGAGTGAGTCACCAGATATGTGGATAGTTTCACGTGCAACTTGATAATTAGACAGAAATTTGACAACAACTTTGAATGCATAAAGATTAAATAAAAGGGATAAATCTGAGGAAGGTGGGAGGAAGGAGGGAGGGAAGCAGGGCTGTGTTAAAAAGAAGAAAGAAAAGAAAAAGCAGCAATAATTTGTGGCAATAAATCCTGTAATCAACAGGACACTGTTGCTGGTTTGAGCCAAAGAACTGGGACAATAATAAACAGCATCTCCACTGGGGGCTGAGTGGACGTTAACAACAAATTTAGGTGTGACAGCTACATTTGTGTGTTTTACACTTTATAGTGCATGATTAGCTGCTAGCTGCCAGGCACATCCGTGATATAAGCTTGTTTTTCTTCTTGAATATTGCAAATATCCAAGTGGTTAGGTGCTCAGTTTATAAGGGTCATTATTTTGAAGCTCAATACCGAGAAACATTTGGGTTAAAGTTTTTTGAGGAGCAACGTCTAAAACAACAGCCTCTGTTAACGTCTGACGACATGGCGGCGTCACACCTACTGCTCCTCTCTCTGCTCTGCACACTGTTCGGTGAGTTGTTGCCTTTTGGTTTGTTTTGTTTCTACAACAGCAAAAACAATCAATAAGTTAATAATTTTCTCCGTTTTTTTTTTTCTGTTTGGAAACAGTGTACCGGTGTCATGGGGCCTGTGCGGAGGTGGACTCTGACACGCAGGCTGTGGCAGGAAAAGGATTCAAACTAGGCTGCATCTCCTGCAAAAGGAGGAGCGAGGTTGAGGGCTCTGCCACCGTCGAATGGTACTTCAGACCCAAAGGAGAGGCCGACTTTGCTCACGTGAGTGAATGTCTGACGTTAATGAAGCGTATTTTTAGTCTGGCACCAGCATAAGTGCAGTTTCTTCAGGGAGTTTTAGTCGTCAAACTCATTTTATTCTGTATTCCTCAAGACACAGTTTATTTATACTATTGATATGCGTATATATAGTGTACGCCCAAGCCTGTCTCATTCACATCTGCCCTCTTCAATCACATGACAGCATCCAACGCTGAGGTCAGCAAGAGGTTCACATGGAATCAATGATGATATTTTAACACCATAGAGATCGTTAACGGTCCGGAGATGACATGCAAATGTGTCGACCTTGTGCTGGACTCTGTGTTTGACATAAAGACTGATCATGTGGTGCAGTTTTTAAATGCAAATACCTTAAATAAAGAGTCCCTTTTTATTTTTACAGCAGCATTTTAAATAGGATAACCTTGATTTTGTTCAGATCTACACCTATAACGAGGACGGTCCCACCATTGAACACGATCAGTTCATTGACCGCGTCGACTGGAACGGAAGTAAAAGGAGCAACGACATCCAAGATGCATCAATATACCTGTTTAACGTCACGTTCAACGACTCGGGAACCTACAGCTGCTTCTTCCTCCGCACCCTCAGCTATGAGCACTACGAGCACACCACCACAGTCACCAAGATCGTCCACCTCACCGTGGTGGCAAAAGGTAAGACGCCAGAACATCTCTACAACAACTTTATTTATGTAACACTTTTTAACCTAACTTTTGTATCCTTTTTTATTGAGTCTTATTGTTTTTATATGAGGAAGAAGCCATGCAAGGCTTTGAACATCATCAATGGGATCCAGAAATCCCGAAAGGAGATAAAAGCATATTACGATATTTTTCTTGCAACATTTAAAGTGATGGACCAGAGTAACATGAACCCAGAGTCTATTTCACCATGAATATGAGTCAAACTCCACCGCAAGAGATATTTTACGTTGGTTGAAGTAATACTGAGTTTGACTGTCTTTTGTTTTCACAACCAAATAGTTAACAATGAAAGTAAATGGGGCAGTCAGACAAACGTATCTAAATTGTCATTTTTTAACCACTAATAAAGTTCAAAATATCACTTCACTTCAGCAGTAGCATGAATAGGGTCCCTACACATAAACTGAACTACTGATAACTTAGCAAGTGAACTGAGAGTTTATTAAAAACACTGTTTTACAAGACTTACCCAATGTCTTGTTTTCATAACAACTGGTGATGAAGGATGTTCCACATCAGCAGATTTATCATTTTCCCGAACAACAGGCTGATGTGTCCACATGAACAGCGAGAAAAATGATCTGCTGATCTGGGACAACGTGAAGGGGTTTCCCTCAGCAGATTTAGATATATTTGGCTGACTGCCCCATTTACTTTCATTGTTAAGTATTTGGTTGTAGAACCATTCATGAAGAAATTGACCAATACAGCTTTGGATCAGCATTGTTGGAGCTGCCTTCAAATGCTTTTGCCTTTTTTCTTTCAGAGAAATCTTTTTGCTTATTTTGTCTCACCTATCATGTGCTGTTCCTCAGGGTCCTATCCTCGGTCCCCATCTCATTTATCTTGTTATATTTATTCTCCAATTTAAGATCAGTCAGACACTTAACATGGACTATGAAAACCATATTTCAGAAACGTCTAAACCAGTTTCTTGAATGAGATGGGACCGATGATAGGACCTTGAGGAACACCACACGATATGTGAGACAAAATAAGGACAAACAAAAAGCATTTGACGGCAACTCTAATGATGATGATCCAAGTATATCGACAGTATCAAAGGCATCAGATTAGTCGTACGATACTAAAACAGAGACATTTCCAGAGTCCTTTATTACATTCACATCCATCATATCTGACAGCTGTCTGATGCGCCTACGACGTATGAAGTGATGAATGTGGTCTGATGTTTTCCAGACCGTTTCCTTGAAGCCTTGATCTTCATTCAGGCAGATCAAGGCTTGATGTGGATGTGATGCTTTGAAGGTTAAAGAGACATCTAACAGTGGAGGTTACAGACTGAAACCTACTGAATACGCCTCACCTGACCCCTGTCCTTTCAGAGCTTATAAAAGTAAAGTGCTTGGTTTTGTTTTTTGGGGGCTACTGTAGAAACATGGCGGACTCTGTGGAAGCAGATTCATCCTTGATGTTAATATTCAAGGTTCATTTTCAGGTGATGGAAACACAACGAGTCCTAGTTTGAATCCCTGTAAGTCCTACACAGGATTTGTTGCAATGAGCATACAGACTCCTCATCTGAAGGTTTTTATTTTATCATCCACTATGACTCTGATTTATGAAAGTGCTTAATATGATGAACCCTGCACAAAGAGGGCAGGTTTAGGGCTGAGCCAGCAACTAAAAGAAGGTCCCTGTTTTCCTCTGGTCACTTCACTGTCATTTGCATTACAACATTTGAAATATTCTACAAAGGATGAGTCTCCACTGTATCCCAGATT
Source organism: Polydactylus sextarius (assembly GCA_016801845.1). Taxonomy (NCBI): domain Eukaryota; kingdom Metazoa; phylum Chordata; class Actinopteri; family Polynemidae; genus Polydactylus; species Polydactylus sextarius. The sequence continues at coordinate 18,114,941 of CM028927.1, forward strand.
AAACAACAGGAAGAATAAAAGCACAGTTGGTTGCATCTTTGACCAGACAATGTTCCTCTAACTGAGTCCAGGATTTTGTAGATGTGATGTTTCCTGCTTACAAAGAGCCTTGTCAGCTCCGTCTTTAAGTGTTTGTCTACTTGGCTGATTTGTTGTCTCCCGTCTGTGCAGCCAGCAGAGGAACAGCTTCCATCGTGTCAGAGGTCATGATGTACGTCTCCATCATCGGTCTGCAGGTCTGGCTACTCATAGAGATGATTTACTGCTACAGAAAGATCGCAGCAGCCGGAGAGGAAGCACTAAGAGAAGCCGCGTAAGTATTTTCATTACTTGTCCAAGTGCACTGGCTGTTGGCACGCGAAAGCCTCAACAAAGACACGACGCTGCATTTCTCAGTTTTTTAAACAGAGATGCAACGTTTTCATTAAAACTTTATAGAAGAATAAACCAAGACAATAAAGGATTTTTGAGGCAGAGCCTAAAAAAATCCATCTCTGGGCATGAACACACTTTTTTTTTAAAGAACTGTGTTTGTTGTTCCTTGGTGAATAAACTATGCAACTGTTTCCAAACTACCTACTATCTGATCTGTGCTGCAAATCAGCTCGCATGTGGTCTGGTACGGATCAGTCCAGCTCTAGTGCATGATCGTTTTGCTATTTAGGATTAAACCCGGTCACACCAGCGTTTAAAACAGCTTTTTAATTTACTCAGACAAGGTTGATTATATCCTTTCATCCAACAACTTTAACCCTGGTTTTCCGGCGGTTCAGACAGGATAAAATAAACTGAATAAACTTTGAATTTATCATTTTATTCGTGACTTTCTGGTGTGACTGGGCCTTTATTTTAAAATTCAATTAACTAGTCCCTCTGCCCGAAGAAAAGGTGCTTTAAGAAGTGTGTATTTCCCTCATGAATATCGTCATTTTATTCATGTCCTGTTCCTGAAATCACACCTTTGTTACCTCCTGTCTTTGGTTCACCAGCCCTCTTATCTCTCTTATTTACTTATTTTGAATAATATCACTGTTTCCATTGTGTTGTGTGGTTGTCTCGTGTGTTTTCATGTGTGTCTCTCTTATCTAACATCTCACGCCTATCGTGTTTGTCGTCTTGTTCGTCCCGTCATGTCGCCCTCCTCCCTAGTAAAAACCAAAACCAAAACCAAACCCTCCCTCCCGTAAGTCCAAAAAAAAAAAAAGATAAAAGAAACAAACTGTCGTATTATAATCATACATGATTTTTTTTTTTATATCTGCATTTATTTTTCCCAGATGCCACCGCCATTAGAAAGTATAAACATATCTTTTTTGTTCTTTATTTCCTTCCAGAAATGCTGAATATTTAGCGATAGCGTCGGAAAGTAAAGACAACTGTGCAGGAGTTCAGGTCGGAGAATAGCACAGGTACGTGTCGACACTGAAAACACACTTCATGTACGTTTCTACAAAGTGCCTCAGTCTTTGTTATGTGATCTGTGTCAATGTGTGAAATGTCCTTTTTTTTTTTTGTATTGTGCTATATCCGGTACACAGGTACAAGTCGTATGATGACTATTGAACCTCGGGACTTGTTTGGTTGGAACCAAACTGTGTCCATATAGTAGAACCAGGTATTGGTAATTGTACAGGACGAAATGCAAATGATGAAAAAAAAATCACTCTAAACAAAAAAAAACAAACTTACTTCTGCATCAAGTCTGCAGATTATTCATTTGTAGAGTGATAATTCAGCTTTTCACCATCTGTTTCCAGTCTGTGTGCTGTCCTACACTAAAGAGCTGTTGGTATAAATAAATATACAGGTGTCTGATCCAAAACCAGACATTTTTAAACCTTCATGAGAGTTGAGATTTATCACAGACTCATTAAAGTGACGGTCCAGAGTAACATGAACCCAGAGTCTATTTCACCATGAATATGAGTCAAACTCCCCCTCAAGAGATATTTTACGTTGGTTGAAGTAATATCCAGTTTGACCGTCTTTTGTTTTCACAACCAAATAGTTAACAATGAAAGTAAATGGGGCAGTCAGCCAAACGTATCTAAATTGTCATTTTTAACTACTAATAAAGCTCAAAATATCACTTCACTTCAGCAGTAGCATGAATAGGGTCCCTACACATAAACTGAAGTACTGATAACTTAGTAAGTGAACTGAGAGTTTATTAAATACACTGTTCATAACATTTTTTTTCATAACAACTGGTGATGAAGGGTGTTCCACATCAGCAGATTCATCATTTTCCTCATTGGGTAAGTCTAGTAAAACAGTCTTTTTAATAAACAAATATTAAATAGTATATAATTATTTAATATTTATAGAAATAATTATCTTTTGAGGGGGTGTTTGACTCTTGACCTTTGGTTCATATTACTCCAGACCATCACATTGAGGATTTCCTAGAAAAACATTTATATAATATACATATGCAACAGTAAATCCATTATTACTTTCTGTCTTTGTCTTCAGGCTTCTTCCACGGACTGAAAACATTTTTCCTCCATCTGACCTGCATGACAACAACCTGGGGAGAAAACTCCTTTTCATCTCAAGTCTCTATTTCACCTTTTCCTAAACAAACACAAATGGATATGAAGTACAAAGAGAGCATGGAACCAGCACTGTATATAGTGTTCTGCGCGCAAAAGCATGTTCTGCACTTGTATGAGAACCCATTATGCATTAATGAGCCACACTGTCAAAGAACATATACTATACATACAGTATTTCTTAAAAGTATATGTAGTCATACATTTATATAAAAAGTGAGCGGTACAACAGCGGGGGTTGATGTGTCTAAAAATACAAGTCAGAGTTGTTAAACGCAGTATAGTTTATTATGCATAACAAACCAGAAGACCCGACTATTGTTACATTCATTCTCCCTTTATACTCAGCAAAGGTTGGCATCATGACATCATAACCAATCAAGTGTCACTTTCTTATCTCCCATTGTCCCTAACCTGCTGGGACTGGCACTCTTTCCTCACTTTTCTGACCTTTTGTTGAACCCTCTTTCTATTTTCTATAAGTTATACACACTTCTCATGTTTTCCTTATGTTTAACTTATTTTTTGGGGGGGGATTATCCTTTAATAAGAGTTTTATACTATGCCACACAACATTATGCTTTAAACTCCTTCTTACTACATTTTAAGAGACATATTTGAAAAACAATATATTTGGTCACTCACATGTTTATGAGAGAGTTGTGTTATACAGGGTGATATCTTTGTCACTTAGATACACACACCTATGTTCCTATATATTGCGGCCACACACACACACACACACACACACACACACACACACAATTGAGACAGTTGTTATTTTCTCACATCCTACTCTGCAGTGTGCAGGCCTTAACTAACCCTCAAATAAAAGTGTTAGCAGTCAGACTTTGAATTTTATATAATAATCGGTAATTATGCATTGATCATACATAGCAATGGTCCTACATCAATGATATATTGATATGCTATTAAAATAATACACTACTGGGTCTGTTGGACTGTGTGAGGTTGATTGTAAAAAAAAGGTTTTTACTGAATCATCACCACCTACTGTATAAATAATGAGACCTACAACATGTACGGTGAAGTTATTTGTAAACTAGAATGTGATGGACTATGATAGACAATGTCTTTCCAGTTGCTAGTTACACACTGAAACCTTGAGATGTACAAATAAAAACTGAGAAAAAAAAGTTGTTGGTTTTTTTTTTGTTTTTATTTCCATGTAGCTGAAGCAACCATCATGTTCACAGTTCAGCTTTAAACTCACTCCCACAACCATTCACTTAATCAAATAATTAGATTCTCAGTTTAGTGAAAACACACTTTCATGAGATGATGACAGTCTGATGGTGGATGAGCTTTATTTCACACACAAGATGTTGAACTTTATAGACCACCTCAGAGCTGCAGCACACAGTCAGTACCAGGGTACGGAGGCAGGTTGAGCTGGTACTTCCTCTCCAGACCAGGAGGCACGAATCGGCCTCCGAGGAAGTGATATCGACCTCTGAAGAGTGAAGCCGATTTCTTTGGTGCAGTGAGCGAGATGAGCATGTCGGGCTGGAGTCCGTCAACGCTGCCCTGCTCCACATCCCAGCCTTAAAATACAAACAAACAAACAAATGATGAGATCCAGTAAAAAGTCATGTACAACAGAAAAGCAACCAGATAAAAATCAAAAACCATTCTTCATAACTGTGTAACTAATAACATAACTAGTAAAAAATGTGTTATTTATGTTGACAATGATGAAGAAAGTGTCTTTAAAATGACGGTTCAGAGTCATTTGAACCCAGAGTCTATTTCACCATGAATACAAGAGATATTTCAGAGATATATCAAGTTTGACCATCTTTTGTTTTCACAACCAAATAGTTAACAATGAAAGTAAATGGGGCAGTCAGCCAAACGTATGTAAATTGTCATTTTTTAACCACTAATAAAGCTCAAAATATCACTTCACTTCAGCAGTAGCATGAATAGGGTCCCTACACATAAACTGAAGTACTGATAACTTAGTTAGTGAACTGATAGTTTATTAAAAACACTGTTTTACAAGACTTACCCAACGTCTTGTTTTCATAACAACTGGTGATGAAGGGTGTTCCACATCAGCAGATTCATCATTTTCCCGAACAACAGGCCGATGTTTCCGTGAAGAGCAAGAAAAATGATGAATCTGCTGATCTGGAACACACTTCATCACCAGTTGTTATGAAAACAAGACTTTGCTATATTTTCATTACTTGTTTGATATATGATAAAATACAAGTAAAAACACCAAAACATCAGGTTAAAATTCACCAACATGAGAGGAAATATATTTTCTCTTCAGTGCTCGGTCTGACCTGAGGGGATGTCGATGCTCGCTATGGGAGCTGTGGTTTTCTTCAGTACGTCTAAGATGGAGCCAAACGGTTCTCGTACTGCCCCTTTGAAGCTGAAGCCGAAGATGGCGTCTATCACCAGGTTGTAGACCTCATCGATCACCTTGGCCTGAAAACATCATTTCGTCCAGAAACATTAGCTGACAGAGTGTTTGAGATTTCCAATCTGTGACTTGAAACCTGAGCATCATTTCAGTCATACTACTGATTGATGATTGCGGTGTTGATTGCAGTAACTACACAAACCATTTCCCCCACAGGGATTGTTACAGCTTCATCTAATCTAAACTGAAATCTCATTCGCTCAGAAATAATCACATGTAATTCAATGCTCGTACAGCTTGAGCGCTCCTAAACACAACAAACACATTAATGTCTTTTACTGCTGCAGGAAAAAAGCTGCTGCATAATTGATCAGCACCAAACCTCAGGCATCTCAGTCAGGAAGGGGATTTCCATCTTCTGGCATTGAGTGGTCAGACCCTGGAACAGCGGTTTGTTGGGTCTCTTCGGGTACAGGATGCTGGGCTCGTAACCCTGCACCAGGACACAGCAACATGCAGGAAATATCACTCATCACTGTGAGAAATGACACAAGTTCATCTCCTGACTGAGTCTGTGAGTCAACAAACACACTCAGACTGGTTTAAAGCTGCAACCGAGGTTTTATTTAGGGAAAAGGAAGAAATATTACCTCAGAAGACATGTTAGATCTTGTACATTACTGGATTTATTTTTTATCAGTGATGTATTTTATTGTAGTTGAAGTAAAAATTGAGGTGGAATTAAGTTAAATTGCTTCATAAAGTTCTGGACAGTTTAATCAGAAAAAAACAACAATTTCTTAAAGATGTTTCTGTCAATAGCTGAGTCCAATAATATTATATAAATAACAATTACATTTTTAATATATATTTTAAATTAATTATATATTATTGTCATAAATTATTCTAAACATATATTGTTGTATGTTGTGTTTAAAAAATTAGAAAATGAAATGTAGATTATGGGAAACTGATCTGCTTTCAGAACAGGTTTTTTTTTTTTTTTTTACTAAAACGCTAAATAAATAACTAAAGTAACTAAATAAATATAAGGAGCAGTTAAATATTTACCTCTAAAATGTAGTGGAACAGAAGTTTAAAAAAAACACCGTAAAACTTACTGATTTATGTGAAATACAAACATGTTTGTGTTATTCAGGTGCAGGACTCACAAACAGTTTCAGGTGTCGGGCGCAGACCAGACCGTCACCTCCGTTGTTTCCTGGTCCACAAATCACCAGCACAGAAGGTCTGGCCTTGACCAGAGAAGTGACTGGATACGCCTGCAGCAAATTATATATATATATATACACAAAATCAATACAACTTGATTTGCTTTTCTTCAGCTCCTCGTGAGGAAATCCACCCAGTGATGGAGAGTGAGAAGACAGAGTAAACTGATTATTTCCCACTTCAGGAAATAATCAGATTTAAACGGATTCATAAGCTGCAAATGCAAAAGTCTAGTTTCCTACTAATACAGATGTTTCACAGAGAAACTAAATAGTTAAATTAGTTGTAAAAAGGTGTTTTCTTTTCTTCTTTTATCGGTTTGATTATTAGAATCTATTGTCCGTCTCTTTAATAAACTTATTCACGTTTAGAAGTATAGATGTATTTTTCATTTTTTCTTCACTGTCTACAGTCGTATGAGTAATCTCACCCGTGTGACGGCCGTGGCACAGCTGAGTCCAGCCAGCTCCATCAGCTGATCCACACTGAAGCCATATTCACTGAAAAGCTCCTCATCAATGTGCTGCGCCTCCTCCTGCCTGAGAAGCATCAACACCTCAGTTTAAACAAACACACACACATATACAGCCTGTTTGTGGTTTTACTGCTGTAACAAAATATGAAACCTCACCCGAGATATTTAATGGTCTGAGCCATGGTGGATGCTGGTCTGCTGCTGAAACAGTCCCTCTTGTGGTTGTTAGCTGCAGCAGACAGGGGACATGTCCCCGTGTGAGCGAGGACAGCGGCGGCTCGTGAGGTCACCAGGACGCCGATCCCCAACAGAGCACGGACACTCAACATTCAGAGGGATCCGGGGCTGCTGGGACAAACAAGACCACAGTGAAATTAAACTGAACTGAACTGAATCGAAGGACATTGCAGAAATTATAATAGTGTAACTGTAGAGTCTCCGCCAAAATAAAAGCCTTTCACATGAGGAAAAGCCCTCAAGCTACAAGTTCAATGAAGAACCCACTAACGGAAACTGTGATGCTCAGTCTGATGATAATGCTGCTTTGTGCTGCTGCTCACATCCCTCTGCTGGCTGTTTATTAAAACAGACCATCAATGTGCTTTATAGAAAGTCATGAAACACAACTTCTTAAGATTAATTTGTGAAAACAATAAAAAAACATTTACCTTCTTTGTTGTGTTGTTAAAGTGACTTCTTGTGAGATTTCTATGACAAATCAATTATTCAACTAATCATTTAGTAAAAATAGAAAAAGTTTTTCTGTCTAAATTTGCAGAATCAATATCTTTTATGCCGTAAAACTTCATTAGCAACAGTTTACGTTATAAACTTATACTTTTGTAATATTGCAAACCTGTGCATGTATGTATATTCTGCCTTTTCTTCTCATTATTTATGCCATTTTGCCCTTTTAAAGCAATTAGCACCGGCTTATTCTAATCACCACTACATTAATAAACTTCATAAACACAAACAAATGTCATTTTATTTCCACAACTCAATAAAATGTAACATAAAGTTAGATAATTGAGTTTAAGGAGCTTCATAATAACAAGCTGCTGAGTTTAATGAATGAATGAATTATTATTAGATAACACACAGCACGTGATATCAACACACAACATGCTAATATTACACTATCATATTATATGTGATAACTTTTATTTTGTGAATTAAACTCATCTCCATCTGTGTCAACTTTATCAAGGTGTTTCCTAAATTTAGCAACATTAAATAATTTGTCATTGAAGGATAAAAGAGCGACAGTGAGGCGTGTTGTTGTTATGTTTCATTAATTTACTTTATTAACTTTATAAACGATTAAAGAGTCAAAACACTTCATTTTAGCAGCATGTGTTTTTTAACTTTAGCTTCACTCTCAGTCAATGTTTTTAGCACGAGCTGCAGAAGCTGTTAGCTAGCTTAGCTAACGGTGTCACTGCGCGAGGAATTATTAAGGAAACTCACCAAATGTTAGCAAACCTTTGCCATAAAACAACTCCACGCAGACTTTTGTCCTCTTAAACATTCAATGACTGAACTTACAGTTTAATAATGAGCTGATAAATGGGCGGAGGAGCCGAGCAGCTCTAAAGAGTCGGCTACTTCCGGGTTTGAAAACCTAAACACACTGTTACGGCTTCAAAATAAAAGTCGGATTCCCGATAGAGACGGTGTGTTGGATGGGAAAGATTGAGTGATGCTTTTATTGTGAAACAATATTTTTAGAATTAAAAAATACTTCTGTAGCATTTTAAATATTATAAAAATAATATTATAAGACGTGTATTTAAAGTTTAAAGTACAAAAATAATATCAGGTACATGTAGCTGAATTATTAAAAGTAAAATTTCACGCATAATTTAACAGATTATTTCGTTGATTTATAAATTTTACAAAACTTTTCCTGTATTTAAAAAAGATGTATTTATATTAATAAAATTACTAAAAATCAGGCTGTGAATTAACATGTCTAATGTAAAATAAAACTGTACGAATTTAATAAAATAAATTTTAAATAAATAAATGTAAAATTGAAAAATTAAAAGGTATATTTAAATTAAATTTCAATTTAAATATATTTAATATATTTAAATTTGATTTAAATTCTTTATATACAAATAAAATAAATTTGCATATCTAACATTTTACATTGTACATATATACAAATTTAAAATTAGATAAAATTAGTGAAAATTAACAGAAAATTACCAGTTTATTTATTCATTTATTTTACAGTGTAAAGGAAGATTTGATATTGCAGCTGGTTGAGGTGCAGGGAAAAAAATATTATATAATTACTATAGTAATTATATAATATTACTATATTAATTATTATATTATTATTATTATTATTATTTTAAAAAATGAGCAAACAATAGCAAAATAAAGGTTTTAATCAAAATAAACTGCACATTAACCGGTCAAAGATCTGTCAAGTTATTGTTGTTGTTTTAAAAGAGACAAATTAAGCAGATTTCTGAAAACAACTTTATTGATATCAGCAAAAAATACACAATAATCTGAAAATCTGTTGCAAGTTCGGGGTCAAAAATACACGTTTTTCAAAATAAGAGACTATGGATGAATTCTCTGCAGCTTGTTGCTGCATCAGTGTGTTTGTGGAGATTAATGAAAATCTAATTTGTTTTTGTTTTTTTAAGTTGTTGACATGTTTAAAATGCTGGTTGTTTTTTTCTTTTACTGTCAAAAAACAGAAGTTAAATTCAAGAAAATATTTCATATGCATGCCTATGTACATTATAAAAAAAGTAGCAGAAGCTTAAAAAGTTTTACCGCATTCAATATGAAAATTATCCTAAAATACAGGAACTGAACTGAATAACTACAACTAATAACTGAAGAACTAACGAGTGGAAACTTTTTAAGAGTTTAAGTGCTTCAACATGGATCCAGGACCTCACATGATTGGACAGTTCTCCATCCTGCCTCCAGTCTGAGAGGGAAACATTTAACAGTTAGTAAAAGAAATGCTTCATTTATTTTAGAGAAGCTCCACACCATCAATGATGTTTCTGCTGCTCTCACCTTGCGAGGAGTGCTGGTGCTGAACACGTAGGAGTGCGGCAGTAAACCCTCAGAGATGCCGCCGCTACGGAAAGAGCGTGAGGCCGAGCTCACGGAGCAGTTGCTGGATTTGTCTGAAGGAAGTCCACATGACCCACAGACCACGGTCCGGCTCCGCAGGTTGTACTCGCTGTCGCCGCAGGTGCTGTGAGCCACCTGCTGAGGCATAAACACACTCATTTTAATCAATTTCCAAACATAAATACCAAATATTTTCAGTTTGTAGGTGAAGAAAATGGAAAATCTCTTCATATTACACAAGATTTAACCAGTTAATGAAGAAAATAGTCAGAACGATTTACCAGAAATAATAATAATTGTTAATAGCAGCTCATATAAAGATGTTTTTGTCACCATATGGACTCAGATTAATTGCTTTAAAGTATTAAAACAATTTATTTCATGTGTCTTAAACATAGTTTTGTGATTATAGATTGAATTCAATATATATCTGTTTCATTTTATTGTGAAAATATGTCATCTTTTGCTGTGTACATGTTAAAGTATCTAATGTAAATACACAGGAACTTATCAGTAAAACTTCTCTCACCATGTCGTCGTCTTCTTCCTCAATATGTGTGCGGGTCACTTTCCTCATTGCCATTTCCTTAATAAAAAGTAAAAGTGTTATAAAGTTTATTTCATGATATTATAATACTTCATAATTTAGGTTTAATTGTCGTTCAGAAACGTTGAAGCACCTCTCCGCTGGCGCTGATCAGAGTCGTCTGGAACAAATCTCCGCTGCCCCAGGACGGCTGAGTTTTCCAAACCAGATCAGATGGAGGATTGTGGACTCCACCTCCACCAGAGGCCCAGATCTGACACAGATACAGATCCAGATTCAGAGCAGGGTGAGATATAAGATATAAGATGTTGGAGATAGTGAGGATGATTTTGATGGATGAAGGTGCTTCTCACCTTGACCCTCTGCCCGGCCTTCAAGGTGAATTTAGCCGGGAACTTGAAGGTGATAGGAGCAGCGGAGCCGACCTGACGCTTCACCTGCCAGTTCCCCAGATTCTGATCCTGCAGAAGCAAAACCAACCAATGTTTTAAAACTTACAAACGACATGATCACAGTCATCACCTCAACATCATCACTATATTTACCTCATCTGCTTTGTTGCTGAGTCTGACATATTTCCCCTCCAGGTCGACCTCGTCCACCGTGACCCGTCCGCTGGCCGACGCCTGCTGGGTGATGCGAGTACGAGCTACAGCTCCTCCGGCGAAGCTCGAGGCCTCGCTGTCGGTGTCGTTAGGGCGGCGTCTTTTGGCGGGAGAGCTCTGAGCGCCGTAGTGGACTGAACGAGAGTGAGTCGCTGAGGTGGAGGAACGACTTCCTGCTGCTCTGGCGGGAGGAGGACTGGGAGACAGACGCAGCCTGTAGAGACAAACATGAAGATGATGATTAGTAAAGATTGTATTGGTAGAGTTAGGACGGTTTGGGACTCATACAGATCAACTCACCTCTCCTCTTCTCCCTCCAGCAGCTTCCTGTAAGCACAGATCTCCATATCCAGAGCCAGTTTGACGTCCAGGAGCTCCTGATACTCATCCAGCTGCTGCTGCATCTGCTGCCTCATCTCAGCCATTTCACGATCTTTCTCTCCGAGCACACGACGTGTCGTGTCCCGCTCTCTGGACAAGGCGTCCTCCAGGTCCCTGATTTTGGCCTCACGGGCGGCCAACTAAAGCAAACAGAAGAATCACACATTCAACATCAAATCAACAACTAGACTTCAACTTTGAGCTTTTTTTTTATAGAGGATGTTATTAGATTATTGAGTCTGGTGGACTCAGTGGACCCTGAACGTGATCTGACCTGTTTCTGCAGCTGGCTGAGTTGAGATGACGACGACTCCAGGCGGATTCGTGTTTGTTGAAGCTCCTCATGAGCTGCTCCAACCAGGTGGCTGCTCCTGTCGGCCGACTGACGAGCGTTTTCCAGCTGATGCAAACAAACAACAACAACATTTATAAATTCAGCAAATCTTCCTCTAAATATCAAATCAAATCAAAACACTACAAATCAATCATTCATCTGTCAAATCAAAAGGCTTCGTACTTTGTTGTTGTACGTCTTCTCAATCTCATCCTTGTACATTTTAATCTGCAGTTCGTGCTGGTTTCTCATCTCCACCAAAGCTTCAGCCAGTTTGCTCTCAAACTCCTGCTGGTGACCGTTGTCCAACTCCACCATACGAGACTCATGACGCCTCTTTGTCTCCCGCAGCTCCTGTTAGAGAATTAACACAAAGAAAATCAACCTCCAGACACCTTCAAAAAACGAGAAATAGGAGGAGAGAGACTTTTTTTTTTTTTCTCGGGGCGTCTGACCTCAGAGTGCAGGTTCTTCTGAAACTCCAGCTCCTCTTTAAGCGTCTGGATGCGGTTCTCTCCATCAACCCTCCTCAGCATCTCGTCCTGCAGCTGCTTCCTGGCATCGCCCAGACTGGTGTCCAACTAAAGACGTACAGGCAGCAGAAGTGTCCTTTAATCAAAATGTCTGAGCTGCAGCAGCCATAACAGAAAGATTTTTATTATAACTTAAGAAAATAGCACAGGATTTAGTCGATAAACTGAAATTTAGAGTCACAGAGTGGAAAACACGCAGGGACAAACTGAGACTAGATCGTCATGTTGGAGATTGAGCCCAGATGTGTTTCCACTGAGCTTTAAATGGAGCGTGGGATTAAGTTTACCTTGGCAATCTGAGCCTTCAGGTCCCTGTTTTCCACCTCCAGGTTTCGTTTCTCGCCCAGAGCCGTAGTCAAAGACGCATCCTTCGAGTTGAGAAGAGCCTCCAGGTCTTTGAGCCTCTGCAGCGCTCCGGCCAGGTCCGACTCCTTTTTAGTGTTTCTACAAAAATAAACATCTAAGTTATGAAACTGCATCTTGACGGGACTGAGGACCAGTGTTGTATAGTAACAAAGTAACAACACTTCACTACTGTACTCAAGTATGTTTTATGAGTATCTGGACTTTACTATATGTCCTGACTTAATTAGATATTTGTACTATTTTAGACCAACAACACCATGTCTGAGGGTTGATGGAGGCTCCATCTTAAAGGTGGATGATGGAGAAACTTCAACAATGTCAATATCAAACAGAAATTTACATTTAGTGAAACAAGAGCAAATTTAGTTCTTTAGTTCAGACTCATTCATTGTCTATGAAGATTGTTGTAGCTCCGTGTTTTAAAGTGCTGGATAAACTTCATAATATTCTTCTGTTTGTATTAAAATGTATTTGTAATAAATACTAGATAGGTACGGTATCTGTATTACTAAATATTTTTTTCTTTCTTTAAGTTAAAACCCAAGTAAAAACATGAGTTACTATACTTTCCTTTACACAGTCAGAAGAAACTAATACGAGCTATTTTTGGATTTGAGGATGTAGCCTGGATAAAGCAGAAACAGGGGAAAGACCTCGGTGCATATGAGTCATAGGCCATAATAATTTGCATCCAGTCCAGTGTATCTGGTAGCCACAAGCCACAGACGTTGGTGTTTAGCTAAGCCGCTGTCATGGCAACGGCTTGTCTTGTGCCAAACACACAAAACATCCCATCAACTCAACTCAATATTTATGGAAAAGTTATGGAGGCAAAGAGCGGCGCTGCCACTAAAACACTGCCACGTATTGTGTGTTTAATGATTACTTTGGTGAAGGAGGAGAAACTGAAGGAAAGAGTTAGTCATCAGAGCTCTGGATGGATGTGGTGGCAGCAGCAGCAGCAGCAGCATGGGAAGAAGAAGGAGACGGAGACGGAGAAAGTGGGAAGTCCGACGTCAGAACTGAGTGGTGAGCAATGAGGAGGGTATGTGGAAGTTAAGGGAGTGGCCCCCGGCTCACAGGGTGTCAGCAGAACTTAGACCAGCATCGGTTTTTGTGACTGTGACTGAGGGTCACATGCAGATGCAGAGATGTTTTAGTTATTAACACTGCAGTCGTAAACACACTCACACACGTGGATTAATGGAAAAACACATGCACTTAACCTCGAGAAAAGAAAAGCCTCAAGCAGCAGCTGTTTCCTTTCATGATCCTCAAATAAACATTTATTTAATACGCTTTTATAGGTTTTGCAACAATTGTAGAAGAAATAATCTTGCAGTTTCATAGCAGCAGCTTTACCTTTGGTCTCGAGGGGACGTTAAAGAGCGAGAGGTGAGTCAGATGTGTCTCTTCTTCTAAAATTAACACAATAGGCTATTGTTTGCAAAAACTCTTTAATGTACTAAGTTGAGCTTATGACCTAATTTTTTCTCAATTCTAAGAGTAATAATGTGTTATTTTGTCTTTTAAAGGTCAGAGTGTTGCTTTAATTATAATTAATCCACATTTATCAAATACACAGGAGTGTTTTTAAGGAATTCAGGGCCCCTAACATGAGGGGGGCCCCTCGTAAAAACAACCCTCCACACACACACACACGCACACACTCTGACTCACCTGGCTTTCAGCTCCTTGTAGTCCTCCCTCAGTTTACCCAACTCCAGCTGCAGCCTCGCTCGCTCTTTGGCGACAGAGTCCAGAGTCTGACGTGCATCAGCCAGCTCCGTCTCATACGCAGCCTTCAGACCCGTCAGCTCACGGCTCACCTCCGTCTCGGACTCAGTGATGCGAAGACGCAGGCCGGCGTTCTCGGCCTCCAGAGAGCGAACCTTGTCGATGTAAACGGCCAGACGGTCGTTGAGGTTGCACAGGTCTTCTTTCTCCTGGAGACGAGTGATGCGGTTGGGGGATAGTGGTGTGTTTGCACCTCGAGGAGTGTTTTTAGGCGTCGCCATTGCACCTTATCTCTGCTTTTGTTATAGAAAGAGACATGATTAAACATTTTTTAATTACAGAAATGTACAAGTAAATGTTTTATTTTAGTTGAATAAACATAAGATGCAAGTAAAACAAAGTCTGAGCTGAAAAAAGCAAAAAGTTTAATTCATCAAAAGACATGGGAGGGGTTATCGACTCCACCCAAAGATCAAAATAATGTTCGTGCACAAAAGATTAAGTCAGATTTACCTTTTTTTTCTTTTAAAGCTGCTGAGAAGTGGAGAAAACTCTGCCTCCGAGGATGTTTGTCAGCTCTTTTTTTGTTTTTTGTTTTTTTGTTTGTAATGGAGATGATGTTTCGTCTTCTGCCTCCGATCTCGTTCGGTCTTTTACTGTAATGTCTGCAAACTCATCTGTGAGTGCCCATATAGGAAAGAATGAGATGGGAGGAGAGGAGAGAGGCTGGCCTCAAGAGTTTGGCACAGTGGTAGGTGGCTGTCTCTCTCCCTCTCTCTCCCTCTCTCTCCCTCTCTAATGGCTGTGTAACCTGAATGAATGAGTCACAATCCGCTGAGAGAAAAGTACAACAGCATGTGATGCGAACGAAGGATCATTTTTACGCAAATCCACTGGCTGAGAGTCAACTTTGAGTCTTTAAACCACATGTCTGCATGAAGTTATGAAAAAGAACTGAAGACACATGAGCTTTGTTTTTATGCAACATTTAATGAAATTAAATACAAGAGAAACAACCACAATTGAACAAGACAGTGGAACAAGACACAGTTTTACTCTTTAGGTAGAAAACATTATTATAAAAGTACTATAGTTAACTAAAATCAATGCAAATCAAAATATAGTATTTTAAAAAGTAAATAGTCAAACTAAAAACCTCAGTTGCTGCTTCTCTTTGGAAAAAGTACAAAGATTGATTAAATGATTTATTCATATATTTATGAACAGTATGAATTTGACAGTGATTAAACCTGTTTACTGTTTAAATACATGTGTATAGTATGTGGAGATATTTGTTTATTAGAGACAACAAAGAAAGACGTTAATAAGTATTACTGTTTCACGTGACAAAGAAAAAGTCAGATATTAAATTGATGGTCCAGAGTAATATTGAGTTTGACCGTCTTTTGTTTTCACAACCAAATAGTTAACAATGAAAGTAAATGGGGCAGTCAGACAAACGTATCTACTGTCATTTTTTAACCACTAATAAAGCTCAAAATATCACTTCACTTCAGCAGTAGCATGAATAGGGTCCCTACACATAAACTGAAGTACTGATAGGCAGATTTGTCACTTTACTGAACAATAGGCTGATGTGTCTGTGAAGAGCAAGAAAAATGATGAATCTGCTGATCTGGAACACCCTTCATCACCAGTTCTCACCAAGTCTTGTAAAAGTTCACTTACTAAGTTATCAGTACTTCAGTTTATGTGTAGGGACCCTATTCATGCTACTGCTGAAGTGAAGTGATATTTTGAGCTTTATTAGTGGTTAAAAAATGACAATTTAGATACGTTTGGCTTTGCTTTACTTTCATTGTTAACTATTTGGTTGTGAAAACAAAAGACAGTCAAACTGGATATTACTTCAACCAACGTAAAATATCTGTTGAGGAGGAGTTTGACTCGTATTCATGTTGAAATAGACTCTGGGTTCATGTTATTCTGGACGTCACTTTAAAAGATGAATTTATTTATTTTATTACCTTGTGACTCTTCAGATAAACATCCACATTAGAATCTTAGATTTTATGTCACATTTCAATATTTTCTTGGTGTGTTTTTATCTGTCCACTGTCACTTTTCAGGCCTTTTATTTTACATATTTTCATCCCAAATGAACCAGTTCACAGTTTAAGATCCGTCCAAGAAACCGTCAACAAAAAAAACAAATCAACGTCTTCTTTTTAAAAAAAATTCCTCTCTACATCCAAAATTATGTATCAAATGTTACATATTAACTGCTTTAATTTATCTTTATCTCTATTAATTATTTTTACCTGATTTTAATCATTGTTACTTATTGTTTAATCTACTGAAAAACACTTAACTGTGTTTTAAAAACGTGCTATATGAATATTAATATTTGATTAAAATATTTCAGTTGCATTTCTGTTATTGAAAAGATTTTAAAAATTAAATTAAATATAAATAATAAACAAAAATTAAAAACCTAAAAAAATACACATGTAATATTTTTTAAATCAATAAGATTAATCTAAAATAAACCAATAATAATTCAGTTCAATTTTATTTTTTATAGCACCAACTCATAAAAAAACATTTCTTTAACATTTATTTATAATATTATAAACTATAAAAACACAATATTTCCTACATTGAGCAGCACTTGGACGAATAAAAAAACTTAATAAAATATAAAAAATATTTATTTATAAAGATATATATGTAAGTATTAGAGAGGAGAATGAGATGAGGACAGATGACACTGTAGTTGTCTCTAGGCTATAATTTGGCTCTTATGTTAATTAAAAACAGAAATTGTGAATTAAATAATTAAAAAAAATAATGTTTTAAAATCGGTCGTGGTTGAATGAGCCGTTGTATTTTGACTCCACCGCCTCCCACCGACTGGATGTTGATGTAGACAGAATAATAACTTGTTATTTAACAGATTTTTATGGTTAAAACTGTAAAATTTCGCTGTAATTTGGTGTAAAACTGTGAATTATTATCGACGTGTTTCAGCCTCTGCGGCTCCACGCGGACAATCTGTGTCATGTGGTTTGAGAGAAAACCCGGATTGGATCTGAGCGGTCACCTGGGCAACGGAGCTGACAAAAGTGGCTGCGTTTGTGTCTTGATGACGGAAAATATGTGATTTATACAATAAAATATACATATATGAGTATTTGTAGCGATAGTTTATTAAACGGAAGCGATTAAATCGTGAATATGTTGAGTTTTTTGCGCGTAAAATAAACGGACTGGATTCGTTTCTGTTCAAACTCTTTGCAACCGTCGAGTCACGTGAATAGAAGATGACACGAGTGTTAATATTATACAAAGGAGGGAAAAAATGAGTAATAATAAAGATAAACACTTATTTTTCTACATTGGTGTATGTTTCTTATTTAAAAAATATTAATAATAACAACAAAATTATAATAATAAACGTACAAACTGAGTCCGTTCCGTATCTTATGCAGCGCAGATCTGGGCTCCGCAGCTTTGCGCGGATAAACAGCTGCTGTTTCACCGCGGAGCAACAACAACCCAACGGCTAAAAAACGGGAAATAATCGTCCATCGGTTACATCCAGAAGTTAAAATATAAAGAGTTTTAACCCACAATTGGAGCACCATCGTTAAGGTGAAGCTATATAAACTCTCCGGATTATGTTTCGTTTCTTATTCTTTTTTTAGTTTTATCGTTAGGTTTGTTTTTTTTTCTTTCTTTCTTTTTTTTTTTTCCCCTCTCGTCCTCCGCTCAGACGCAGACGTAGCTCCGTCCCGCTCCGCAGCGGCCTCCATTTTAGCTTCTCGCCCGGTCGCTGCCTCACGTGTCCTGGACTGTCTCTCTCACATGACCCGTGTGTTTGTCCCCGTGATCAACGCGCTTCCATCTCCGTAAAAATCAGTGTCGTTGGATATCGGCGTTTTATACACACGATTTAAAAAAAAAAAAAAGAAAAAGAGGAAAAAACGCCATAAAGAGAGAGAGAGAGAGAGAGAAAGAAAGACAGAAACCCCCTTCCATGGATATGCTGGAGCAGAGTCTGGACAGCTCGGGGAGGTGAGAGGCTGCTGGCCGCTTCCTGCTCTACCATGGCTCCAACCACGGCCTAAAAAACATTTTCCACCCTTTACAAACATCTATTAATAAATAACCCTGCAGCTCCTCTTACTGTGTTTTTTTAAACATATGCACCAATTTCCCTATTGTGCAGCATTCATTAACTCTGCAAACCTATAAATCACCAAAATCTGCTGCTTTATTTACAACATAACACATATTTATGACTATTTATTATCTAAAATTCTGCACAACCGGATGTAACACCCTTATAAAGATAAAGTACTTCATTAAAACTAGGAGGGGCGTGTGTTAGAAGTGTTATAGTAATTTAATAACTTTGTTTATTTCTCATGCAGTTAAAATTTAATCTAAAATTACTGCATTTTTATGTTTAAAAGCTGCAAAAAAAAAAATGATTGTGACGCCAATTATGTTTCACTTTATTTATGTTTTATCCACAATCTCCTCATGTTACCATCAGGGGGCGCCCTTCACCCACATCTAACTACACACACACACACACACACACAATGATTATTATAAATTATCCTGTTTCTCAGAAAAAGTGTTTTTTGTGTTTGGTTTGAAATTGACTCATACTGTGTCATCATCTTGTTTTCAGTCACGACAAACAGGATTCAGAAGAAGTGGTGCAGTTACAGGAAGGTGTGAAGCTCGTTTCATTTCATCACATCACAAAGATTAGTTTTACTGATAATATATGATCTTTCTGAGCTTGTGCCACATTGACACATCTACACGTAGCCAGATATTTACAGAAACAGATATTTCCTCCCTCTCTGTTTTCAATAATATCTTCATTTCATGTACAAATGTACAAAGGTTTCGGAAATAATCGCTTTCAGTTGTGATGATATAAATGTGTGTGTTGCAGGAGAAGCGGTGGGGACGGAGGAGCACACGGCAGTGACCATCACCGGGGTCCCACAGGCTGCGTTCACTGACCATAATGTACAGTATCAGTTTCGTACAGAAAACAATGGAGGACAGGTGAATGAATATAGTGATTAAAGTAATTTTATATTGAATTAAAGAACTTTACAAAGCAAAATAACTTCTGTCATACTGGTTGTCATAAAGACACAGGTAATAACAGCAGTAGCCAACTTCTTCAGCACTTTAACTAGGTGTTAGTTTGTGGTTTACCTCATCCTGCAGAAACTATAACCTTTACCATAATGGAAGGTTTTACAGTACACCAAAAATATCTTGACCTCTCATCAACTCACAGTAACAAAGATGGTAAATCTATGTTTGTGTAACATTTTTGCTGAGGTGTAGTTTTTGTTTTTTTTTTTTTTTTTAAGGCAACAGATAAGGACATGACTGCTGAGTAAAGTTTCTTAAATCCTAAATCAGACCAACGTTGTAGCTTTAACGTCCAGCTATGTCATTTATGAAACCGTACGTGGCACCTCCCTTCACTAGTTATACAATCATAACCAAACCAACAGAGGGGCGGAGCTGTTTGTTAGGAGAAGGAAATACTTTTCAGGCTTTTCCTGGAAAAGAAGAGTTCAAACACAAAGACTTAGATTCAAAAATGCAAATTATTCTTCATCGTTTTCACACCAGACTTTTATTTTTTCGCAGGTGATTTGAAGTTGCTACAGGAAACACATCAGACAGATGTTAACACCTGATAAAGTTACTTGTGCTCAGCGGAGCAGAACATTAGGGGATGTAAACACTCGTTCAATTCTGACTTAAAGTCTCTGCTCTGTTCCCAGGTGACCTATCGTGTGGTTCAGGTCACAGACGACCAGTTAGAAGCAGCTGATGGGACTGGAGCCGTTAGTGTCGTCTCTGCTGCTGCGTTTGCTGGAGCTCCTCAGGCTGTGGCACAGGCGAGTTAACAGCCTCATCTCATTAAACTAAATGTGTAATTTATCATTTGTTTTCGTGTTTGTCTGACTTCTCCGTGACTGCGGCGTCACCAGGCTGTTATCCAGAACCCGTTCAGTAACGGCGGCAGCCCCGGCGGTGAGACGGTCGGCGGAGAGACACGTTTCGCTTATTTCCCCGCCGCCACCGTCAGCGATGGAACAGCGACGGCCGTGTCGGTGCAGGCCACCGCCGACCCAACGATCACACAGGCAGGAGGTGAGACAACTGACAAACAAAGGATAGAAACAATAAGAGACGGGATTGAATTAAATCTGAGTTGTTTTTTTAATCCAGGTCAGTTTTACGTGATGATGAGCCCCCCTGAGGTGCTGCAGACGACGACCCAACGTACCATCGCACCACGAACACACACCTACACCGCGTGAGTGTAACTCAACACTTCCTCCACATCCAAACCATCCCTGTTACCACATCACCATATCTCTCTCCCGCACATATTTGGTTTAATCCTCACCTTCACATTTGGTGATTTTACACCCTTTTTTTCTTTATATCCTTTTTATTTTATTTTATTTTAATCTCTTTTGTTTGGAATGATTAGTTTTGTCATTGTGTGTGTATAAATGAAGATACAAAAAAAAAAAAAAAAAAAAACAAACAAACAATATCCATCATTTAAAACATCCGACATCTGAAAACCACACTCTGTCCTACTTACCTGCCATCCCCAGAGACCTCGGTGAAAGCGAGATGTTGCAGCATGGCAGTTCAAACTGGTGAGACGAACTTTCACATACGCCCCCACCCCGCCCCCATCATGTGTTGTAGACAAAAGACATTTGGTGTCTCACAGATCAGTCGCTAGTTGTTAGTGTGTGGTGTTAGTGTGGTGAATGACATGTTGACAGGTTTAGTTCACAGCGGCACCTTTAGTCCTGGACCGCATTTAACAGAGGAACTAGCGGAAGCCACAACTATGTGGGTGATTGTTTTGACAAAGATTTTTTAAAGGCTTTTTTAAAAAAAACTGGATTCTAGTTGAGGTTTTACAGGTTTGTTTAATTTTGATGTTTTTATTCATAATTTCTGCGTCATATTCGTTTTGCTGTGTCTTTACAGGAAGGTGGACGGTCCACGGGCGCCGAGAGATGAGAGGAGAAGAGCACAGCACAACGAAGGTAAGAGTTCCTGAAAAATGACATTAAAAAGAAAAAAACAAAGAAAAAACATGTACACGAACTGGTCTGAGTATTTTTATTTCTTTGTAGTTGAGAGAAGAAGAAGAGATAAGATTAACAACTGGATTGTCACGCTTTCGAAAATCATCCCCGACTGCAGCGTGGACAGCAGAAGTGGAGCGGTGAGCAAAATAAAACAAAAATTTTCTTTAAAAATAATATTTTCTCTAATGTAAAAAAAAAAAAAAAAGTCTTCGGTATCTTCACATTGTTTCTGTTCAGACCTGCAAACCTGGTTTCCTCCAAATCATGAATCAGTTTTTACTCTATTTCCTGTTCTACACAACTGTTACCGAAAGTCAGATAGAAACGACCACAGCCGAGGGTTCACAACGATTGTGTTACATATTATTGTTTAGTCACGGCTGTAAAGTTCTTTTGATTTTGTGTGTGTGTAAGTAACACAACAAGAAAAAAAAAAAGTTGTTAGGTTTTTTTTTTTTTTGTAACCACAAATTGTCCTATTTTTCAGAGCAAAGGAAGCATCCTGTACAAAGCGTGTGACTACATCCGAGAGCTGCGTCAGAATAACCAGCAACTGCAGGAGAGTTGCAAAGAAGTGGAGAGAATCAAGATGGACAACGAGCTGCTTAGACAACAGGTTGAACTGCCTTTGAAATACATAAATTATCACTAAAGTAAAAAAAAAAACACAAAGCTACATTCATGTGTTCTGCTTGTCAGGTGGCATAATAACAATTTAATCATAGCATCTGTCATTTTTAGTTAATTTATTTACCTGTTTACATGTTTATTCATCATAAAAGGTGATTAAATCCAGATCAAACAACAATATTGTTTTATTGTCCATCTTGTAATTACCACTTCTGGCCACTTGGGTCACTGTTCAACAGTTTTCAGATGGAAACCGAAAACTAAACTGAAATTAAACTTGTAGTTTCACTTTTTTTTTCCTCGATCGTTCTTTATCTGATTATCTGTCATGTTTTTTTTTTTTTTTTTCCAGATAGAGGAGCTAAAGAACGATAATGCACTGCTTCGAGCACAGCTACAGCAGCACGGCGTAGAAATCAACGGAGACGCGACGCCGCAGTGATCACGAACTGGACACAAACACGACAAGTCGCGTCCCTCCCTCCCCCACCCACCTGAATAATAACCAGGAACAAAGAGTAACAATAAAAGACAATTTTCCATCTGAAATAGGACCACAACCAACAGGAGCAGGGCTCGAGAAGAACACTGAAGGACTGCAAACTGAAAAACGCCTCTTCCACCTCCGACAGTACAAAGGCTCTGAATGCTCTGAAATCCGTTAACTGTAGCGTACTGAACCTCTCACCTCTGCTTCAAGGAAGAAAAAAAAAAAAAAAAAAAAAAAAAACCTCTGCACAGCATCGCTTCGCTTGCACCAAACTTTTCTTTTTACTTTAAATTATGAACCTGCCACAGAAAAATTTACTTTTATTGATTTCACTTTTTTTTTTTTTTTTTTTTTTTTATTGAATCACAAACTCCTGCTCCTTCCTCCTCCTCTTCTTCTTTTTGTTGACATTTGCTACTAAATGTGACATGAATGAAAGGTTCCATTAATATTTAATTTATCAGTCTGTAAGGAATGTGAGCGGAAAAGCATTTACTCTTTCCCCAAAGACGATCAAATAAGTGGTATCATGTTGCTGATCAAGCTCATCACTGTCTGTAAGGAATTTTACCGTCACTGGATCATACACACACACACACACACACACACATATATATATATATACAGTTGATCTGTGTGCAGCTTTCTGCCTCTTAAACTTTATAAACATTAACAGTAAATCCAGTAACTATCATACTTCTCTGTCGACAACTAAGCAGCTTCATGGAGGTTTTTAATTTTTGTCCAAGGCCTTAATGAAAGACCTGTTGGAGAACATAAGTGTCAACATAGCTCAGGTAATTGGGATAGTGCACTGGCAAGTGGTTCCCAGACTCGATGTAGTCTACGTATATAGAGTTTAGGTCTCTTTTGTTGTCCCCACCCTTCCTCCGTTAGGTGCAATGTACAAAAAAGTGAAAATATGGAAATGGATTTTCAATGATGTGTGAATCAAACGGGCATTAAAATATGGTTTGTTTGTATATCTGCTTACTTAATAGGTATTTGGTGTAATGCACTGAAATAGAGGTTGATTTGACACCGGCCTCTGTTTGGTTTCCACCGGTCCTGCT
Source organism: Polydactylus sextarius (assembly GCA_016801845.1). Taxonomy (NCBI): domain Eukaryota; kingdom Metazoa; phylum Chordata; class Actinopteri; family Polynemidae; genus Polydactylus; species Polydactylus sextarius. The sequence goes on from CM028927.1 coordinate 18,138,542, forward strand.
GCATTTTCTAGTGGACGTCCGAGGTTGTAATTTTGTTAAAAACATCGCTGCTGACAGAACGCCATCAAACAGCCATGGTCAGGAATGTGTTAAAGGTAGTTTTGGATGTGAGTGATGATGATAATTGTAAACTAACCAGCTTTTGTCTACACTGAAAATCTCCACAAGCATGGAAATAATAATAATAATAATAATAATAATAATAATAACCACTGGCATGACTAATTCTGATACTACAATAAAACAGAAGTGTGAGCGTTGTTTATTACAGCAGGAGTCTACTAATTTGTGTTTCTCACGTTGCTTTGGAAATATATTTTGGCTTTAAAAAAAAGGAACCCGGAAGTAAACCGGAAGTAGCTGGAATCGTTGCAAGTAGTATTTAAACATTTATCTTTATTATTTTAATTTATTTATTATTGTTAAGTCTATCACATTATGTTAAGGTGTGTATTTATTGTTATTATTTACCATTCAATTATTTTTCAAATTAATTTTAAGCGTTTTCGTCGTAAGTCGCGTCGACCTGTTGCCATGGCAGCTGTTGCTATGCTACGTAGTGGCGATAAACCAGCAGGGAGCTCGAACACGGTGAGAGAAAATTGACGTAAAATAAACCTTTTAAACTCTTAAATAAACAACTTGTCGCCATGTTTGAGATTAAATAAACTTTACTAAAACAAAGGCGACAACTACTTTTAATATTAAGATGCAAGTTTAATTTAAAAAAATTTCACAATTCATCTCTAGACTTCTACATAAGGTGAAGACCGTCGCTTCGGTTATTGACAGCGGGTTTTGTTGCATTTTAGTTGTTAATTAAATTCAAATAATTTTATTTATTTGATTTGATAAGACAAAATAAACACATTAAAGTATTAAATATAGTTTTAATGAAGGGTGAAGATAAAATAGATAATAAATCACCCGCATAAAAAAGGCAAAAGATAAAGCACAAATTGCATATATGTAATGTTTACATACATTATAGGTTATTTATATTATTTATATCAGGTTATATGTGTCTACTGGGGTCAGTGTTAGTGGATGATGATGATGGATGAATAGTTTTCTGGTTTATCAACAGTAAAAAACTGCAAAACTGCAACAAGATACTGCATGTAAACAATCATGTTGCAAAAAAACTGCACAAAAGAGTCAAAGTTCCTTCAGTGCACTTTGAACATCATCTCCATTTATCAATTATTTGCTCATCCGGCCAAATGTGTCAAGGAAACACATTTTACATGTTTATCTGCACTTGACAGATACAATGGTCCCTGATATTTACATGTTTCAGCAGCTAAAAAGATGTCTGGACTTCCTGCGAAACCTGGCACTCGCCACAGTGTGTCAGAGTGGTGCAGAAACAATCACCAGCTGTACGCTACGGCTGAACACGAGCGTCACATCTCTACGTTGATCCGACAAGAGGCGAGGTCACTACGTAATGACACCAGCTGCACGGTGGGTGACAGTGCAGGAAGATAAATAAACAACACACTAAAACACTTATCTTCATCCACATTTTATGTGTTTGTCTTCGCAGACGACGTTTGATGAGTGGAACACCTCTCAGCTGTTGGGTGAGCGGGTTGTGGATATTGCTCGATGGAAGGAAGTGTTAGAGACTTGTGCAAAGAAAGTGGATGAAGAGATGGAGGCTCTGACCCTGGTGATTGTCAAAAATATATCTTTACTATAAAATGTACAGTTTAAAATTAAAAGTAACACAGCTGTGGTGTGTTGTATCAGTCTAAACAGCGGACTGAACAGGCCCTGGCTGCAACCACCGTCCCTCTGGAGGTCAGTCTGGACTGTGTGAAGCTGAGGGACGGACGACAAGGCTACGAGCTGGTCACCGACCCCGTGGACGAGGAGCTGAGGAAAGAAGCGGAGCTGATTAAAAGAGTGCAGCAAGTTCTGCAGCAGCACATTGACAAGGCTTTCGAACAACTGGAGTAAAGTGGAGACTTTATGTTCTGATGTAAAAATGACACACGGATCATTTTGTGTTTATTGCTTTTGTCTAAATCGTTGTTCTTTGTTTTGTTTTGTTTTCTGTCTCAGAGTTTTGCAGGGAGCTCGACACCAGCTGACCTCTGACCTGCAGAACAAGATGAAGGCGTTGGACATCGACATTTCTTGTCTGTCACTGACAATAAAGTCACCTGAGATCTCCCTGAAGAACAATGTAACCAACATACCACCGGGGTAACACATGAAATAAAACACAACTTAGTAGTTTATAGAATTATTCATTACACACGTTAAAATATTGTTGTCATTGTTGTAGCTCCATCACGCCTCAGGAGTGGGTCCAGTTCAGCCACAATAACGTGGTTCGTGCAGAAGAGGCCGTGACGGTGTCGCAGCAGATACGATCAGACATGAGTCTAACACGAGCCCAGGTGAGTGTTCACAGTACAAATACTACAAATAACAATATTAATAATACTGTTGCATTTGCTGAGTTGTTCTTACTGACAGTTTATAATGAATAATGTTTGTTTCTGTCCCTCAGCTGCAGAATGAGATCGAGACGCAGCAAAGAGCAACGGACTTTATTCTTCGTAAGAGAAATCACAGCGAGGAGCAGGCGCGCAGTGAACTGGAGCGGCAAATTAAATACGTAAGACATGAAACCGCTTTTTGTTTATTATTTTTTTTACTACAGATTTGTTCTTTTTAAGATTAAAACACAATGTTTCTTGTCGTCTGTTCAGACTGAAAATGAAATGTTAGATATGGAGAGCGACATCCAGCAGCTGGAGGCCGACATGCAGGCGAAGACGGCCTCAGTGAAACTGGCTCATACCAGACTGGAGAACAGAACCAACAGACCTGGGATGGACCTGTGCAGAGACGACGTTCGTAACTTAACATATATCACCTCAAATACAGAATATTAGGAACAGCAGCGTCAGAAAATCAGTGTAAACTCCTGTATGTTTCCAGACTCAACACAGTCTCGTTATCGAAGTCCAGCAGCTGGAGGCGACAATCAGGACTCTGAAACAAAAACTGTCTGAGGCCCAGTGAGTCCTGTTTTGTTTATCAGCAAAAAAAGAAACATAAGTACAAGAAAAAAAAAAAGTTTTAGACCGTAACAATGTAGCATCTCCTAAAAACATAAACTTTCATCTTTCTCCTCCTCTTCCTCAGCCAATCTCTACAGAGGATGAAGGCCCATCACACCCGCATGGTGCAGGATCTTTACCGTAAACAGGAAGCTCTGTCTCTGGAGGAGCGAAGCATGAAAACCAGAACCCGCCTCTCGTTGGCGGCATCCTTCACCGATCAAAGCCCGGCGCTGATGGTGCCGCTCGCCAACTCCAGCGGGAGGAGCAACCTGCAGCTGCTGCCTCTGTAAGACGCCGGCAGCCATGTTTGTGGAGGAAAGAGGCCCCTTCTTCTCTTTGTTTTTGTGTGGTGATATGATTTGTGTGTTTATCTGAATGTATTCACGTGTTTGTTTGCGGTGGAGTTGATACTATGAACGTGAAACAGCTCATGTTCACGCCTGGTCAAGTCATTACTCTCACCGTCCGTCAGCTTTAATGGCTCTGTTTGATCAACAACGACGCTAATGACGTGAACTTTGACTCATGCGGTTTTAGATAAAAAATATCTGTTAACAGGCTCTAAAAAGGATCTGAGACAATAAACCCTGGTAACGCTCACCTGCCTCAGTAGTAATGTCTTCAAATGGACGTGTTTGTGTCAGTCGCTGCCTTTTATGAGAATTTAGAGACTGAGATAATTTGTTTGTTTTTTTCTGTTTTTTTAATCTATTCTATATATCTATATTGAGACTAGAGAAAGATGAGACAGCGTATAAAACTTAAATTAATTACTGAGACAATCAGATAAATGTCCTTTAAAGTGTGTGGTGCTTTCACTTCAGCTGACGAATGACGTAAATCTACTTTGCAAACACTCGACACATTTGTTTTGAGAATTGGATCAACAATCAAATCAAACAGCTTGTGTTTTGATCCGCTGCACGTTCTCTCTTCTTAGAAGATCGTTTCTCTGAATCTGTCGTTCTACTTTAATAAAATGCTTCTGCAATAAAGTCGCAGTGATTTTCTGCTCCATTTTCCACCGCCGAAGCCGTTAACGTGACACACCCACTTCTCTTTTTATATTCACACAAATTCTCAAACCATAAAACAAGTTGCTGTTTTTTTTTTTTTTTTCCCACAGTGTAAAGCGACCGCCTCCCCCCTCCATCAACACATTTATGACTTTTTACTGCCAGGCTCTTCACTTCATTTAGACAGCTCTTGGGCCTTCAGACGATGACCATGCGCTTCCTGGCAAGCTAAATTATTCTGAATCATTTCACTTAAGGGCCCAGATGCTACCTGTCTGTTGCCCTACCCTGAGAGGGCAATTAAGGCGCCCTGGTGCCGGCTAAATACCCTCCTGCTTCTGCCTGACTGGATGCGTCTCCTTATCTCCATCTCTGTCATGATGTCGTATGCACCTCGCCCCCGTCGTGCCCACATACATCAACAACGTCAAGGCCACCGCCTCTTTTTTTTTTTCTCGTCTCTTTCTCTCAGAGGTGGTGTTGCTTTTGTCACAGTCGATTCTGCAGCTCGGAAAACAACTTTACTGTCGTTTAACAGAGTTTTCTTTTTCCAAAAAATGCAGTTGATGATTTTCTTTGTCGTGTCAAACTGGAGGACGGCGTTTCCTGGACTTTCTCTAAACGGCGTCTACGTCCCAAACTGAAGAGATGCAGGTGACCATCGGCGACTGCGTCGTCCTCTCCATCTACACCTTCACCTTCCTCCTTGGACTTCCCTCCAACCTGCTCGTCCTCTTCGTCTACGTCCGTAAGGCCCGTAAACGCGGCGCCACGCCCAATGTGGTCTACGCCCTCAACCTGTGTCTCGCCAACCTGGTTCTGGTGGCGTGGCTTCCCGTCAAAGCTCTGGAGACTTTGCTCCAGAGTTGGAAGCTTCCTCCGCCCGTCTGCCCCATCTACAGCTTCTTCCTCTTCGCCTCGTTGTACGGCAGCTGCCTCTTCATCACCGCCGTGACGGTGGGGCGTTACCTCAGCATCGCCTTCCCCATCGTCTACAAACAATACCGCCACGCTCGGATCTCGTGCTTCATCAGCATCGCCCTGTGGGTGTTGGTGCTGCTCCACCTCAGCGTTGGCCTCGTGGCCGAAGGTGGAGCTCACTTCGTCTCCACCGAAGACGACATGTCGGCTTGTTACGACAACTTCAACGCCTCCCAGCTCGCCGTTCTGCTGCCTCTGCGGCTGGAAATGGCCATTGTTTTGTTCCTTCTTCCTCTGATCGTGACGTCGTTCTGCACGCTGCGCTGCGTCACCCTCGTATGGCGTTCAAATTTACCCGCCATGGGGAAGAGACGAGTCCTGACCGTCGCCCTCTCCACCCTCGCCGTGTTCATTATTTGCTACGCTCCCTACAACGCTTCACACGTGGTCGGGTTCGCGCTGAAGAAAAGTGTCGAGTGGGGGAAGTTGGCCATGCTGTCGAGCACGTGTAACGTTTTTCTGGAGCCCGTCGTCATGCTCATGTTGTCGCCAGCCGTGTCCAAAGGCATCATGGGAAGGATCTGCGGACGTCAGAGTCAGTTCAGTCGTATCGAAGGGTTTCGGTATCGATGTAACGGCGCCAACGGAGTCGCTAAAGTCAGGGCACCGCCTACAATATCCGAGAAGAGCCAGGCCGGTGCCGACGTGACTAAAGTCAGTGAGTGAGGTCACTGGATGACACAATACTTCGATGGTTATAAAGAAAAACAATTATGTTGTTACGCAACGCGACAACAAACACTGATGTGTCCCGTTTTACATCCGTGATTTAAAGTGACTCATGCTTCAGTTTTTTCCAGCGAGTCTATTATCATCAAATCATTTTACAACTTGTCAGGAAAAAGGAAACTTGACCCAAACCAGGAAATCCATGTTTATTTTACACCTCGGGAAAATGTTCGTCTGTGGAACAAGAGAGTTGAACTTGACCGTTTGATGAGTCGTTTGGCTCCACCTGGTGTTTCTCACTCACCTGAAACATTTTAACTCGACTTTCGTCATGATCACGACCGCATGTTTGTTTGAGACATGACTCACCTGAACTTTATGTTTGTGAATTAATTTAATTAATCCACTGGTTTCTGAACATCTAAACATATTAATTAAGTCTGTTTATTTTGTATAACGTTCTCCAATAACCTGCAAAATAAAATATATATATTTAAAGTATTTTTACTTGTGGATGTGTTTAATACTTTGTGTATATTTAATATTTTATCTTCCTGGAAGATCAAATAAGAACAAAGGACACTTTAAATTTAATTTACATGCAAAGCTCATCATATCTAAATAAGTAATAAATAACTAATACATTTTATTTTATTGTCTTGTATATTTTTAAACTGGGCAGAACATTTTATTCTATATGTTTTTTATTCTCTGGATAAAAATCCAGCTCATTTTTTTTTCTATAAATAGTCAACCTACTTTTTACATACATAATGTTATCTATAGCATGTTAGCTTAGCTTATCAGTTAATTCTCTGTTCAGTCGATGAATGATTAATCCCTGCACGGTTGCTCAAGAGCTATATGATCACCGCACCTTTACCGCTGCTGTAGATTAACTCTGACACAATATAACATGCAGATAGCTGCAGGAACCTTGTTGAGATTGTAGTGACCTACTATTCTTCTGAATTAAAAGTAGTTTGGCAGCACAAACTACGCAGCCTAACAGGCACTAAACCTGGTACCTTGGTAGAACTAGTGGCACTACACCTTCCCATGGGGTCATGACACATGACTGGTGCTACGTGGCGCTATGATGATCCCATTTACATTTTGGCAAAAAAATGTGTACCATAGAAAATAAGGCTCGTTCATTCAGAATACATCACACTAATGGAACAGAATGGAAAGAATTCCATTAGATGGGATATGTTACAAATTACATTTTAGAGCACGTGTGTCAAACGTGTTATTTTACTTGGCTCGCCAGATGATTTCTAATGTCTAACAGAGCGGGCATGCATTGTCAATACTGCAAGTCCCACAATGCATCTGTTCTAGATTCAATAGATTAAAAATCAAGTTCAATCAATATTCTCATGTTCTCCCCAATAATTATTGAATATGTTCGCCCCTTGATAGGTTAGGTTAGGTGTGTGTGAGCTCACATACCTGAGTTTACGTTATGGTGTGTCTTGTCTCACGAGCCGCAGGTGCTCGTGCAGTCATCGCTGATACGGAATCTGAGAATCAAACTGAGCAAAAACACGCTAAGTTTGGTCTATTTGTTAGGAAGCAGGTGTGTATGTGCTCATCAAGAAACAAGAAGAAAAAACAAAAATAATCTCTTCTTTAAAGCTCAGCGAGACATCAAACGTTTTGTTTTTTTTTTTTTTTAAAACTCTCCGCGGTCAGTGACGTATCAAAAGCGTGTAGATTCGAAGCGTCTGACGTCAGAGCCGCCGTCAACCGTTCAGAAGTCGATCGCTGCGCGTGGGTTTGATTTTAAAATTTAAACCTCCAGCGCTTCAACTTTACAAAAAAAAAAAAACTGTCTACAACGAAGAAAATATCGCGGCAGTCAACAGAGAAATGAGGTCGACGTCGTCCAGCTCCGGGAGAAGAAGGTAAGAGACGTAGTTTAGCTTTGTTAGCTTCGAGTTAGCCTAGCATTAGCGCTAATGCTACTGCCGTCAGGTGCGTTGACTCGGCTCGTGTTTGCTAATTAAAGCTAAAGTGTCACGAAACTTCAGGGCAACGCCCCTCCAAAAAAAATCATGCCCATCCGCTTCCCAAAATAGTTCCTCCTGACAAATAATGTTCATTACTTAATAACGTATCTTGTAGTGTAATATTTTTTTCTGTTTTTTTTTTTTCAACTATTTTGACTCTTTGAAATTGTATTTAGAATGTTTTTGGTAATTGATTTTCAGTTTAATGTCCAATCGCAGCGACCACATTCACCTGTAGATTTATCACATCACATCACTGATTGGTCCACTGCTCACGTTAGACGTCACGTGACCATAACAACCTCGGCGATGACGCACAGTTTTGAACCTGCCAGATCAAACAGTGGAGTTTATGTCTTTGTCCTTATAACCTGGCATCGTTGTCATTCATCAATGTATCAATGTATTTACAATAATCTCTGAAATGTAGCCTTGTTTGCATTTGTGTTACGACTTCAATCAAAATGCTGGATGAAGAGTGAAAAGCGATTAATATATATATATATATATATATATATATATATATATATATATATATATGAGGAATGAGGAAGATTCCCTCAGAGAAATTGAAGTATAATATATAGAATATATATAGATATCAATCACAAACAAATATATATTTATTATTTTTGTTACTGTTACCACCATTAATAATATCATTGTTGATAATAATAATAATGATAATATTTTAAGCACGCACAAATGAGCGTGGCTGTCGATTAAGACATCGGACCCAGGGTCTGTTCCACTAATATGTACGTTCACGAGCTGCTACTGGGCAGGACCCATTTCAACTTCTTGCTCAGTCAGGTCAGATTAGCTCAAGTTGGATTTTTTTTTTTCTTGTTTTGTTTTTTTTTTTTTTTTCAACTCTGCCAATAAAACATTCTCTCTGTCACTGATGTAAATTAGTATAAAGGTTCTGTCCTCTCTGAGCTTTCACTTGATTCTTTTGTTTTCTCTGGTTTTGATTTGAATCTGTCTTGTCTTATGTCCGTCTGTCCTGTTGTCTTTGTGCGTCATTTGTCTTGTACTTGTCTGTTCAGTGTGTATCTGTGCGTCTTTTTTTAGGTTTGTATGGTCCACGTCTTCCTGTTGTCCTCGTCTGTCCAACGTTATGTTTGTATGGTCCATGTCTTTGTCCCGTCACACCTGTTGTTCGCTCCCTCCGTCGTGTCCGTCTCTGTCTCCCACGTCCATCTGTCACGTCTCTGTTGTGCGCTCAGACTGCCGACCGAGTCCACCGACTCTCTGATTGATTGTTTTGTCAAAATTGACCAGAAAAGTTTAATTTTGTTGTTTGTTTCTTCGTTGTTCTTCATGACGTAACCTAAGTCTGTCTCAGGACCTTAAAGGATAAAATTGGACCATATGTTACCGGACAGAGGGAACATATGTTTCTTTCTGTTCAGATTTCATCTTCAATCTTCACTGACAAAAAAAACAAAAAGTCATTTTATTGTTTCATTTTCTTTTTGGTCACGGAGTTAGGCTCGTTTTATTTCATTTATTTACTTTGTTTGGCACCAACTCCCACAACTTCCTCCACTCTCTGTTTGTATGAGACATCAAAAGTAAATAAATGTACAAACCTTTGATTCACTCACAGTGACTCTGTCTCATGGTTTATGTTTTTTTTTACATACATTGCACATGTAGTACAAACTCCACATTATATCAGGAATAACTTTCAGTGAATTTCACTTTGCAGATCAGAACATAAACATTAAATATCTACTTTGATTTGAGACCAGAGCAGGTTCAACTCACACTTCCTACAGCTTTTAAAAAGATGAATTGTGGGAACCAGTGTATCTCTTTGTTCATATATTGTTAGAAATATGGTTAAATAAGGAGATAAAACCAAGAAGCTCATGTAGCATCTCCATTGTTAGTGGCAGTGGGGAGAGATTCCCCATCAAGAGCAGCTTATCAAAAGCCTCGACCGCTGCTACAGATCAGACCCGATGGACTCCAACACCTCAGGCAAATAAACATCACAGCTCTTATAAAAGCTGAAGCTCTGGTGCTTCCAGTTTGGCCTCCTGCTCCGTCTCCTGTGACCAGTTTCCATCTATGAGGTCACCTCATCCCAGTCCTTCTCTCTCTCTACCGGTGTCGAGTCTTGTGGAGGATCACATCATCTCCGGACCGGTCTCTAAGAGGTTCTGCCTCCACCCTGGCGACAATAAGACCATGTGGAAATGTGCCAAGTTTCCTGAAATTCAGTCCAGCCGACACGTTTATATTTAAGGGCTATATCTCTTTAGGTTGTCAGTCAAACTGCATGAAACTTAACACACACGATGCTTAAAAGGTCCTTTAAAAAACAAACCAGATTTTGTAACATTCAGTCGATAGGGCGGAGGCATCATTTAGCCTCCATACAAGAAACATCTAAAGACTTAAACACAAGAAAGAGAAAATAATTTAGCGTCACACCACAATAAAAAACGTCTTATTTACAATACAAATTTGATTTTAGGAATATTACACAATCTTACATGTGTTTTTTAAAGTTAAACTTACAGAAACAAACTGATCATAACGTGTCTATAACCTCCAGACTCATCACAGATTTGTTGTAGGAGGAAAACTTGTAATACTTTATTTACTGTAAAATAAGACGTCAAAACTTTGAGGTTTGACTTTTCTCAGCCAGGACAAAAAAAAAAACAAACGTATTTTCCGCCCACACCATCATTTGATCTGTTGCCAGGTGCTGATGTTTAAAGAACGTGGAGAACACACATTACGTCCGGGAGCTTATTAAATTTCCGCCGTTGAAGATGAGATAGCAGGTCATTGAAGTAGGACGAACATATTAAACTGAGCTCAGTGATGACAGAAGACGCAGCAGCACCAGAGGAGACGGACACGCTGCTTTTTACAGTTTGACAAAGACGTGTGAGTCAATCTGGACATATTTTTTCTTCAGTTTTCTGTGGATTTATACGATTTATTTATAGTTTTAAAAATAGTTTGATGGTAAAGTATGAAACTACACATTTGTTACCTGATTTTAAAGCTTCTTTTAGCTTTAGATTTAATAGCGATTCATCCAATAATTGTTGAAATTTCATTTTGTATAATGTTTTATAATGACCTTCAAAATAAATGTTCATATATTTAAAGTATTTTTACTGGATGATTAAATACTTCACAGCTGGAAGATGAAACAAGAACAAAGGATTTTTAAAATTTAAATTTATATAAAAAGTTTATATCATATCTGACTAGAAAACACAATCCTGAACATTTTCTAAATTGATTTTATTATCTTATACTTTTAAAAACTGTTTTTCTCAAATTTGAAGTTTTCAAAAACCAACTGTGATGAGTCGATTTGTGTGAAAAAAAGTGTGAAACTACACATTTGGGCCCAAATTTTTACGTTTTTTTTTGTCAATCAATCATCAAATTTGTTATCATCAATCATCAATTTACAACATTTTTGGCCACAACCTTCAAAATAAAATATATAGTTAAAATATATTTATGTTGATAATTGAATACTTTTGAGTTTAATGAATTATTATATTCTTATGAAGATGAAAATTACAAAAGAGACAATTCATTTCATAGTTTATCTGATCAGAAATGGTCCTGGAGGATTCATCCTTTAGAGAATTTAAACATATAAATAATTTATCCATCGAATAAATGTTGAGACGTTTCAGTCTGAACAGTCGGACGTTGGCATCAACCACAAAAAGACTAAATTTGAGATGTTTGTTTTATTTATTTATTTATTTATTTTAATCGTCCAGTATCTGAGCGAGTGCGTCCATGATGAGCGTCCAAGAGTGCGGTTGCCTGCTGCTCTCCGTCTACATCCTCACCTTCCTGATGGGCGTCCCCGCCAACATCCTGGCGTTCTGCACCTTCTGTACCAAAGTTCGTCGTAAACCGATCCCGATCGACATCCTCCTCCTCAACCTCACCATCTCCGACCTCATCTTCCTCGCTCTGCTGCCGTTTAAGATGAAGGAGGCGTTGGACGACATGGCGTGGACGCTTCCCTTCCCTCTGTGTCCGTTCACCGGGTTCCTCTTCTACGTCACCATCTACAACAGCACCTTGTTCCTGACCGCCGTCAGCGTGGAGCGCTACCTGGGCGTGGCCTACCCGCTCAGGTACTCTCTGTGTCGCAGGCCTCGTTACGCCGTGTTTGCGAGCGTCATGGTCTGGGTGGTGACGTCTGTCAATCTCAGCTTCGTCTACGTCATCCCCTACACCCAGTGGAGCAAAGTGTCAGAGGGCGATAACGCCAGCGCCGCCCCATTCACCTGCTACCTGAACTTCACCGACGACGAGCTCTTCCTCCTGCTGCCGTTTCGCCTCGAGCTCTTCGTCGTCCTCTTCTGCATCCCCTTCCTCATCTGTTGCTTCTGCTACGTCAACTTCATCCTCATCCTGTCGCGTCTTCCGAACATCGGCAGGCGGCGGAGGCTTCGCGCCATCGGCCTGGCGCTCGGCACGCTCATCGTGTTCGCCGTCTGCTACGGACCGTACAACGTCTCACACGTGGTCGGCTTCATCAACCTGGAGAGCGAGGAGTGGAGGAACGTGGCGTTGCTCTCCAGCACCTTCAACGCCTGCCTCGACCCGTTTATCTTCTACTTCTCGTCGGCCGCCGTCAGGAGCATGTTGAACCAGTGCTTCAGGAACATCGTGGCGAAGCTGCACATCCTGAAATGTAGACGAGCGTCGCTTTGTCTTCAACAGAAACCTGAAAAGACTGAAAAATACAAGGAAACAGCTCCTCCGTGAAAGATGAAACCACACGCAACAGACGTAAAGTTAGTTCATACATTTAGTTTCCTTAGAAAGTTTTACTCACTAAAAAGGTTCAGTGGGTGTTTCTGCAGAAATTATTTCTACTTTTGTATAAAAACAGACAGTTGAATGTTCAGTCATGAATCAGGTGTAAACCAGGAGAGGTTGAATCTGGTCGTGTTGTTTCACACGTTTTCCTTCGATCCGAACTGACGGATGTTAGTTAAATGTGTGTGATGGATCAGTGACTCGTTCAGGGAGTCGACCTCTGAACTCTGACGTTGACAAACCTCTTAAAGGTGCAGATTTTTAAGTTAATGGGGCAACAGGGTTGAGACTGTTTGGCACCTAAAACATGGACGTTTTGCAAAATTTTAAGACTTTTGCTCAAAGGAGAAGGTCTGAACACGTGATTTATATTAATGTAAAAACTCTTTAGGTTTTGAACATGTGACTTTAAAGGTCAAAGGTCACTAGTTGATTTATTTGTTTATTTGTCAACTGAATTGAACCAAGACTTTGTTAAAATTGAACTAAAGATAAACTTTAAATTTGTAACATTTGTAATTTTTAAGTATTTAGTGGCCACTTCTTCTTCTTCTTCTTCTTTATTTATTTATTTTTTGTTCATATTTGATCAGATCATCTCTGTAAATTTGGATATGGACTAATTTAAAATTTAAAAAGAATAAAAAACATATCTATGTTAAGATAATAAGAAACGACTTGTTAATTCCACTAAATCCGTTTGATGTTTTTGTTTTTTTTTTTTGTCAACAAACAACCTTTTTTCTTTTGACCTATAAAACGAGTGTTTTCCAGGCGTGAGGGTTAAAGCAATTAAATTCCAGACAACACAAGCAGGAAGTGGAGAGCGAACGCTGCCAGGATCATTCAGAGTTATGAGAAGCACCGGACAGAAGTGTAAACACACAGATAACGTGGCGACGTCGTGGAGCGAGGTTGTAAATTGCGTCTCTTTCTATTCTGAGTTGACTTCAAAGCAGCAGCTGATAACCACCAACGGGCCATTTCCTGTCAATAATAATGAACAAAGAGCTTCAATGCAGCTGAAGTACATGAACACACAGATAACGAGTCGTTATCGCGTCTCAATGTGTGTTGAATCGACAACAGACGGACACGGAGGCGACGCGTCGCTCGTTTATTGGACAATTTATTCTATTAAAATCTTTAATAAAAATCTGACTAATCTCGTGTTTCCAAGCAGATGAAGAATCTTTAATTATAACATCTGGACAACTGACCTGACTAATAGAGTTATGACACTTAATTACAATAATAAATCAATTATATCTGGTGCATCAGTTCATCTGATTTGATTCATTTAAAGGTGTAAACATCTCCTGAAATTAATGAATAATAATTAATAATACGTCTGTGATCAGTTTTATCGTCAAAGTTTCTGTTTCAACCTGATGTTTTTGTCCAAACGGCTCAAACAAACTCACGTTTCGTACATTTATTTCAGTATTTATTCCAAAAAAAAAAAAAAAATTAAATATAACAACCAAATAAAAAGGCTCAACGTAGGACCAGGATCAGATGAGTGTTAAGACAAAAAAAAAAAAAAAACTTCTACAAGTGACATAATTTCATAATCAGCCAAAAACAACAACAACAACAAAAGCACATTAATATACTGTGAAACCAAAACATCATCAGTTTTATTTTTGAGTGATGATATGAAGCCGAACCACCGGAAAAAAAAAATAATAATAAAAAGATTTAATCATGTGGGGAATCCCTTAATAAAATGTTAGAGACGGGCACTGGTTGATGGAGAAGAAACGACTCAAAACTTTCAAAAAAAAAAAACAAAACCTGTAAACGTTTGAAATTTTCACATTAGTTAAATAATTATTTAAAAAAAAAAAAACACAGACAACCCGATTGCACAGAAACGAGCGTTTGCTTCATTATTGCCGTCCATCTGAGGATGAACACGATTAATTAATCATGAGTAATTAAATGACAAACAAACTAAAACAACAACAGTTCAATAAATAATAATAATAATAATAATAATGCTACATAACATCTACGCTGAGCTACAGAGTGATGAGTGTTCCCCTGTTTGTTTGTTTGTTTGTTTATTTTGTTTGTTTTTTAAAATAATAATAATATTTTAAATTCAGAAGTTTTGGATGTTTTGTGCTTCTTCTTTTTTATTTATTTAAAGTTTATTTAAAGTGCCCGTCCACTAAAAAAAAAACAAACCGATCCCCACAGGCCTTCTCTTTTTGGTCCTGTCAGCAACAAACTGATCAGTTCTGCATATTATTTTGTGTTCTTGGCATAAGTCAGAGGTACACACACACACACACACACACACAAACACACACACACACACAGTCACACCTTACAGTATTGTCATGTATCAATATATACGCATTAATGTCGACTTGTCTCCGTCTTTGATTTACTCGTTTTGTGTTGTCAGCACCATCAGAAAAGGCACAATCTGTTAACGGACAAAACTACTTCCTCCTTTTTTTCTTTTCTTTTTTTCCCCCACGAGGACGTAAAGAAAATAAAACATAAAACAACAACTTTGATGCAGTTTGCAGCACGAATCAAAGTCTTTTCGAGATGATGATGAAACAACGATTTTCACAAACAAACGCATCAGTGTTGCAACATCAAACAAACCGGGAGGAAAGGAAAACAAAACAAAACAAAAAAAAAACTAAGATTATTTACCAGAAAAACACCATATTTTTAATATTTCAATACAGCTAGAACGCTTTACTGCTTCAAATAGAAATAGGACTTTGTTAGCAAAAATAAGTGGTGTGTGCATCACATTAGTATCTTTAAATATAAATATATCTCCTTTTAGTTTAATTTATTTTACTCTTTTTTTTTTTTAAAGGAAAAAAGGCTGAAAAGATGGCGTCATGAAGGGAAAAGAGTTTTTGTTGTAATAAGGCTCTAATGTTTTCTCCCTATATACACACACACACATACCTCTATACATTTATATATATATACACATATATATATAAATATATATATGTATGTATCAGCAGAGCACTTGCCAACAATGTTAAACATGCCCTCGACTACAACTATTCAAGTAAAAATCATAAAATGCTGGTAATGTGAGACATTAAGGAAACGGCTCCAACGTGACGACAAAACAACAACGTTGACGTTTGTTTGTTGAGATTCACTTTTATCATTTTAAAAACGTTTCAAACTAAACTCGACCGTGAACACAAGTGCAGTAAAATACCGTTTCATTTCTTCTCTTCATGTATCAATATATTTCATCTCTATGAATCTGACCAGATAATTAAATAAATGTTTCTTCTCTTAGCAGCTACAGTTTTTTGGTTGTATTGACACCGTAACGAGCGTTTCCCTCCACCCCCCCCCCCGACCAGGCACGTTGGTTTGGTCCAAGTGAAGATAAATGAAGGTTTAATCTTCGTCTTCACTGAACGACACCGCAGCAGCGATGTTTCTATAAACTTTCTATAAATTCTGGCAACGACGCTCGAGATTCATGATTTTTATTTTCCAAAGCTGTAAAACGACACTTGGATCTGTGTTTGATTTCAAAACATTTTCATCATTTTAGTTCAGAAAAAAAAAAAAGAAAGAGAAGCTGAGGTTATTCACATTTCAGCTGCTGATGATTCGACCGACTGGTCAAAGCTTCGACTGCGACCGTTCGAGTGCAAACTGCGACAGACTCGCAGCAGAGTGAACAGCTTCAGTCTTCGCCCGTCGTCATGTCGATGCAGAAAAAGTTAAAATCACAAGATGACACTGTTCTCAGATCAGCTGCAACGCGTCGACAGACTCAACCGACTCAAACCGACGTGCGATTAAAACCTTTCCTTTAACCAACAACAACAAAAAAAACCTTTAGGCACTTTTAGCTTCCTCTCTCTCTCTTTACAAACTTCACTGTCACTTACTGAAACTCGACCGTAACAAAACCATTTATCTCACAAATACTCGTCACAAACATCCGGTTCCTCCCTCTGTTAACACCTTATTGCACCGAAGCAGTTCTGGTCAGTTTCTTGTGTTAAAACCTACGTGGGGGGATAATGATAATAATAATTATAATAATAATAAAATAAATAAATGAATGAAACCGTTTGTGTCTGTTCTGTTCTATTGCTGAATGTGAACGTTGATATTTTAAAAGAAAAAAGAAGAAGAAAAAAAAAAAAAAAGGCTCATAAATAAAAACACACAAGAAAACGTTTGGTTTAACACACTGAACCAAGCTGAACTACCGAGTTAAAAAAAAATGTCCATTTCATGGCCGCGGCGTTGTGTTTGTTTCTAACAGTCGTCGCCGTTAAGGCAACAAGCGATTCACAGCGACTCAATGTAGGTGGATGCAGCTGAAAGATACAAATAATCGTCATCATAATAATAATAATAATAAATCAGATTTAATTCAGTGTCTGTGTTGGTTGAGTGCAGAGTTAAACCTCTTTCTGTCCGACTGAACGACGAAGGCAGAACTCGACGGACGAACAATGCATACGGTCGCTAAAAAACAACAACAAACAAACAAACAAATATGTAAAAACCGTCAACAATATAAACCAGCAACATTAGGGCTCAACATGAGGAAGTTCTGCTTCATTTTCAAACCAACGCACCAGAGAAATCATCACCTGCTCCGCCGTTAAATTATTAAAAAAAAAAAAAACAACAACAACAACACCAGCGAAAATAAGAAGTGTTTGAGCAGAACAACTTTTGACGATATTGGTGGTGATGTTAAATACAGCAGAGGAGATGAGGATGAGAACGTGATGCATGTGCAGGAGCTCAGAGACGATTGGCTGGTTTCAGATTTTGCATAAACGTGGCTGTAACTCCTCTCTGGTTCTGTCATCCTTACATAACTCGCCGTAGCTGCCGCCGCCGCCGTGGAGTCGGACTCTAAGACTATAGCGGAGAGAAGGATGTGGGTTTTTTTTTTTTTTTCAGGCGAAGTACATGGTCCTCAGTGTGTCGTGGTGGATCTGAACGGCCTTGGCCAACGCCTGAGGGTCTCTGCCGTTACTCTGCCCCGAGACGTGGCTGCCCTCCGCGCTGTCGACAACAACAAATCAACGTTAACAGACTGATCGACAAGACGTATAAACTCAGTTTAACTGATCTAAGAAACACCTCGTTCCTCACCTGTCGTGCTCTTTGTCGACCAGGTGGTAGCGAGCGCGAAATGCCACCAGGTGGGCGTAGTAGGCCGGAGCTGGGATGGAGACGGACCTCGTGCAGCGGACGTAGGTGTGGCACAGCTGGTAGGTGAGGAGCTGAAACTCATCGGCAGTGAAGCAGTTGTCGTCCCACAGGACGTGATAGTGGGACGGTCGACTCGTACCCTGGAGAGACGGTGGAAAACGTGAAGCAACAAACGGCAACAAACGGCAACAAACAACCGTTTCTACTGGAGCCGCAACAGCTAATCGAATATTAAATGATTCACCAACTATTTTAATTAATAATGAATCAGTTGTATCTACGTTACTGTACAGAAATACAGCTTCAACGTGTCTTAATGAGAATTAATGACAAGTCTTGTGTGGGTCACGTGACCAGTGAAGCAGGCAGCAGAGGAGGCTAACGTTAGCTTAGCGCTAATGGAGGAACTTTCCATTGAAGCCTTCAAAGAACAGGATGTTTTTCTGTTTGTTGCTTTGGTTTTTAAATCATCAAAACGGACACAGATCTGGTGGAAACGGTCGTCGATATATAATCTCAAATGATGTCAGAGAGACGCTGGAGATTAACGTGATGTTGTGGAGTTTGTCAGACTGTTTCTGACCGTGCGAAACAAGTTTTTCTACTCTGGTTTGATCAACGAGGATCTTATCATCTCACCTGGATGCCTGCGTGACTGCAGAGGTAAAAGTCAAACTCGTAGGGGTGTGTGATGTCGGTGTCGACCGTGGTGCCGGCAGGAATGTTTCCACTTCGTCCGACCTGGAAATTTAAACATCAAGAAACAATGATGAGTGATTATCTCATCAAACAAACGAACGAACGGAGACAATTGTTTTACTAACGTCTGCTCACCCGCTCGTTACGATCAGCACAGAAGAGTCGTGTGTGGTGGCGTTTCTGTACGACGATGTAGGTGATCCCCGGCTGATATTCCTTCTCCAGACTAATACAAGCCTCCCTGATCGCCAGCAGCTCGTAGTATAGCACCTGCTCAGACTAATACCGTTAGTACGTTTTTGTTTATTTAGATGTGAACTAGTGAAGATTAAAGAGAAATAAATGTGTCACCTGTCTGAACTGGCCCTCAGACACTCCATCTCTGTAGAAGATGATCCTCGTCGGTTTGTAACGAGTGGATTTGTAAAACTGGATCAGAAGCTCTCGAACCATCGACGCCAGGTCCTGGATGATCTCCTGTCTGGGTCTCTGGACCCGGACAGTGGCGCAGTATCTGCTAGGGTGAGCATCCATACTGCCCACCACCTGGAGGAGGAGAGAATAACAGGAACGGTTACACCTCGTGTTTCAGGAGGAGAAGCTAAACGTTGAGGTTTGATGAAAACTCACGGCTGCGATCGAAGGTTTTTTCCCGTCTCCCGCTGGAGGATGAGTGACATCGGCCCCGAGGAAGATGACGGGCTGCTGGAACACGGACGGCCTGGATGGACGAGACCAGGTGAGGAGAAACATGAAATTATCGCATAACTTATCTACTGAAAGTACGAGGCCAACGTTAGCGCTAACAACGTGGACTAGTTGAGTCATCACTGAAACTTTTAAAGAACATGAGGTTTTTCTGTTTGTTACTTTGGTTTTTTAAATCATCAAATCTGATGGAAACGGTTGTAAATACGTATGTTTGAGAAAAATTGGAGTAAAACGAGACGAGGAGTTGTTGAATTATTTGATGACGTCATTCAGAGACAATTTAAAGTGAATCCTTCATTTCTCCACAACACAAGAGAAAAGATATTTTATGTTTCAGTCTTTGGTTTAAACCTGTTTGTTTTCAAAATATCTTTTTCTGTTACTATAAAAAGTAATAACTGTTGCAGTTTTTTTTACCTCTGATGTGGAACCAGGATGTTGTTGATTCCTCCCAGTTTGACGTTGATCTTGAGGCAGAGGTTTGACAGAGTCTGAGGCGACGTCTTCACCACGTTCTTCACCTGGACGCACTGCGTGGCCATACCGAGGAGAGTGTCTCCAACACGCTTCACCTCAGCTGTGGGTCGGAGGATAATTCATTACATTACAGCTCAAACACGCACACGCTGCTTCCTCCTTCCTTCCACGCTCCTTCAAATAATTAAAAGCTGATGTTGAATGTTAATGTGGTACCGTAGACGGGTGTTTTCCCAGGTAGGATGACGATGATGAGCTGCAGTCCGGCGTACGTGTTCTTCAGGTGTCTGAACATCGGCTCCACGCTGTCGGCTCCTTGGGCGTATTTACAGAAACACGGCTGGCCTTGAATCGGCATCCCAGCATCCTTTGAGATCTTCCTCAGCTGATCAGTGAAGCTCCTGAGCAGGAAAATTAAAAGTAAATAACCATGAATTCGAGCTGTACACAAGGTTTATCTGAGTTAGGGTGATTTTTTTTTTTTTTTTTTTTTTGTCTCGTGGACTCACTTGAGGATCTCCTCTCTACACTGTCTCTGTGTAGCGAAGCAGGCGATGGCCCACATCTTGATCTCCACTCCAGTGTGAAACTGCTTCCCCCTCATGTCCCACACGCCGTGGCTCGGCGTGGCCACCGTGCGGTTCTGCAACGACAGTGCAGGGTTGATCTGTTGGGGCTGGCAGTCACACACACACATACGTACAGTACACGGACACATAGACAATGTATGGATTCAAAAGATTCGAGCAGCAAATGAAGAATTAAAGAGATAAATCAACATTTAAATTTGATATGTGCTCATTTCTGATTGGATCATGCATTAAAGAACAATGTTAGCTATGTGTAGCTAACGTTAGCATTAACAGCTGTTTATTTACCAGTTGCTGCAAGTTTAACTTCACCAAGAGCAGTGAAAAGTAACACAAATGTTACATTTTGCTTCTATTTTTATCACTTCTACTTATTCTACTAAAGTTAGCATGCTAACCTGTTAGCCTCTGGTTGCAATTGTTGGTGATTAAACAGCTGTTAATGCTAACGTTAGCAACGTAGCAACACCAAAACTTTACATGTAGCTTCTTTGAAATCAGGATGCATGAATAATAAGTAGAAAAACCACAGCAAATTAAAAATAAAAAGATGTGTGATGTCAACAAAGAGTAATCAAGAGAAAACAAATTAAACATGATAAAACTAAATCTAATAATGAAAATCACAAGGTTTCCTCGAGGTTTCAGAGTTGATTTTAGTTTCAGATCATATCATTATGTTTATTAGTAACCAGAGGAAACGTGTTGTTTTTAAAATAAATAAATAAAAACAAAAACATGCTGAAAAACACATGCATATGAAGCGTGATTTAAAGGGAAGGTACCATAAAGGGTTCAGAGCTCACCCTGCCGCCATACTGCAGCATGGGGGCCGGCAGGACGCGGCCCGTCACCTGAGCCATCTCGTCTCGAACGCGAAACTGAAACTCCTGGACGAACGGGTCGGCGTCGTAGTTTGCGCTTCGCACCTAAACAAAGAAAATCAATTACTTTATTGGAAAACATCCCCCCTAACAAAAATAACACAAAAAGCTTCATGTGCTCCTGGTTTTACAGGAAACTCACCAGTCTGCTGATCTCCTCTTGTCTGTCTGGTGCAGAACGAGCTGTTGCTTTGATCATGGTCGACGTCTGGTTGTCTGTTAGTTTTTTGATGCAGCGCTGTCCAGCAACAATGTTACAAACCTAAATAAAACAAAACAGTGTTTACTATCAATTCAGCTCTTTATTTATCCTGGCTTTAGTTTTTATAAAGGTGTACGGTTTTTTTTGGTTCTGTAAAAAACTTGGTTTTTTTGGACCTCGTGTAGAGGCCAATTATTTTTGGTTTTGGACGAGATAAAGACGGACTTTTGGATTTGATTTTTATGTGGACTGTTAAAGTCATTATCCAGAGTAACATGAACCCAGAGTCTATTTCACCACAAATACAAGTCAAACTCAAACTAAAGAGATATTTTACGTTGGTTGAAGTAATATCGAGTTTGACCATCTTTTGTTTTCACAACCAAATAGTTAACAATGAAAGTAAATGGGGCAGTCAGACAAACGTATCTTAAATGGTGATGAAAAGTGTTCCAGATCAGCACATTCATCATCTTCAAAGACACATCAGCCTGTTGTTCAGTAAAATGATGAATCTGCTGATGTGGAACCAGTTGTTATAAAACCAGACGTTGGGTAAGTCTTGTAAAACAGTGTTTTTAATAAACTCTCAGTTCACTTACTAAGTTATCAGTACTTCAGTTTATGTGTAGGGACCCTATTCATGCTACTGCTGAAGTCAAGTGATATTTTGAGCTTTATTAGTGGTTAAAAAATGATGATTTAGATACGTTTGTCTGACTGCCCCATTTACTTTCATTGTTAACTATTTGGTTGTGAAAACATAAGACGGTCAAACTCGATATTACTTCAACCAACGTAAAATGTCTCTTGAGGGGGAGTTTGACTCGTATTCATGGTGAAATAGACTCTGGATTCATGTTTCTCTGAACCGTCACTTTAAGGGATTGTTGGGACTGTAACATGGAGGTTGTGGGGACATGATGATGCACAATATATGCAAAATTTAGGCACGTGGTTATAGACGTATTATCCACAGTTTAGCTCATTTAGGGATAGCTGTTTGTTACACTGGTGATTAAAATCACTCTTTGAGCATCGGTTTTTACCTCCAGGGGCAGGTAGGTGTGTTTCTGCTCCTGTCCAACCTGCAGACAAGGCAGGTGAGGATACTTCAGCTGCAGGTTGTATTTCTCTCTGAAGTATTGAGCGACGGTTCGTTCGACCGTCTGACCGTTCTCGAGTTGCAGCGGAAACCTGCAGATATGAAGAAGATATGAGGAGTTTAATATTCATCAATAACTCAAGTCAACAAACATCAACTGTTTGATGTGGAAACGTACGTCTGGAGGCTGGCAGGGCGGCGAGTTACGTTACAGACTCTGTATTTCCTACGCATCGTTCCACAGTGGGTCACTTCCACTTTAAGACCTGAGAAGAAAGTGAAGACATTAAAAAAACTGTTAATTTGTTAAAGAAATAGGCTGACGACAGACGCTACCTTTTGCTTGTGATGTACCTTTGATTTCTTTGGTGAATTTGACCCGGTGGGAGTCGGTGAGCGGACGCGGCTGCTCGTCGATGTTGTGAATGTCCAGAACCTCACACATGAACTGAATGACCGGCTGAGCTTTATAAAAGGCCGTCGCTGACACTGAAACAGAAAGTGAGGTCATATACGTCAGTTTAATTAACTTACTGTACAAAATGTTGAACTATTCCTTTCAAAATAAAATTTCGATTTCCGATTTCTCACTCACCATCAATATTGAGCATCATTTTCCACATGGCGGGTCGAACCGACTGATGGAAACCAAACCAAACCTCTCGTCCTCCGCCCAGCGGGTGGTCGTAGCCCTCTGGGGAGGAGAAGAAAGATCGACCGACGGGGGTGTACCTGGAGAGGTGAACAGAGGTGGAGGACACAGAGGTTAGTGGAGCATGTAAATAAAACTCTCTCCAGAGCGAGAGATTCATTCCCCGCGAGGTTCAGCGGGTGCATCATAACACAAGCGGCGCCTGAGTTACAGGTCTGAAGCCACGTTCATGTTACTGAAACCTGTCTGAGTAATGGATTCACCAAATGACACAACCACAAGTAGATTACATGAATGTGCTTTTAATCCAAATTTGATTTATGTTGTGGTTGAAATCCTGCAGAATTAACTAAAAGAAGCTAATAGAAATACTGTTTTAATTCAGTACAATTTAAACATGATAACGACGACATAGAATCTTAGATAATTGCTTTTAAATCTTTAAACTTCCTTTAAAGATGTATGAAGGCATCAAGTTAGAAAAAAACCTTCAATACAACATTTCTTTCTGAACTTTTTGTCCAATATGTGGAAGAGGAAATGTGATATGAACAATAATAGTTATGTTTAGACCTGACAGTAAACATCTGATGTCCTTATTCAGAAGTAAGAGATTTCATCATTTCCAGGTTTGTCAGCATTAGAAGAAGTACTGTATTGAAGACGTGCCGAGGGAGAGGGTTAATCTCAAAATTATATAACCTACTGGTAGGTGGATCCTCAGACAGCTAGAGGAACGGAGAGAAGATTTGCAGTAAAGTGTCAGCAGCATTGAGGAGTGGGAGATGATCAGGGAGGGTCAACATGCTCTTTAAACTCCTGATGCTACATTCATGACGTATTGTTACTGTTTGTACACGTTTGTATAAAATGTTGAAAAGGAAATGGGAACAATGTTTCACTGTTTTTTTTGGGAATACACTCAAATGAAAATCAAAAAGTTCGGTGAATAAATGACACAATACACCATAAAAACACATCCAGAACTAAATCCAGTCCATCATGAGAAGAAACATATTTGTAGAAAAATGAGGACGAATAATCAGAATAATCTACAAGTCTTCCCTTAGAAAAGATAACTGATATTATATGATACAATCAGGGTAAACGATCTTTATTTCACAACATCTGGGACGTATTGATTAAAAGACTCAGCTCATAAAGTGACGGTCCAGAGTAATTTAAACTCAGAGTCTATTTCACCACGAATTAGTAAGTAATTTCAAGTTTAACTGTCTTTTGTTTTCACAACCAAATAGTTAACAATGAAAGTAAATGGGGCAGTCAGACAAACGTATCTAAACTGTCATTTTTTAACCACTAATAAAGCTCAAAATATCACTTCACTTCAGCAGTAGCATGAATAGGGTCCCTACACATAAACTGAAGTACTGATAACTTAGTAAGTGAACTGAGAGTTTATTAAAAACACTGTTTTACAAGACTTACCCAACGTCTTGTTGTCATAACAACTGGTGATGAAGGATGTTCCACATCAGCAGATTCATCATTTTTCTCGCTCTTCACAGACACATTAGTCTGTTGTTTGGGAAAATGATGAATCTGTTGATCTGGAACATCCTTCATCACCTGTTGTTATAAAAACAAGATGTTGGTCTTGTAAGCAATTTAGCAATTTAGATACGTTTGTCTGACTGCCCCATTTACTTTCATTGTTAACTATTTGGTTGTGAAAACAAAAGACGGTCAAACTGGATATTACTTCAACCAACGTAAAATATCTCTTGACGGGGAGTTTGACCCTGGGTTCAAATTACTTTGGACCAATACTTTAATATTTAATGTGTCTATAAACTATTAAATTTACATTTTTATTTTATAGACGGGAGGGAGGGATGTGTGTGTTTTGGTTTATATTTGTCCAAGTGTTTTAAAACAGAGATAAAATAATGTCAGTAGGAGCTCACTTCATGGAGGGGAGGTGTCGGAGGACGACGTCCACGGCGTGAACTGGATTGGTGCTGAGCGGTTTCTCCAGGTCCAGCGGTTCTGGGACACCGTGTCCCGTCAACACTTCGTGCAGCATATGCCAACTGACCAACGACACGAACCTGATGGTGACTTTAAACGGCCGATCCTTCCCTCCTTCACCCGGCAGAGTGACGTCCAGGTCAATCTGGGAAAGGAAAAAAAACATGAGATATTTTAGTTATTTCAGTTCAGTGTCAGTTTTAGTTGAACTCGAGTGTCAGGTTTTACCCCGCCCGTGGCGACAGGAAGTGGATTTGCGGTGTAGAGGCTTTTCTTTCCATCGTAAACTGGCAGACGATCACCGAAGATGGTCACCTTGAAGTGCTGAACCATGGAGTCGACCACCTCCCTGAGAAAACCACCAGGATGAAAGAGTCAGATGTTACGTTTCTAACAATCGGTAACGGGACCGGCCGAACTAGTTTCATCATCTTTTGTCCTTTTACCTGTTGACTCTGCGAGGACATTTATCAGGTTTGATGTCCACCTCATACAGGTAGACGTCGATTTTGGGGATTTCCACCTGGAAACAGTTGGCGAGAAGCTTGATGGGCTTCCCGACGGTGCCATAGCCCGGACGCCGCGGCAGCGAAAACAGGGCTTGGGCTCCAACGGCTCCTGTAAAAACGAGAAAGTCATGTTAATGTAAACAACAACAAATAAAATGAAACGGACGACAAAATTATTACTCAACTGTGCATCTTTTAAGTAATTGTTTTGGGGTTTTTTTTTTTAGTGGAAAAACACCCTCATAAAACTCTAATATCTCTTTTCAGAAGATTTAATTTATTACATTACATTTTTCAGCAGCAACAGCTCTAGTAACCCAGTTAAAAACCTCAAACTATTTACAAATCAACCCATTTACAATCAATATTTACCTTAATTCTTGACAGTTCAGCTAAAACAAAACTCAAAATCAGTGACTACGAACGTGACAAACATTTTTAAACGAGATAAGAGCTTTGAGAAGAAGACAAACCGAAGGAAGGATGTGGTTGAACTGGGAGGAAAGAGCAGATGGTGGGCGCCGGGACTGAAAATGGTCACAAACGTTCGAGATATTACCGCATATTAAACCGGTAAAACTGAAATAAACAGGCCAACGCGCCAACATACACACACGTCAATCTGATAATGAGCGTATGTATAGTTGTGACATTTTGAATAAAGACCAGCTCGACAGATTTCGTCCTGACCGACGTGGCCTTTTCCAGACGGGAGGAGAAGTGGGCGAGTGACACGCCAAACCAATTCAACACTAATTTTCATAAATGCCAAAATGGAAAGTACAATTTGACATCACAAAACCACACAATTTCCAGTAAGACTCATAGAAAGAATACACACACACACACACACACACGTCTCGCTGTAGAAAAAAAAAAAACAGTAACAAAGAGATGGTTGTAACAGCATCATTTTCACCAATAAGAGAAAACATTAGTCATGTCATCGATTACATATGTAACCAGTCCCTCTCTCTTACATGTGAATTTACTGTTTTACAGCCAAAAATAAATAAATTTCAAGTCATAAATGAATGTTTTGGACCAAGTCTTTATGTAGATTAGTTGTGATCCTGTTATAGTTTGAATGAGGTCACTTGTATCAGATTAAAGACGAGGTTCTTAGTAAAAAATGTGAATCATTTCATCGATGCTAATTAAAAGCCCCGGTGCTGGTGCAGCTGCTGAACACTGGCTGACAGGTGGTGGGATGGTTGTAATAAAAACCTTTTATAGAAAATGTTCCAACTATTGTCAATCACTGGATCAGATGTATAAGTTACTAGAGGACATATATATACATATACATATGTGTGTGTGTGTGTGTGTGTCATCGTAACACACACATTAACACAATCTAGTTCATGTTTGTGTCAAACATCTTCCTGTGTTGTTGCTGTGGTTCAGGTGTGTTCTCACTTTCAATTCCTCAGTCTTACAGTTACAATTTACCCCGGTGGTGACAATGTAACGATGACGGTCTTTGTTTTCGACATTAAAAAAATTAATTCTGTGATATAGTTGGAGAAGTTAAAGGTTTTTGTATTTGTAGACGACAAATGAGGAAACATTGTGTCAAAATTTGAAACAAATATTCTGCAGGTTAAAGGAGCTGAGACAAAAAGTGTAACAATCATCCCCAGAAAATGTGGAAAATATTAAACTAAATTTGAACCCAGAGTCTATTTCACCATCAATACAAGTCAAACTCCACCTCAAGAGATATTTCATGTTGGTTGAAGTAATATCCAGTTTGACCGTCTTTTGTTTTCACAACAAAATAGTTAACAATGAAAGTAAATGGGGCAGTCAGCCAAACTGATTTTTCTCGCTCTTCACAGACACATCGGTCTGTTGTTCAGGAAAATGATGAATCTGCTGATGTGGAACAACCTTCATCACCAGTTGTTATAAAACAAGACGTTGGGTAAGTCTTGTAAAACAGTGTTTTTAATAAACTCTCAGTTCACTTACTAAGTTATCAGTACTTCAGTTTATGTGTAGGGACCCTATTCATGCTACTGCTGAAGTGAAGTGATATTTTGAGCTTTATTAGTGGTTAAAAAATGACAATTTAGATACGTTTGGCTGACTGCCCCATTTACTTTCATTGTTAACTATTTGGTTGTGAAAACAAAAAACGGTTAAACTCAATGTTACTTCAACCAACGTTAAATATCTCTTGAGGGGGAGTTTGACTCGTATTCATGGTGAAATAGACTCTGGGTTCTAATAACTCCAGACCGTCACTTCAACGCGCCATTGTTTAGAGGAAAAATAAATAAATAAACACACTGCTGTTTCTCCTGATGCGTCCCCAGGTTGCTTCCTCCCTTGTGCTGTTCCCATAGAAATGGCGCTCATGTTGATAAAGGTTTCACCATAGCAACTACAGGCATCCTGACGGGAGGGAAAAAAAAAAACGGTGCACACAGATTTGTCTCATTTATCTCGATGCTGTTGTAACAAAAACGGTGTGTTTTATAAATAAATCTATCTAAAACTAATAAAAGACGAAGAGAAATAAAAAAAAAAAAACACGGGGGAAACAAAAATGTTTTCTGAGAAAATAAAATGTCCTCGATGAAGCAGAGAGACAGACAGAAGCTTCTGCACCAGTAATGACCCAAAAACACAAAGGTTCACTGTAGAGTGAGCAACAATGGAGAGATTAACAACCACTTATCAAGCTGCTTCATCATACACATGCACAAAAAACCAGTAGGAGCCCACACAGAGCTGACATTCAGCCCACTCTTTTTAAAAAGAGCACTTCACTGAGGCGTTTCTGTGCGATCCTAACATCATATCACGAACGCTACGGGGAAAAAAAAAATGTGTGAAGCTGATGTTCTACTATTAAAATAAATGTTAGTTTAACCCTTTTTTTTGTGAGGTGAAGTATTGCGCTTAAATACCAACAGTGTTATGTAATTTAACAGGTTTTTTTTATATCTGGTGCAGAATAAATCCACAAATCAAACATTAAATGACACAAAAACGCAGCCGTGAACTAACGATTTACATCCTCAGACTCTGAAAATACAAAACAAGCTGATTTTTGTGTTTTTTCTTTTAGTTTCTTATCATAAATTAAATAAAAAAAGATACAAATTCTTCTTTTAGTTATTAACAACATGTCCAAACAGAGGATCAATAACGTCTATTCAGCCTCAATAAAAGGAGGATCGATCTAAATCATCATTTTATTGAAGCCGATGATGTTAAATCAACACGTTTAGTTACACAAAGAAGAATAATCCATAACAAATGTGGATTTTTTACATAAAATTACAACTTTTTAAGTGTGAAACGACACAGAAACACATCTGGGAACTAATTATTTTCATCCTCAGAGTCTAAAAAATACAAAATATACAGTAAAGACACTAGCGAGGCTCATATTTATGTTATTTATCATATATTTAATTTAAAAAAGTGACATTTTTTCCTGCAGTTATTAGCAACATGTCCAAACAAAGCGTCTATAATTTCTATTCGTCCTCTATAAAAGGAGGATCAGTCTAAATTATCATTTCACTGAGGCTGAGTCGAATAATCGATAACAAAAGTGAATTTTTTTTTTTTTTTTTACATAAAATTACAACTTTTAAAGTGTTAAACGACACAAAAAACACTGCTGTGAACCGAGTCTGAAAAATACAAAACATGTAGTAGAGACGCTAACGAGGCTGATATTTATGTTTGTTTATTTCTTGTCATAAATTAAATAAAACGATACAATTTGATCCAACGTGTTCAAACATATTAAATCGACCTAAATTAGTATTTTATTGAAGCTGGAGTCTCGTTCTGTTACACAAACACTGTCTGGACTAAACCTAATCAACAAGCATCAAACTGCCTCAGGTGCCTGTTGGAAATGTCAGTGATCTGTAAGGAAACGAGCTCATTTCCTGATGTAATAAATCAATTATTGATCCGTTGGATTAATCGTTTGTCTTTTCAGTTAAAAAACAACAAACATCTGCTGGTTACAGTTTCTGAAACGTCATAATTTCCTGATGTGATCGAACTAAATAAGTTGTAACTGGGATAAATCAGTTAATTTAGATATTTAACATGACGATGCAGTGATTCCTGATCGATTGATCTACAGTTTCAGAAAATCTAGTCAAATCCTGACACTTTTAAACTGTTTATTTTAACTTAAATCTTTAATAAATCTTCGTAAAAAAAAAAAAAAAAGTGAGAAGTGGGAGTGTGGAAATGAATAGGTCAGATTCATTGAACCGGTTTGGGTCCTTGTCATTTCTCCATGGTAACAACAACCACCAGCCCAAAAAAAAAAACATCAATAATAATAAACAAACTGTGA
The DNA here is from genome assembly GCA_016801845.1 of Polydactylus sextarius. Lineage (NCBI taxonomy): Eukaryota > Metazoa > Chordata > Actinopteri > Polynemidae > Polydactylus > Polydactylus sextarius. The sequence goes on from CM028927.1 coordinate 18,168,489, forward strand.
CTCACAAACTGCTTCTCTCACCAACCAAGTAAATCGACCTATGTGGCGCCACGCTCGATGGATTTGTAATTAACGCAGGCAGCAGTTAACTGACCATTGTTTAAGAGTTATGGTAACTATGGCAGCAGCTGGTATGAACACGGATGTGTAAGGACACACACACACACACACACCTCCCTCCCTGAACGTGAGCCAGCCCACTCAGGCTTCAGACACACCTGACAGGATCACCACCTGCCTTTGACAGCTGACAAAGTGACGTAAACAACAAAAAAGAAACTTGTGAGACTGGTTTCAGGGCGCGCACACACACATATATACACACACAGACTTACACACTCATTCAAAACCAAAAACAATGAGAAAGGGACACCCCAGTATCAGTCTCCAGGCGCTGGACATGAAAATGTTCATTCTTTGCCACTTTTACATGAAACTTATTCAACTACTTTAATGCAAAATAACATTATATTAACAATTTATTTAGTAGATATAGTTAAAATTAATGCAATCTCACAAATAAATTCTCCTCCATGAAGGCTATGATGCTTATATTGTGTCAAAAATTGCTTTATAACGGTGTTAATTTTACTTTATTTGTGTGTAATCATGCTGACAGGTGTTTATTATCTTCTTTTATATGAATTTGAGACATAAACTGCCCCTGAAACAGCATCTAAAACCCTCTATGGAGGCAGGATTTGTTCCAGGACTGTACCTAATAAACTGGTAACTGAGAGCGGTGCCTGCAGCTCCCAAACGCGGCTCATATTTGTTTGTGCAGGGCTGCACCCTTGTCTGAAAATAACCCAAGCGCCGCACCTGAGCACCAAATTAGCGCAGTAAAGCGTGTCTCTCCGTCCGGGGCGACCCACCTGTTGTTCCGATTTCCATTCATGAGGTCTCTGCCCGGATGACCCGGCACCCAGTGATCGACTCTGGCCTCTGCGTTGCCTCAAACTTTCACTAAGAGTTCCTCCTCCTCCTCCTCCGACAGCTCCGCAGCTCACCCCGCTTCCCGCTCCTCGTTCCCCGGCTTCGGTCGCTGTCGCTCGCCCGGGCCGCTTCGGGGTCCCCTCCGCTCGGCTGGAAGTCGCTTCTCGTTGCCTTCACTAAAACTCTCTTAACTTTTACCGTAACTGACAACTCAAAGCTGGATAAAACGTCCCCACTTTAGTCCGTCAAAGTTTATTTTCGTGAACCTAAAAGAAGAGAAACATTATTTGTCAGTGTTTTAAATGTTTAGTGACACTTCAGACGCGGAGTTGGTTAAATTTCGCTGATAGCGGCGGAGGTTAAGCTAACAGCGTCGTTAGCTTTAGCCGACCACTATTAGCATCTAACAGGCAACTAAAAACATCAAAATGGCATAAATATTTACCGGGTCCGTAGCTTTATTCGTCGCCCCGGTGGATTTACGTGACAATCCCGCGTTCTTGGTTGACAAACTGATATGACGGGGATTCACTGCCCCGGCGTCCGCCTCGGTATCGGTGAGAGACCGGTCTGAAATCTGCGGCTACACCGCCCTCTCCGTCCGACGTCAAGTTACCGAGAACACGACATCGACACTTCCGGTTAGGTCCTTCAAAAATAAAAGCACTATATGCTCAACTTGGAGGTAATTTTTTCTTAATTTATTCTGCAGTTTTTTTTTTCTTCAGTTCTTTCAGTTATCCAGTTTCTGAAAGTGTGAAGTTAAAATGACTCAACTTGATTTATTCACCATATTAGAGATAAAACATTTGTAATAGTCACAGTAATTTTTACATTAGATATTATGATATATAACTGTTCATATAATATGATTTTTTTGAGGTTTTAAGGCAAAATTATTTGCTTGTATAAAATCAGAAAATGTTGTTTACATTATGAATTATTTTGTGTATTTAATGTATATGTTCTTATGATTTTTTTATGTACATGTATGCATAATTTGTATTTTTGAGTTATATGTACTTATTCTTTTTATACATATTTTAATAATTACTATTTTCTTTTTTTTTAATTATTTAATAATAATAAAATGATTACTTGTAGTAAATCAGAAAACTTTGCTAGAAATAGCTAAATTTAGTATTTAAAGTAGTAGTTTATAATCAGTATTTTAAGTATTTTTAATTGTTATTTTAGTGTGTGTATGTGTGTGTTTATACACATATATATTGTAAGTATTCTCTTCATTTAATTTAAATTTTGTGTGTTATATATTTATTTATTTTCAATTTATATATATATATATATATATATATATATATATATATATATATATATATATATATATAAATTAGCCAAATAATTGTGAGATTATCAAACAGTTTAATTTTCTGTCAAAAAAAAAAAAATCACAGCTGTAATATAAAATAAATAACATTTGGTTCCAAATTAAGGAATCACACCATCAAATTTCATAAGTAAATAATAATAATTATAAATTAATAATAAATAGAATAACATGATTAAGTAAACGTAACTGTCAATGCTCGTTTTTGTAACTTCCGGTTTGTTCCTGTCTAACTCTGTTGAACTTCACTAACCTTGGCGTCCCTCCTCCTGAACTGAGGGAAATCCGTCAGGAAATACCAACGACACAAAGTGACGTCACTTCCTAGAAACGTCTCTTATCTCGACCACACGCGTCACGGTTTGAAGAAACTGACATTTCAGGTGATGTAAGTTACAACTGACGTGTCCTTTTATTTATTTATTTACTAACTTAACAATATGTATCGAACAATATTATATGAATGGATAAAAAAAAAAAAAAACTGTTTAAAATATATAATATTATTTTTGTGTGTGTTAGTTTAACGTGGAGATACACACTCCACACTGTAGATGTCTCCAGATCCATGAATAAAACTTTACAACATAAACCACAGAAGAAAAACAACCAGGAAATGTCACTTCAGCATGAGGAGTTGTCACAGTTTTCCCAGGAGAGGTTTTTTTATAATCTTGTTTAACTTTAATTCATATTTTTGTTTGTTTGTTTTAAGGTGAATCATTTTGCTGGAGAAGCCGCAGCTTCATCTGATAAATAGAGACGCTGCAGATGTGACTCAGACTCTGATCTTCACCAGTTATTGTTGCTTCAGGATGGAAAAAGTGATCAACTGTTTTAAGAGAAAACCAGAAGCCGTGGCGAGGTTGATCTGTTTTCCCTGGGCCGGTGGAGGGTCGATACACTACGCTCGCTGGGGAAATGTCCTCAACAGCTCTGTTGAAGGTAACACACCTGGAAAACATGCACGTTGAACTGTTAATCTGTCTTGTTTGAGATGAAACTAGATGTAGTGGCTCTGCTCTCTATAAACAACAGATATCATGTTGTTGGAGATGATTTCTTCGCTGTCGTTTCAGTGTTTGCAGTCAAACTTCCAGGCAGAGAAAGTCGAGCCAAGGAGCCGTTCTTCCAACACATGCAGCAGATCGTGGACGAGGTTGTTGGTGTTTTGTTGCCAATTTTGAAAGAGAAACCGTTTGCTCTGTTTGGCCACAGGTTTGATGAGAACAACAACAACATCTGTCACTTTTCTCCATGTGTTTTAGATTTTTATTCAAATGTTTTGCACATTTTCTGATCTGGTTTTAGTTTTGGCGCCTTCACAAGTTTGGCCGTCGCTGATGCTCTGAAGAGAATCCACAACCTGGAACCGGTTCACATCTTCCTGTCTGGTGCCTCCGCTCCTTATGTGAGTTTAATCATCACACTGTTTCTGTCAACATGATAGATAGATAGATAGATAGATAGATAATGAATAATTTCTAAAGACTCATCTCTTCCTAATGCCTCCTACTTTATTTATGAGCCTCATTGACTTGTTCACTCCCTTAAAGTGATGGTCCAGAGTAATTTAAACCCACAGATACAAGTCAAACTCCCCCTCAACAGATATTTTACGTTGGTTGAAGTAATATCCAATTTGACCGTCTTTTGTTTTCACAACCAAATAGTTAACAATGAAAGTAAATGGGGCAGTCAGCCAAACGTATCTAAATCATCATTTTTTAACCACTAATAAAGCTCAAAATATCACTTCACTTCAGCAGTAGCATGAATAGGGTCCCTACACATAAACTGAAGTACTGATAACTTAGTAAGTGAACCGAGAATTTACAGAAAAATTATGAATCTGCTGATGTAGAACAACCTTCATCACCACTTGTTATGAAAACAAGACGTTGGGTAAGTCTTGTAAAACAGTGTTTTTATTACTCTCAGTTCACTTACTAAGTTATCAGTACTTCAGTACTACTTAAAAAATGACAATTTAGATACATTTGTCTGACTGCCCCATTTACTTTCATTGTTAACTATTTGGTTGTGAAAAAAAAAGACGGTCAAACTGGATATTACTTCAACCAACATAAAATATCTCTTGAGGTGGAGTTTAACTCGTATTTATGGTGAAATAGACTCTGGGTTCATGTTAATCTGGTCCATCACTTTAAATGTCTCCTGTTGTATTAAACCTTTAGTTTTGTTTCTCCTTTATAAGTTGCTTTGGATAAAAACTTGATTTTAGTTTATATTTAAGAACCAGTTTGGTTGATAAGATTCAGGTTGAATGTCTACAGAAAGACATAGATGATTTCTAAATTGTCTTTTAGTCAGAGACGCGAATCAAAACCCCGAAGAGAAGCAACTTGTCAGATGAAGATTTTCTCAAGTGGATGACTTCGATCGGTGGGACTCCTCCTGAACTTCTGGCCAACCCTGAGGTCCTGAAGCTCTTTCTTCCCGCTCTGAAGGCCGACCTCCACGTGGTGGAGAACTACAGGTGCTCTGTCTGTTTCTTGGTTAAAATTTAAACCACGATCATTTAATTGTAAAAGACGTCGTTGTCGTCTTTTTTCCTGCAGGTGCGACAAACCAGACGTCCCGTTTCTGTCCTGTCCGGTCTCTTGCTTCGATGGAAAAGACGACATTCCTCACGACTTGCAAGGTCAGAAATCTGCTGTTACACACTGAGTAATTTAATTCATATATACTTATAATGTTACTTATGTGTTTTTATAAACAGCTTGGAAAGACATCACATCAGGAGATTTCACCATCAGGATGTTCGATGGATCTCATTTTTACCTGAAGGATTCTGGAAATGAAAAAATAATATTAGACCACATCACAAAGCATCTTGAAACATCAGAAATGGACTATTTATAATATGTATGTACAATTAAATATATATATATATTTTTTGATACTAATTCATTATGATTGAAATTAATGAGTGTAGATTAGAAACCATGTTAATGTTGATAAAGTTTACAAAAAAAAAGTCAGAATATTGAACCATATAAACATATATGTCAATGTTTACTTCTTCTACTGTTTAATTAACCACACAGACCAATAATTTCTTTACTTTTATTTCTTAAATTCATATTTTTACAGTTCAAAAACCTACGCCCGGTCAGTCAAAGCGCTCTGTCTTCGTTGGAGGTACATAAAGTGTTGGCACATTCACGTGTTCGTACTTTACAAACTTTATTTGTGAATAAATATAATGTCACTGTTTCATGTCACGATAGTTTTGTTCTTCAAGTTTAATTTTCAACTTTGAGTGCTGCTCTGAGGAAAACACACACGCACACACACACACACACAACACACACACAAAAATAATTAACGAGTTTTTAAGAGAATTGATTTCACATCAACAACACGATCTTTAAATGTATAAACTGCTTGAAAAAAGGTTTTTTGCGTCACAGTCAAGAATAAGAATCACTCCCTAAGGACTGATTTACAACGTTAAAGTGGTTTACAAATGAACCAGAGGAGAAAATGTGCCAATGTTCAACAAGTGCTGGTAAATAACATGCCACTGTGTACACAGGACCTCTGGCTCACTCTGCACGCTTCCTTTGCTCAGTCAACGATGACGCCAGAGCAAAGAGCACACAGAGGTTACTGGGATTATGAATGTTTCGTCTGAAAACCTGAGACTTAAAATTAAACAGAAAAGAAAACATCTGAGGTTTAAGGTTCAGTGTCTGTGGCGGCCACGTTGACAGGAGATGAAGTGTTACATGTGGCCGTCGTCTCTGTGATGAGACGGCGGCGGCGGAGGAGGCGGCAGCTCCTCGTTGTCTCTCGGCTGCACGGCGGGAGCGTCGGCCATCATGAAGGAGTCGGTGGAGCGAGTGCTGATGCGAAGCGGAGCCAGGCGGCGCAGGTTGCTGGGCGTCCACGGCAGCCTCACCTGAGCTCGCTGCGACGGCGCCACCGTGCTGCTGCCGCTGCCGTCGAACTCGGCCTCCGCCAACCACGGAGGGATCTGGATCGGAGCCATGGGGTCCATGTCCGGCATGAAGGCTGGGTTCTCTATTCCAGCTGGATGAAACGTAGAAAATTAGCCATAATTGACAGAGTTCGTTTTTTTATGAAGGTGATGGATGTTTTTTTACCTCCTGCTGTGTAGGTGACCCTCATAGGGAATGAATTTCCTGACGCTTCGTAGCCAGGCGCTGTCTCCTTCTGAAAACTCAAAATCTACAACAGAAACAAAAAACATTGAAAAAAATGAAGTGGCCAGGGATGGTTAAGGGATTAACACTAAAACACTGATGCAAACCTTCATCAGCAGAATGGTAGTTTTTACTCTTGTCCAGTGATTTTCCATTTGGCATCTGCAGCAGATACAGATAAAGACTAAATTATCTCAGATTTATCTTTTTTTTTTAACATCACATATCAGCTCTTGAGACCTTTTGTTGTTCTTTCTTTGTGTGTTTGCTGATTGTCTTCGGTGGAGCGACGCCCATTTTTGCAGACTTAAACGACTCCAGACGATTCCTCATAGTCCTCTGGAAAATCTCCTGCACCTCGTTTTCATCCTTGTTGACGTCGAAATGGCTGCGGCTGTATCTGTGTCGATGCTATGAAAAGAAAACAAGTTAATTTATCATGAGTTCAGTGGTCATGACAAAAATATAGATGTACTGCGGTGTAACTCTTGACTCCACCTGTTTCCTGCCCTTGTACAGATGCTGTTGCAGCAGGTGGTGTGAGTTCACATCCTCGGTTCTTCCTCTCATGTTTTGCTCGTGCATTTCCAAGCTCACAGATGGCACAGGGTCTCTTCTGATGCAGATAGAAACCATGTTAGTCACTTTTTGGGTCTTTATGCAATCACTTCTTGTGGCCACCAGATGGCAATCACATGACCTTAATCATGCTTGTAAGGGAGGGTTTTCTCCATGTTCACAAGAAAGCAGGTTTAGTCAAAACTCAGGGTTAGTTTAATTAGAGTCTAAGGCAACTAACCTTGAGTTTTCACTAAACCTGCTTTCTGAAACGGGCCCCAGCTTCTCTCACAGTCCAAACACATGCACTTGACTCTAAGTGTGAGTTTGAACTTGGTTATTTCTGTGCATGAGCCGACACGTCCAACCTTCACCGAACCTCCAAATCCTCAAAGTACAAGTGGTACAGATGGATTATTTGTAATCATGTTGTGTTTACTCACCTCATAGCAAACTCATAATCATCCGACGTGTCCGGCATGATGTCAGGCATAACCTCGGAGAATTCATCACCAAACTTTTTCTTGAAGTCAACGAATGCCGTCTCGTTGCGGACGAACTCCAGAGATCCTCTACGTTCACCCTGCAGCAACAAAACCAGAGCACTTACATCTGCTTTAACTTGGATATTAAGGCGACAAAACTATACAAGACTGTGATCTGACCTCGGCCACGTAGCTCATCGCGTCCTTGAGGTTCAACTTGTGGAAGACGTTGAAGACAAGGTCTTGGTTCTTTCTCGCCGACGGCTTCATCAAAATCCAAGACATCCACTTCTCCTCAAAATGCTTCCACCTTCACAGCAAGAGAAATGATCATTGCAGCTTCACGAGAAGCTGTTAAAAACAGTTTCAATGCTTTAAAACGTCTTTACATACTTGTCCCTCATGTAGTTGTGTCCAATCTGTCCAGATATGTCTTCAATGGCAACAAGCAAGTGATCAAACATCTTGTTCTGCACTTTTTCTATGAGTGTGAGCTCTGAAATTGCAGCTCTCTTCACTTTAAGCCACGTGACCAGAGGTTTCATTGTTATTCCCTGAAAAAGACAGAGTTTCATGCAAAAATATACTAAATGAAGCTGTTGCAAAATAAAACACTTTCAGGGTAAAATACTGTTGGTTACCTGGAAAATGACGGTGAAGTATACTACAATGAGAGTCGTACTGATCATCAGATTCTTCTCCTTTATCTTGTTTTCATCCAACATCACAGCCAGACCATATGCAACAGCCCCTCGCAGGCCACCGTAGCTCATAATCACCTGATCAATAAACCCAATGGGAACCAGCCTGAACTTGTTCAGGATCCATGTGAGGAAAAAGACACCTGCAAACATGGAAACACACAAAGATCACACCACTGTTTTCTTTCAAAACTGGCAACAAAAGATATTTTAAAAAAAAATCTCACCAATGAATCTGTACACCATGATGAACAAGAGCGTGAGGAGGATGAAGCCGGTGTTCCACACCCAGATCGACTTATCGACGGCTGAGATACCGAGGAAGACGAAGATGATCGTTTCTGATCCGTTGGCGAGAACCTTCATGACGTATCTGACTGTGGTGACTGAATCCTCATCCATGTTTGCGTTGATGTATTTCTGGCAGCAAACACCACAGAAGAGGATGCTACAGAGCAAAAACAAAAACAAAGAATTATTTACTAAATAGATGCAGAAATATTGAAACAGGTTATATTTCTTTGAAGGAGTACTTACGAGAGGATGGCAGACAGGGAGAGCATCTCAGCAGTCAGGTAAGAAAGATATCCCAAGACAAAGACGAAGCCCGGCTCGATGATCTTGATGTTTTTAGTGCATCTGGTCAGAAGAGAGATGAGTAGGCCAAATACAAAACCGAGGAGGGAGCCGCCAAACGCCACCACGAAGAAAGAAACTGCAAAGAGAGAGAGAGAGAGATATCAGGAAACAAGGCATTTATAAAGTAAATGGATGTATTGTACTTCTATACATTCACCTTCTTTAAAACCAAACCCCACCAGTGTGAGATGCACCAAAAATCTGTCAATGAGTAAATATTTAATGTCTCACTTATTCCTTTAATGATCTCCACAGCGTTAATTTTGGAACCTCCCAGTGACACGAATGCATCAAACACGTTGAAGAGGACCTAAGAGAAGAAAATGAATGATTTTGGTGCAGGTTATAACCCAGAATAGTGTTGTAGGTGACCTTTGATCATTGGGTCATTAGAAAGATCTGAAAACTTGAAAGTAACACCTTTGTTTTCTCTTCCATGCCTCATTATAGTTTCAGGAATGAACAGGGTGGAGTTTTATGATTCAACAACACTTATATGTTCAGATCAACCACCTCAGAGCGGACTGTTCGACCAGTAAGGGATGAGGTTAACACAGGACAGGAAGGTTCTCACTTTGAAGTGCAGATTGTTTACTTTCTTTTCATTTAATGTCTTGAAATGTGTACTTTCCAGTGACAGATGACTTGGCAAACTCAAACTAGCCCTGCAATGCTTCTTAGGGAACATACGAACCACTGTCACGCCATCGTTGAGCAGCGACTCTCCAAACACCATGATGAAGAGGACCTCGTTGACGTGGACTTGCTCAAACACGGCGATGACAGCGACGGGGTCAACAGCAGCGATCAGACTGCCGAACAGGAGATACTGCAGCAGACCGATGTCCAGATCACCTGCAGCACAGAAAATTTGACCTTTTATCATTTTTATAACTAAACAGGACGTCTCTTGCTACGGATGTCAACCCCTCAGTTCGGTTCAAACTGAAATATCTCAAAAATTACTGGATTGATTTCCATTAAATTTGGTTTATGTTGGTTATTAATAGTATAAATCATCATCTCAGCATCTCAGACAATAAATTTCATCTAGTTAAACTTGGTTATCCTGTACATGTGGACGCGATATCTCAAAAAAACCTCAAGGGAATCCTGTCAAATTTGGTACAAACATTCGGACACTTCTGTTAGTTACCTGCATGTAGTATACCATGTACACTATACTTACATCTATAATACACAAATTTCAACACGGTAGTGTCGTTTGTTGTGCACTTACAGCTGAAATTACAGCTGCAACATCTTCTTAATGGTGAATTACCACCGGACAGAATGTTAATCATCGATTTGTGAGATATCTGCCGGCTTGTTTTCAATTATAATCAATATCGAAAGTCTTTGTGCTGCTGTTTGCTTGTGTGGCTCCTTGTTTCATGTGAGGTGGAGATTACGCCACCGTCCCTCCTCTTCTGCTACGTAGCCAAGATGGTGTCATTGAGGGTGAGTCAACTTTTTGACCGTAATGAGTGAAACCAACTGGGTGTTTTACCAGACTGTCAATGTGAACACATGTAAGCGCTCAAAATAGTAAGTGTAAGTATGGAAGTATGTGAGTTTGGTGTCTAAAGGTTAAAGGTTCAGATTTTAACCTCATAAAACATTGGTTTGGCCTCTTGAATGTTATATGTCAAGAACGCCTTGAGGGAATCACTGCAATTGTAGCAAAAAGGGTAATTTAGAAACGTTAAAGCGATTAGACTTTGGTAGTCAAAGGTCACTGTGACCACACACATCACGTTCTCGGTTGTAACTTATGTCTGTTTATACTGGTTATTGGAGAAAACCATTTGGCTCCACTAAAACCACCCATCTAGCGCTTCGATTATTTCACTGCTGCAAAAAATGTATAATTTTCAGTGATGCTCTGGATGTCTAAGGGGTGAAAGTCTCTCTTACCCATGGCTCCGCCCATGTGACACCCCCACAGCGACAACCCCAAGCTGGCTGCGTTCCAGCAGGTGCCAATGATGGCGTAGACCAATATGGCCCCCAGGTTACTGAAGAAGAGCTTGTTGGGCATGGCGTAGCCTGCATCGAGGATGACTTGAGGCAGCAGGTATAAGAAGAACACTGTTGGCATTAGTTTAAATGTCTGCTCCTTGTCTGCGCCCCAGATCATCCCACCCAGGATGAAGCCGAAGCAGATGAGCAGGGCGCTCTCTGGGATGATGTTGGTCACGTGGTGGTTCGCCTCGATGACTGAGAGAAGAAAGAAAAAGACACCAAATAATAACATGATGACACTAAAAACTTTAAAATGGGGTTTTGGGTCTTTGACTTGTTACTGAATCATAAATGTAAAACTGGTTCGGTTGCAGAATTTGCAAATGATCAACTGTTGCATAAAGCGTTTGACTTTTTGTTTTTGGAGGATGATTAACTACAGAGAGAATGAAATCTCTCGGTGTAACTAAAGACTTTTAAGACCTTTGCTTAAGACTACTTGACTTTAATGGCCTGACAAAGTGACACTAAAGATTATTTAATAATAAAACCCACTGAACCACAGAAAAAGACCCATTTTAAAAACGTTTATTTGTTTTCCCGCCTGCAGAGATATTCATTTCATCTGATTTTATGCCCCGTTCAACAGAAGTTGAAGATGAATTTGTGTTGCAGCAGAATAAAACTTTTTCGGTCTGTGAGAAGACATTAATTAAACATCCGTCATCTGTTGACAATCTGAGGAACGACTAACGTGTTACAAACGTGAAGAAACTCTTCTGTCCTCTGGAACAGCATGTTTCTTTCATAGAGACTATTTCTTACAATATTAGAAACAAATCATTACACAATTTAAAAGTGTGCAGCCTTTTTTATTATTATAAAACATTATTCGTTAAACACTCGTCTAGCACATTATTACATCCTTTCTGTTTGTATGTTACATACCCATTTTAGACAAACCAGCCACCAATATCCATAAAACAATCAGATAAGGAGCCTCCACATGGTGCCATTTAAAAGTCACAATGGGAACTTCTGTGACGACGGAGCCGTGACCGTGTTCGGTGTGAGTCGAATTCACTTTTGATTTAGGCTCTGGCAGCTTCAGACGGAGCGGATCTTGATGTTTTAGTGCCAGTTTGTCCTTGGTGACGCCCGACACAGGCCACATCAGCAGCGTTGACCCCAACAGGAAGAGATACATGTATCCACATCGTCGCATTTTTATCAAACTAGTCGATCACAATCCACAAAATTAAAAATAATAATAATAAAAAAGTTGTTCGTCTTCACTTGTCTCGTTCGTATCAACCAAGGCCAGACTGAAACGCCGGCCGGTGTGTCACACTTCTTATCCTTTATTCTTTTTCCTGTGTGTTATTTACTATCACTATCTTCTCCAGACTGTGACTTTGTATCCTCATTCCTCCCTCAATCTGTGGTCAGCAGTGTGCTGGATGCAGAAAGTGTGCAGAACGCTGGACTCAGCCTTTTATATGTACAGTATCTCCTCTAGCACCAAGGTTAGATGTGTGTGTGTGTGTGTGTGTGTGTGTGTGTGTGTGTGTGGGGTTGGACGATTAAAGGAGGGTCTCCAGTTATTCAGTCACATTTACAAACATCCACTAGTCACTGCTTTGTTTGTGCTTTCCGGTCCTTAACACATCTACTCAAGTTGTACCATGACACATTCTCTCTCTCTGTGTGTGTGTGTGTGTGTGTGTGTGTGTGTGTGTGTGTGTGTGTGTGTGTGTGTGTGTGTGTGTGTGTGTGTGTTTGGGAGTTAGGGAGTGAGTGATGGAGCAGAGGTCATTTGATAACTGTTGAACAAAAAACCTGTGCATGTGTTTGGGGAATATTTCCACTAACTTCACTTTGTGCTTTAGTAATGATTGACACTGATGTTACTCAGTCTTGGTTGAAGACGCCCTTGATGTTTGACGAAGCTCTTGTGTGATTCACATCATGAGCAAAGACCTTTTTTTTTTTAACCAAAATAAAATTCATCATCTATTTTTATCTATTCATACTTTTGGTGACGTGAACAATGTAGTAAAAACAAAAATGTTTTAACCCACAACTGAAAATAGGAAAAAGTTACAATTCTTTTCTGATTTAGAAAAGTTATAAAATGACTATTTTGGTGGTTTATGTATCAAAATAAACTAAAGAGTCTAACCTCAATCATAATAATACAAGTTATAAACTATATCTGCACCAAATTATACAAATTTGTAGATTTTTTTTTTCTCTTTTCTTTCCAGAGAAATTAACAAAAACATCTCTCAGGTCTCTTTTTTTTTTTTTTTTTTGTACCAGTCTCGTGTCCTGTCACTACACCAAGTTTACTGCAAATCAGTTTAGTAGTTTTTGTGTAATTCTGTTGATAAATCTCCAAACTCAGTGAATGATTGGACTCGAGCCTGAGCTCCACAGACCAACATGTAGGTCTTTTCAGGGCAGTTATTGGCGAAAAAGATATATAGATAGATAGAAATAATAAAACCAAACTTTATTTATTTAAAATGATTGTTAACTTATTTAAAGTGAAAGCTACTGTAACTCTGCAGTGAAAGTTTATTAAACTACGTTGTTGATGCATTTTATTCCCATCAGTGGATGTTTTAATCACTCAACAGTCTCGTCCTGTTTGAGTAAAGACAAGGGACAATAGCCTCTTTGGTGAAGCGATAAACTGGTTTGATGGTTTGATAATAAAAGCTCTCACGCAGGTGTGAGTCTCTATGCATCTGCTGATAGAAACAGAAACACATATTATAGTTTAAATGACGTAGAATCACTTAAAAAACACACACAGAGACACACACAGTATCTGATCGACCTCTAGTCGGGTTAAACGCTGTAAATCAAACTTATAAGAGCATTCGTGTGCACATTCGAGCATGAACTGGCCCCTCCTCACCCTCCCACCGGTCGGCCTTATTAACTAATGACCTAATATATCCTGCTTAACGGAGGATAGAGGTCAACTTTGTGGTGCAACACAGAGTCAGACGGAGGTAATGTTCAGACTGGAGCTACAGTCCTGTTAAAGTTCAATAGGTCAAACTGCTGTAAGATCAATTTTTACTCAATAAAATGTGTCATGTCTGACCTCATCGTGTACTGTATTTAGCTTTAGATGATGGATAAAAATAGGTAAAAATACATCTTGATCACATAATGTTTTTTCCAGATGAGGAAAAAAAATGGTTTGAGTTATATAATATGACTTCATTGAACTTCATTTGTGTTATTCTTAACAATTAATGTGCTTATTCAAAGTTACTGAAAGTACCTGTTCAAACATTTTCTGACAAATAAAAGTTTAATTCCTTCATAAATCTTTTAATCGCTGTGTTAATATTTGCTCTCGGCGCAGCTTTTTCTTCTTCATTCTTCTTTTATTTAGATAATTTCGAGTGTGAGCTCTGAGCGGTTTGACGTCAAGTCAATTTAAATGATTTAAAGTCAGTTTTAAAAGTGTGTAATTTAAGTCAAAACGTCAAGATTTTTCTCGTGTTATCGCTAATAATCTGTTTTACCTTCAACACAAACAGAGATGTAACATTTTTTAGTCAAAGGATTAACACTGACGTTAATGTTACTATTTTAAACTTAAAGAAAAAAGAAACCTCCTGCAGCTGATTGTGTCACAGAGACATTAAGACATTTCCTGCAACATACACAAACAACCACAGTCCCATATTTATTTCAAATGGACGTGTCCACAAACATCCACACACATGCACATACATGTATGCAGCTCGGTCATTTACGTTGTCCACACTGCCTCAACCCATTTGTGTCTGTTGTGTACACACAGAAAATGCAAATGACAATGTTCTGTGATCACAACAGGAGGAAAAAAGACCTAAAGAGACATTCAACAGAGGTCACGCTCTTTCTGCATCAACTGTGAAACCCAGAGGCAGAGAAACACTAAAACTGTGACAACATTAAAATGTGGATATGAGGTTACGCAAAAAAGAAAAGAAAAGTGTGAAATATGAAATTAGACACAGACGCAAAACTCGGTTTCACTTGAATTTTGCAATGACGTGATAAAGTATCTCGATTTATCAACTACTGTATTTAATTTGCAGCATTTTACTTTCAGTTTTTTTAGGTACTGTAAGAGGGGTGGACAAAATAATAGAGACACCTGTCGGGATCAGCATCAGAACCTCTACTAATGTATTAAAATAGATTGTTTCTTTAGTTTTTTAGATACTTAAACTGGATTAATGTTTGTCATAATACTAATCCATCTAATCTGAGGCCTTAGAGATTCATTTTATGTTGCAGTTTGATTTGATTTTGGATTCATGTTCAGTCAAAACAAGATTTAAAGGCACATAAAGATGTTTAGACATATTAGTGGACTCACTGAGTTTGCAGATCCAGCTGACCAGGATCCACAAGGCCACCAGGTACGGCGTGGAGACGTGGTGCCACTTCCAGGTCACAATAGGTAAAGTGGTAATGGGTTCTCCACCGTGACCATCATCTCCGTGACCATCATCTCCAGACGTGTCGTGAGCATCATCGCTCTCACTGCCACCTTCATGTCCAGGTTCTTCAGTTGAGTCTCTACTAATATTTCTCATCATGTCAAGACTCAAGTGCATCTTATTCCCTGGGAGTCCGTCGTCTGACCCCAAGATGTCACCGCCGGTGGCCGTTGAATCTGCCTCCTCATCGTTCAGACTCGGACTTCTGGTTGAACAAACTACAAACAGCAGCGAGGAGAGAACAAGTGCACGTCGCCACAAAGACGTTCTCATGTTGGGAGGGAGAAAAAAAAAAGTTTCACAAACTCTCAGGCAGCTGTTATTTAAGCTCTTGACTCAAGTGTCTCGTGTCAACCTCATTCATCTCACCTCCTTCACTCTCAGCTCTATTTTACTTGTGTCTTTATGTTTACCTGGACAGAGAGTGATGCTCCCCCACCCTCCTCTTCTCCTCTCTATGAAGGATACAGCTCTCAGGTGAAGCTCGGCCCATCCTGATGCTTGTCTGCCTCCTCCCACTTCTACCCAGACCAGCTTGTTTGACCACTTCACTCAATGGACTATTTGATGCTCTTGTCCTTTCTTTCTTCATTGGCTTTGATTTCACTGACATTTAACTTCTAATTGTTTCCAAATCCTAGAAGTTGCGTGATGATAAAAAAGAGAAGAAATTAAAAGTAAAACTTCATGATATTTTTAGGTTTTTTTTAACTTGAAATCATCAAATCATCGAATCAAACTTAGATAAAACACGTTTTAGGTTTAACTTTTATTTTCACTATAACATACTTGGTTTAAATGCAAACTTGAAGCATCTTTATTAATCTGACCACATCTGCAGCCACAAAACTGTAAAAAGTGTAAATCCAAGCTGCAAAATAAAGTCACATTCCTCTAAAATGACTTAATTATATTCTGATTATTACTATCTTTATATTAAGAGATACTTCAGGTCTTTGTTAAATAGCGACAGTCTCCAAAAACAAAGAGATAAAACTGCATAACTTCATTTTTGTGTTAAATCAGTTTCAGCTCAACCAGGAAATGATACAGTCTCTTATTTGGACCATCACATTCACACATCCTGTGACTGACGCTGTGTTTTCATGTGTTTTATATAAACATAATGATGCACTTGTCTTTTCTTTCTTTATTGGCTTTGATTTCACTGATGTTGAACTTTTTATTTTCTCCAAATCCTTAAAGTTGATAAAAAAAGGGAAGAAATTAAAAGTAAAACTTTGTGATATTTTTACTTTTTTAATTTCTTGAAATCATCATAGATGTAAAGTGTAAAAACACTTAATCTAAAGTCTTTATTTGACAGTAACAATGAATCAAACTTAGATAAAACATGTTTTAGGTAGTTTAACTTTTAGTTTCACTATAACATACTTGGTTTAAATGCAAATTTGAAGCATCTTTATTAATCTGACCACATCTGCAGATGTGAAACTCTAATATGTGTAAATCAAACCTGCAAAAATAAACTAGTGTCTTTATATTAAGAGAGACTTCAGGTCTTTGTTAAACAGATATACAACTAAATAACTTCAGTTTTACGTGTTAAATTAGTTTCAGCTCAACCAGGAAGTGATAGCGTCTCTTATTTGGACCATCACATTCACACATCCTGTGACTGACGCTGTGTTTTCATGTGTTTCATATAAACATAAGCAGTAATTTTAGGACGGGAAGGTGGTTTGACTCATTCGTCTCCCTCCGACAAAACTCATGTTGAGCCTTCATGGCCTCTATATACGTGTGTGTGTTTAGGTGACAGAGAGAAATGAACCCTAGTTTGGACATTTCGTGCCATTTCTTTTTCCTTCTTTTCGGTCACAGTCACTTTAGTTACATTTTAAACAGTCGTATCAGGTCTTTTTTTCTCATTAGAGACGCTTGTGACAAACATACGCAAACAACTTTATTTATGCGAAACATTTCCTTGAAATAAGTTTCCTGGTTCCTTTGTTTGACCTCGTGAGAGAAGCCGGTTTTCATTATGTTATATCTTTTATAAGATTTGGTCTGCAAACTTTTATTCACATTATTAGTATTATCATTATTATCATTTCCCAATCCTGGAAATTTCAGGGTAAAGTTGAGGATTTACAGAATTTGCACCATCATCTTATCACTTCCTGCTCAAAGTGCAGTCAAATTTTAAAGCATCACACCTGCTGAACATCAGGTTAAACATCTTTATAGATCAGTGTAACCTAATGCAGCTTGTGAAATAGTTTTGATCGATTCAAGACAAAAGCTATTTAAATTAATTGATTTGCATGTGTGCAAGCGCCTCATTCATTCTTTTATTTATACCAAAAACCCTCATCCCGACATGTTAGTTAGTCTGACTTGGTTCCTGTTGATGGCTAACTTTAAAGGTCAAGATACAATCACAGCAAACCCAGATCCCCTGGTCACCATTGACCTTAAATAAAGACACGTCTCTCAAGCCAAGTTAAGACTCGGTGCAGCCTGTTTACTGATAAACTCACAGAGAGTTGACATGCTGGTCTCCTGGAAAGGATCTGCAGCGTGAGACTGACTCTGCAGCTTTTGGTTTGGTGTCATGAATTCTCCATCTATGCATTCATTCATACATACCTCCATCTGTCTGAGTATTTTAGTATGAATGGGAAAGTTTGAAGTAAAAATTGTCGAGTCACAGAGGAAGAAACGAGACGGATCAGACACAAAGAAAACAAACAATACCCAGCTTGGTACTTTCCTCATTTATGTCATTGGGATTAGCTACAAGTTTGTCTGTGTTTGTCTTTGGATTAGAGCTCGTTTCAGACAATACTTCATTGATTGATCTGAAAAAAGTCTTTATCTGTTAATAAATGTTAAAACTCACCCAATGACAACTTGTTTCTATCACGCAACATGAGGAGAAAGAAGACAAACATGCTTGAGTGAGTTTACTGCTTAAAATGTATTTTTATTATCAAACACAAAATCATGTTTATTCATTAAATCACAATATAATACAATAATATATAAATATATAAAATAAATGATTACAAAAGCATACGGTCCGTGACAAAGAAGTATAATAACAATAGTAATAATAATAATAATAATAATAATAATCCTGAATATGCAGGAGCTAATCAATGAATAAATCCACCACATTTAGGATTAAGATTAAGTAAAATATTCGACACCTCAGCATGAAAGCATCAAATAAATATAATAATAAATTATTAAAATAAAATAAATAAAATGCTAAAATGCTTAAAAATATTTATATTTTTTATATTTTATAATTTATATTAATATTTTTGTTAGTTTAAATAAATATCTCAGATTTAAATCTCAGTTTCAAAAACTAAAATGTTCTAGTTGTTGTTTATTTGATCCGGTATTAAAAAGCTCCTTGTTCAAGGAGCTTTTTAACAGTTTACAGTGTATTTTTCCCTCCATCGCTGAATTTATCTGTCTTTAAAAAGTCACATCACGTTCGTCTGAAACCCGACGTGTTTATGGTGTCGAGTTACAGAAGTGAAAATGTTGAGTAAGAGAAGTGACAACCTGCATCACCTGGATGAAGGATGTGTCTGAGGTGACCTTCGATACCTTCAACAATCTCACGTTGTTCAACTGAGTAAGAGACAGTTTTAGACGTTTCTTACATGACTGTTTCATTCAACATGTAACTCCTGATGTTACACAACATCAGCAGCTGTTGCGACATTGAAATGAAACATACATCATTTCACACACTATGGAATAAAACCACACGCTGCCTTACGTAAGAATCACAGATCATGAATAAATAAACCTAAAGAAGTGTTGATATAAGTATGAATATGGACGCGTTTCTGGACAAAGGAAGAGCTGACGTGAGCATATCTACAGTCTGAATTTAATCCAGATTCAGTTCAGCTCAGACGTGTGTGTGATTGTTTGGTGTTGACAGAGGTGTGTTGAAACTGACACGTTAGATACTGGAGTTTATGTTGCTGGAAAGATTATATCCTTAAAATAAATCCTGGATTAAAGTTGTTTTAATTACTGATTCGTTGATTAAAACAAGCAGGATTCATTTGGTGATGTTGTTTTTCTTGTCAATGGTCAAAACAACTGAGGAAACACACACACACACACACACACACACACACACACTGTCACAAAGTGTATTAGTCATTATATTCTTGTCCATTATAATGTTATTTAAAGAAGAGAAAATAAAAATAAATTAAAAATTAATGGCTTAGTGATAATGATAATAATTGATGCGATGATAAATAATAATAATAATAATTATTATTATTATTATTATTATTATTATTTGTAGTAATATTGTATTAAACCAAAGACTGGATTCACTTTACTTTCCATTAAATATTAAAACTGATGTTTCATTATTATTTTTTAAATGTTTTATTTATCTTTAATCTGTCGTTAAGGTGAACGTTTCTCACCTGTTGCCAAGGGAACAGACTGTGACTCGCGCTCGACACACGTGACGTTTCCCAGCATTCTGTGGGCGCGCGGAGAGAAGAACCGGACAAGAGCAGGAAGATGCCGACCGGTGAGTCACGACAAAGTCAGTCAGAAAAAAAACACACAAAGTCACTTGTGTTTTCTTATCTTCACGTGTCGTGTTTAGTTTTAACCCGACGCTGATTGTTAGTGAGAAATATGAGACATTATCATCGTGTTTTGTGTGTTTTTTTT
This sequence comes from Polydactylus sextarius, assembly GCA_016801845.1. Taxonomy (NCBI): domain Eukaryota; kingdom Metazoa; phylum Chordata; class Actinopteri; family Polynemidae; genus Polydactylus; species Polydactylus sextarius. The sequence continues at coordinate 18,188,523 of CM028927.1, forward strand.
AAAAAAAACAAACAAACAGGAAGCTACGGGGCGGTCCGGTAGTTTAAAGTCCTCAAACTTGTTAACGGCTGAAGTTGTCAGCCGCTGCTGCCGCGGGTCGCTAGTTAGCTAACGATGCTAAAAACAAAACGTGTTAAAAACGGGTTAATGGCGTTTGTGTCAGTGGAGGAGGTGTGTGTTTATGTGTGTGAAGGAATGAAGACGAGCTAACGACCCGGCAGGAGGTGTGTTAACACTGATAAGATGATATCGATCCGAGCTGACAGGTCGACGTCGGTATCAGCTGTTTGAGCTGCTTCATCAGCCGAAAGGTTTTATTTTATTTAGCTAAACTGAAGTAGTCAGCTGCAAAACTAAAGGTTTTAATTACTTAACCTGATGCTAAACTCACTAAATAAACGCACATTTGCACTGATGGTTGCTTTGTTTTTGTTTGTTTTATATTGATCAACATAATAACTTCAGGTTATATAATAACACGTGGTATTATATGTTTTTTTTTTTGCACATTTATCGGCTTAATCAATCAACTGCATCTTAAAGTTGTTGCTGGGTTCAAATTAGACGACTGGGCCGTGAAAATCCACCCAAACTAACACGATACATTAATGTGCAAATATAGTTGTAAAAAAATGGAAATATGAGGAAAAAAGACACAAAAAAGAGAAGAAATTGCACTTAAACTGACTTCAGAGGTTGAGCAGGATGCACAGTCACATAAAGACACAAGTTGCTCTTAAATTAAACTATTATAGTAACAGTTTGCACAGCGACAACAATAAAATAAGCAATGATGTTAGATAAAGATAAAGGAGATTATAAAGCTTTTTGTCTGATCAGACCAAATCCACAGGTACACATCAAATAATAATCATACACAATAATCCTCTCTGATGTGGTTTCCTCTCAGAGGACAGAGGTTTATTTTTCAGGGTCGAAGAGACCGTCAACAGACTCTGAATTGTGGTTTTATTTATTTAGTTTTTATTTTTACTGTGATTGAATCTTTCTGGATGCTGTTAAATGAATAAATTACCTTAACACTGAGCGCTGACTAGAAACAGAAAAAACAAAAAAGCACAATGGAGCATGTGTCAAAACAGCGATAAAAAGCCTCCAGTGTTTGTTTGTGTCCTGGTTTCACTCGCCGCCGCCGGCTGCGTGCACCAACAGCTGCTGTTGACAAATTAGAGATTTTCCACTTTTTGTATCATTAAATCCGCTCAACTAGTGTGGACGTGAACATCATCCTGGTCTCTTTAGTGAAGCAAAATACTGTGACTAACGTCGGTGAAGAGGATATTTCCTGCCTGTTATTTACGGTCATAATCTCAACTTGAGGGACTGTGAGATTTATAGATAATAAGAAATAAGAAAACGTTTATTTAGGAATAAAATAACCATCGTAAAGTATCTGATAAATCAAACTTTATCACAATGATGCAAAAACAGCAACCTGAAACAGCCGGACATGTCATTATAGTCCAGTTATTTTAGAGACTAACTAACATTATCAGTTCATGTTATTATATGACGTCTCTGAATTGCAATATTCTTGTTATTTATGAGCCAATTAAACAGTTTTAACAGAATTAATGATATAAATGATGTCGTTTTATGAATTTAGATTTAAACTGAAAAATATTTGATTCATTTTCTGTCCTTGTTTGTAAATTTAGAAGAAGAAACAAACTGTTTCAGGGTTCAGTTTTTGTTATCAACCCAGCGACAGATAAAGTGTCCTTCATGTTAGTCATCTCGACTTTAACACATAATCGTCAATATGTAAAGATCTTCTCTCGAACTTTAACCTTCGACCAAACAGATAACAATAACACAATCAGCTCAGTGATTTATGTTGCAGTAGATGAGCTCGTTATATTCTGTGTGTGATGGTCAGTTTTCCTCAAGATCCTCATCACATCACATCACACGTCTGCTGTGTCAGTGGCTGCAGTCGACAGAAAAACACAACATTTTAACAGCCGCTGTGTTTCTGTTCTCCAGCGTCAGACATGGATTACAAGGTTGTGTTCGCAGCCTTACGGACGGTGTGTGAGGACAACATCTCCGTCTTGTGCGGTCCGTCTGATTTGCCGTACGGCGCCGTGGCCGAACGCCTCATCACGTGTATGAGGAAGATTCAGGACCACGGCCGAGCGCTGGAGCCCGTCGTCGCCAGCTTCACCGCCGTCTACCACCACTACGACTTCGACGCTCAGACGCCGGGGAACGGATACCGCACCCTGGTCAAGGTAACACGGTCCGGTTATTGTTTCTCTTCTGTTAATAACCACAAAACAAACAAGTTAAAGACACATGCACTAGTTTTTTATTATTTTATTTGATTGTGAATTTTTTCGTCTCAGCTCCTAAAACTTGCAGAATATTTGTTTTTAATTTTGACACAAAGTTTCCTCATTTGTCGACCACAAATAAAAACGTCTTGAACTTCTCTGACTACATCGCTGTTTGTTTTTCCTTCCAGGTTTTGAACTCCTGCCTTCTGCACATCATCCACAAAGCCCGTTACATCGCCTCTAATTACAACAGTGCCTTCTTCAGAGCCGACCACAACGCGTTGGAGATGGAGGCGTACTGCAACGCCCTCTGTCAGCTCCGTGCCCTCATCCACCTCGCCCAGCAGCTCATCAACGACAACGAATACGGACAGCTCTACTCGCCGCAGGACGGCGACGTGAGCCACAGGTTTGTGCAGGAGTACAGCTCCATGCACAAAGCCTGTTTCTACGGACGCTGTCTGGGCTTTCAGGTCAGAAAACAACACTGAAATCTTTCTGAATTATTGATCACAGTGTGTTTCACTAACCAGTAGATGCAGTAAATGTTGAGACTGGTTTTTCTCTCCACAGTTCTCTCCCACTCTTCGTCCAGTTCTTCAAACCATTGTCATCAGCATGATTTCATACGGAGAAACGTACGGGAAGCAGCAGTCTGGGTTGGGTGAGTCTGATTTTATTCTCATGTCTTTTTTTTTTAAGACGTAACCATCTTTAAATTAAGTTTATCTCTTCTTCCACCTCCAGGTATGGCAGCGCTTTCTCTCCTCACATCAGGGAAGTACGTCATCGATCCAGAGCTGCGAGGAACAGAGTTCGAACGAATCACCCAGAATCTGGATTTACAGTTTTGGAAATCTTTCTGGAACCTCACAGAGTCCGGCCTTATAACAGTAGGCAGGGGTCAAATACTCTTTATTTTACTCTGTTGTTGTCTGAAGTGGGTTTTTTTTTTTTTTTGTGGTTAAACTACTCGTCTCTCTGCTCAGGGCTTCAACAGAATCGCCTCAAACCCAGTCCAAGTGAACCTCACCCTGACGGTGCCTCCTGTTACTCTTCGCCTTCCTCTGGCCTCAGATCCCAGTTTAACCGCCACCGTGTCGCCTCCCATCGCTCACTGGGGACCAGGACCAGTCCACATGCGTCTGATCTCCTACGAGCTGCGAGAAGGACAAGTGAGAACCTAAAGGAAAACAGACGAGAAAAACGAGCAAACATAAACTCGAGTTAATTCTTCTTATTGTTCATCCTTTTACTTTTTCAGGGCAGTGAAGAACTGCTGGCGTTTTCCCAAACCAACCCTCCTCCCATCACTACTGCTCATCTCCCCTGGATACAGCCTCAGCCTCGTTCCCCCTGGCTGCTCATCCACTTCCACGGAGGAGGATTCGTGGCCCAAACATCCAGATCCCACGAGGTACGGCGTAAAATCCAGGGTCGATTCAGGATGCACGATGCGTAGCTAAACATTTCATTGAACAGAAACAGAGACACTGAACGCCCTGATGCATGACGCCAGCCTGCACATAATCTTAAACTATTTCTTGTCAAATTCTACATATCACTAATATGTCTTCTTACATCCTCCACTGAGGCGAAGAGAAAACTACACTGGAAGCATTTATAAAAAGCCATGATGCACTGGCTTATCAAATCAGCAGGATTTATATAAACATGTTTGAACATGTGAACACGTCTGCCAAACAGGAGAAACTGTCTCAAAAAAAAACAGTTGCAAACTGTTGCAACCAAACAGGTCGTTCAATCAGGAAACTGCAAAAACAAAACGTTGTGCCACTGAACTCACCCCTGGTGTCAGACTACTGGTGTTAACCACGGTTGTATCAGATGTTAAAATCACGATTTTATCAACAGAATTATCTGCGGAGTTGGTCGAAGGAGCTGAACGTCCCCGTCCTCTCCGTCGATTACTCTTTATCACCTGAAGCGCCTTTTCCTCGAGCTCTGGAGGAGTGTTTCTACGCCTACTGCTGGGCGCTGAACAACTGTCACCTGCTGGGTAAGTGTGCACGTTTACAGCTGCACAGACAGACTGTGCAGGTGTAGATAACACATATATATTTAGATAGTGTGCCAGTTTTTTATGCTGTTTCACTGTCTGTCCCAAAAACGGCACACTCTGTACTCAATACATGTGTGTGTGTGTGTGTGTGTGTACACACAGTATCAGTGTTTTATCAGAACACACAGTGTCATATGTGCCCACTCACATGAATGTAAACTAATAGGGAGTTTTAATAAAGACTAAATGCTCTTGAGGCTGTAAAATGTGAGTTTAAAAAAGACTGAAACAATAACGATAATAATCTGCGTCTTTTCTTCCAGGTTCCACAGCAGAGCGTGTTTGTCTGGCGGGCGACAGCGCCGGAGGAAACCTCTGCATCACCGTGTCCATGAAGGCCATATCCAGCGGCATCCGGGTCCCTGACGGCATCATGGCCGCCTACCCGGCCACCTTGCTCACCACGGACGCCTCGCCCTCCCGCCTGCTCACGCTCATCGACCCGCTGTTGCCTCTAGGCGTCCTCGCAAAGTGCCTCAATGCTTATGCAGGTATGTGGGTAGGCAGCTCATGTGTGTGTGTGTGATTGTGGTTTCATGCTTCATTTAACACAAGAGCACTTTTCCGGCGCCACTGGAACAGAAGAGAGAATTTATCTATAAACCAGATGATGTGGGAGGAAAGAGATGAAAATCATTAACAACTTACGTCAAAGCTGAGTCTCTTCAACACCGTCAAAGAACTGAAGTTACACTTTCTAGAATCTCCTCATAAAAAGTCACAATCAAATCATTTCTTTCGTTTCCTGACGTCTCACACATTGTCCCCGGCAGGTGTAGAGACGATGTCGGTGCAGCCGTCGGGCGGCAGCCTCAGCCTCAGCGCTCTGGGTCGAGACACGGCGGTTCTGCTCAGCGATCTCACTCAAGGAGCCTCCAACTGGATCCAGTCCTTCCTGGTCCCCGTGCGTCGAACAAACTCCCTGCCGCCGACACACAGGAGATCCGTGAGCCGAGAAGTCCGCAGGACGTCGTCTCACTCCCCTCCCACCACCACGACAAACTCTGGAGGTCAGGCTCAGGTCGATTACCCACAAGGCTTTGAGCCCCTGCGCTCCGAGTGCCTGGCGTTTGTTCGTCCGACCACGTGTCCCATCATCAGGAACCCGTTTGTCTCGCCGCTGCTGGCGCCGAACAACCTGCTGAGAGGTCTGCCGCCGGTCTACATAGTGGTGAGTAAAGGAGGAGGAATCAGTTCAAACACTTTGATTTTCTGATTAATTTAAAGTTTTTGGAAACATTACCACTCTGCATTTTCCAAAATATCACTTTTACATTGAGCTGATGAACATAGTGAAGTGTTTAACAGATAAAGAGGCAGATATTTGAGTAAATGGAGATTAAACTGAAGTTAAAATATAAATATTAGTGAATAACAGACTTTGATGTCTGTGGATTCTCATTCACCCAGATCATCGTGTCCGACAGTAGAATCTGAGACAAATGGACGAGACGTTTCACTTTAATCCAAGTGTTTCCTTCAGTTCTGAAGAGGAGTTTATTTTCTGTGCTTGGACACTGAAGATCTAGGCTGAGTTCAAGATGCACGAAATGTTAAATTCAACAGAAACAGATGCTGAACGTCCTGTTTCATGACGACTACGGCAGCTGAGAGGGACGTTCAGTGTGATGTTAAATATCTTAATCCATTCATACTCACAAACTGCACTGGCTGCTTTTATAAGCGACTTGGCTAGAAACCATCATCAGGCACCGGCTTTAAATCAGCGGGGTTTATATAAACATTGGAGCTGATTTGGTAATTCCTTGAACACGCTTAACAAACGGGAGAAAACTGCCTCGAAAACCAGTTGTGAATTGTTGCACAATGTTGCAAAAAATCACATCGTTCAATAATAAAACCGTAGTAAAACGTTGTGCTGCTGAACTGGTCTTAGATCTAGTGCAGCTTCTCAGCTGCCGTAGTCGTCAGTGTGTTCAGCATCTCTGTTTCTGTTGATTAAACGTTTTGACGTATTATGCATCTTGAACTCAGCCCTGACCTGAGCAGTTTGCTCTTCTGTGTTGAGCCGTGTGTTTGTCCATGATTTGTTTGGTTTCCCAGATGTAAAAGTCCTTGTGACTGACTACATATAAACCAGGTTAGTCTTCTTGGTATGAGGTGTAACTTTGACCCTGATGTTTGAAAATCTGTCTTCAAGAAATTACTACAATCCAGTTGCTTTAGATCCAGCTCTGTTGAGTCAGACTTTCGGTTGTTTTATCTTTGTGGGTCGTTTTGCTGCAAGTCTGTAAATGTGTTTGTGTTTGTTTTTTACTTCTTCTACTGCCCCCAAGTGGCTAAAACGATCAGTGCAGCTTTAACTCTTTAACATTTAGTTCCTAATCCTTCTTCAGTCCCAGTGAAAATCTGAATTATTTCTGTGAATGACGTATTATTCCCTGACTCGTCCATCCTCTGTTTTCCACTCAGGCCTCTGCTCTGGACGCTCTGCTGGACGACTCGGTGATGTTTGCCAAGAAGCTGCGTGACATGGGTCAGCCCGTGAGCCTGACGGTGGTGGAGGATCTGCCTCACGGTTTCCTCAGCCTGTCGCAGCTCGCCAAGGAGACGGAGGTCGCGGCGGAAATCTGCATCGCCAGGATGAGGGAGATCTTCGAGCAAGAAAAACCAACACCTCCTCTTCGTAAACGGCACTTAACAAGACTCTTGTCAGAGTAGCAGCTGATCCGTCTGATGTTCTTGGGGACCTTTTTCTTTTGTTTTTGTTTTGAACTGACATAATTTGTGGGAAATGATGCAATAAATTAAAGAGATTTATGAGGAAGCTGGAGGAAGTTTAAAAAGACGCTGCACTTTGAAACTCGTACTGCACCTTCTCTTTAGGCAACGATGATCAAGAAAATGTTACTTATTTCTTTTCCCTGCTCTAATATGAGCTTGAGTCATCATTTAAAACAGAAATTAACTGTATTTTTCTACTGAGATTTACATTGAAACTAGAAAAGTAACAGAAACTAATCAGTGGAACTGATTTATAAACTGCTGTGCCTTGAATTTAGGTCAAGATTAAAGGTTTATTTGAACAGGAAGCACATTTCAGATGTACTGTATGATATTATTAATTATTATTATTATATAATTTAAATTTAACATATATAACCTGGATTTACCAGTTTGTAACGTTTACAACAGATTGATAAAGAGGCCTTCACCTTTTGTTTCCCAGCTGGATGTGGATGTGAAAACTTGTTAAACTGTAAATATTTAATGGTGTTGTTTCACTTAAAGCCTTGTATTAAATCATTACTGGTGTTAAACTGTTGTTTCTTCTGATTATTTTAATTCTGTGTGTTTATAGGATGATATAAATCCAAACCACAGCTTGAAGTTTCTCATCCCTTCGTGATGATAAACACTCTCTGTTTGCTCTTGTAGCACTTGTCACGGTTCCCATACGGTTTGTGATGTTTTTGTCATTTTCCTGGCAACGTTTTCTTCTTCGGTGACGTCGACCGGAGACACTAAGGAGCTTTAAATATCTGAAGATAAATCAGACGCCTCCTCGTCTGCACAAAACTAAACCGGGCCAAAATGCTGTTTCACATTTTTCTTCTTCTAGTGGCAACAAACGGTGAGTTTGAGTCAAAGAAAAAAAAAAAACTAATTTCTTTCAGTGTTTTATAGTAACAAAGAACTAATACTTCACTACTGTACTTCAGCATGTTTTGGGAATATCTGTACTACAAACTTTAACTCTGACCTGGATGGAGAAACTTCAAACATGTACTTTTACTTTCATTACTTAAATACATTTAAAGTGATAGTCCAGAGTAAGTTTAACCCAAGGTTATCCAGTTTAACAGTCTTTTGTTTTCACAACCAAATAGTTAACAATGAAAGTAAATGGGGCAGTCAGACAAACGTATCTAAATTGTCATTTTTTAACCACTAATAAAGTTTAAAATATCACTTCACTTCAGCAGTAGCATGAATAGGGTCCCTACACATAAACTGAAGTACTGATAACTTAGTAAGTGAACTGAGAGTTTATTAAAAACACTGTTTTACAAGACTTACCCAACACAAATTGATACATTTGTCTGACTGCCCCACTTAGTTTCATTGTTAACTATTTAGTTGTGAAAACAAAAGACGGTCAAACTGGATATTACTTCAACCAATATGAAATATCTCTTGAGGTGGAGTTTGACTCGTATTTGTGGTGAAATAGACTCTGGGTTCATGTTACTCTGGACCGTCACTTTAATTATAGGTTACTTGTCATACTTAAATACAGTTGATAATAGATACTTCAAGTATTTTAGTTGAGAATCACTCTAGACACTGACTTGAACTTCTACCAAAGTCAGTTTTTGGTCAATTATCTGTATTTCTACTCTAGTGTCTGTACTTTTACTCTAATGAGACTTTCAGGTTGTTCATAACGAGACCGTTTGTCTCTACAGTCGCCTTCAGCTACGATGATAAGATCGTCGGTGGTTATGAGTGCAGGCCTCACTCTGTCCCCTGGCAGGTGTCACTCAACAACGGTTGGCACTACTGTGGAGGAACCCTGATCAACGACCGCTGGGTCGTCAGCGCCGCTCACTGCTTCAAGTAGGTTTGACCCTGAACTAATCTGATCTGGTTCACTAGCAGGATTCTCCTGATGTGTTTCCGTCGTCCATCAGGGACGAGGACATCGAGCTGCGTCTTGGTGAACACCACCTGCGCTACAAAGATGGTCCAGAGCAGTTCATCGCCCCCGCCGTCATCATCCGCCACCCGGACTACGACCGCTACACCGTCAACAACGACATCATGATGATCAAACTCTCAGAGCCCGCGAAGCTCAATGAATACGTTCAACCCATCGCTCTGCCGAAGAGCTGCGCTCCTGCAGGAACCAAGTGTCTGGTGTCTGGGTGGGGCGCCACCCAGAGTCCATGTGAGTCCCGGGACCAGCTGAACCCACTTCAGACTGGTTGTTAAAGGTCAAAGATCAACCTGTGTCTCTTTGTCTTTGTGTTTGTGAAACAGTTGGTTGTCTGCAATGTCTGAACTGTCTGGATCTGCCAATCCTGACCCAAGAGGACTGTGAGCGGTCCTACCCCAACAGGATCACCTCCTCCATGTTCTGTGCTGGATTCCTGGAGGGCGGGAAGGACTCCTGCCAGGTACATGGAGGCCTCACTCCATCATATCAAACACTTCTCTAATAAAACATTTATTATTTATTTTAGTGTAAGAGTAGTTACAAGATTATTACCAACACTGGAAAGACAACAAAAATATTTCTACCACAAGAGGAAACATGTCTTTACTACTTTGTTCTTTGTTTTTGTTTTTTATTTGTTTTTTATTTCTTTAAATCATTAAAAAATAATATATCAGAAAATAATGTTGTGAGGAGTCAAATCGCAACATAGACTTGACTTTTTTAACGGACATATGATAAAAAATAAGCAAACCAGTGGTTTATTTATACTGTAATTATAATTATTAACAGATATAATTATCAGTAAGTTTTATATCAGTATTTTTTTTTAAGTTTGCACAATAAATAATTCTTAGTAAACAATGACATATTATTCAGTGTTGTAAGGACATTTTTTTAAGGTGTAGAGTTGAAATCATCAGTTGATCAACATGTAATTATCAATAACTTTTATCAAGTTATTGTTTTATATTTTAACAGTTCAGATCCAGATCCAGCTTCTCAGTTTCAGTGTTTTTCTTTCCTTATCATTTCTTTCTTTTCTTTCTTAACAATGAAATAATTGAGATATTAAACAGCAAATTAATTTGATAATAGCTGCTCATATTCTACATATTTAAAATGTCCCTCCCTTTTTGTATAAAACAGTCTATTCATTTTTAAAATCTTCTCCATCAGGGAGACTCTGGTGGTCCTCTGGTCTGTGGTGGGGAGCTGCAGGGGGTGGTGTCCTGGGGTTGGGGCTGCGCTGAGAAAAATCGTCCTGGAGTTTATGCTAAGGTACACATCTCCAAAATACTTAAGAAGAAATACTTTCCTAAAGTGTCTTTATGTCTATATAGAAACTACTGTAATAATTTTATTCTCTGCAGGTCTGTCGGTTCACAGACTGGATCCGCTCCACTATGGCCGCTCACTGACGTCAAACACAGGAAACATCAGCTCCATCTGTTGATTTTTATGAATAAACAGTTGTGGTTTACCTCGTTGAGTATTTGTAGTTTTTCCTACTATCAAAGCCGTATTCACACGATATTTGCACTGAATAATTCACAAACTTCACATTGTCTCAGGCAGAATCAAATAAAAAATCAAATAATAGATATTTATTGGCTCCATCAAGGTCAAGGTCAAGGTCAAGGTCAAGGTCAAGGTATCTTTATTGTCCCAAAACAGGGAAAATGGGTTTGCAGCCAGAAAGATTCACAGAGATATTTACACACAATACACAGACGGACAACAACAGAGAACACGTCATCGGCAGAAAAAAAGCAACAGCCTGAACAATCTGTACAACTAGGCCGTTACAAACATGGTGCTAACTGCTATTCAGCACTTGAATGGCAGTCAGGACAGAGGAAACCTTAAATCTCTTAGTCCAAAGAGCAGACTTCCACTGACGGCCTGAGGGCAACGGTACAAATTCAGACTCAAGGTGCTGATCTACACACTCAAAGTCGCTTCCTGAACCTGTGTAGGTTCTGTGGGACTTCAGCTTTCAGACTGACAAACAGCTCCTGGTTAACCAACCGGACATAGTGGTGATGGACAAAGTGCAGAAGAAGACAGTGGTGATAGATGTGGTGATACCAGCTGACGACAACATCAGAAAGAAGGAACACGACAAGGTTGAAAAGTACCAAGGGTTGAAAGAACAGCTGGAACAGATGTGGAAGGTCAAGGCGAGCGTGGTCCCCGTGGTAGTAGGAGCACTCAGGGCAGTGACCCCCAAACTGGGAGACTGGCTCCAACAGATCCCAGGACCAACATCTGAAACCTCAGTCCAGAAAAGTGAAGTCCTAGGAACAGATAAGATACTGCCAGGCCTCTATATATATATATATATATATATATATATATATATATATATATATATATATATATATATATATATATATATATAGACGTCTGTCCATCCATCCATCCATCCAGCTGCAGTAAAAAGCAGATGTAAACATCCCAACCTGGCAACCCTGCTCTGACTCCGCCCTCTTGATCACGTGATTAAACGTCACATCCTCAGCGCTGATCTATAGAATATTCGCGCTGACGTCACCAGACGTTCTACCAGCAGGTGTTTCTGCTCCAGTTGGTTTGAACATCGGGGACCAGATGACTGGAGGATTCATGTGACTGTTTGTTTCTGAAAGTAAAAAAAAGAAAAAAAAGAAAGAAAGACAAGAAAAGAAAACAGGAGCTGAGTCGAGCTGCCGGTTGAGTCGATGTGACACAATTCAACGATTCATCCGGTTTTTATCGCTTCAGTTTTGTTTTAATTAAACACAACGGAACAAACAGACGAGGTAAGATGGTAAATATGTAACATTTAACATGTTGTTCACTCAGACCAGGACTGAGGCTCAGACCGAGGCTCAGTCCTGGTCTGTGGTTGTTGTATAAACCTGTAGCACATTGAGAAAATACTCTAATACATGTTACAGTCTTTTATATCAAACGTTGTGTTTCATCAAAGGATAAAAACAGAAGTCAATGTGTGAAGAAATCACCTCGTGACTGTTAAATTATGTAAAATATTTAGTTTATAATGAGACTGTGCAGCTTCAGTTCAGTTCATTTTAATTTGTCAGTGAATATATGAAGATAAAATGAAATAAACTGGACAAGAATAACAAGCAGAAACATAAATACAATGAATGAAAGAAATGCACAAATGCAAATGATGCATCTTCATCATTACTTCATCAAAAAATAGATAAATAGAAACAAATCAGCATCATTATTATTATATTATTATTATATTTTTTTCCATGTATTTATTTATTTTTAAAATAGATAAATTCCTCTACTGTCTTTATCCAAAAATTGAAATATATATATATATATATATATATATATATATAACCAGACAATATTTAATAAATATTATTTTGACTGAAATTATTAAATGTTTATTAACTTAACTGTTAGTAGACTTTATCATAAATACAAAACAGTTTGTTTTATTCTATTAAACTGACAAAAACATGAAATTTGTAACTAATTTATACATTTTATTAATGAACAACTATTTATTGAACCTGATGATCAGATTCCTTCACACTCAAACTAAACTATGAGGCAGAAATGAAGAATTTAACACATAAAGTGTTGATTGTTTCATGATAAACTCATGATAAACTAGACTCACAGGTTCTTTCTGTCGACCGGTCACATGTTAACGTTAGACACTATATGTTTTGTTGGTGTTAACGAGGGGACTGGGATTCACCACGTGTTTGGATTTGCTTTTTCTCTTCTTCATGTGATTTTAAATTGATTAATTAAACCATCAGATCAATCAGGAATCAAACTTTAACAACTTATCACCGTTTTTATTCTTTTACTCTTCATGTTGAATCAAAGTGATGAAGCACATGATTCACTCCTGAGATGATTCATATAAAACGTATTAAATCAACAACCTACGCACGTGTTTATATTTTTTCCTAGTTCCTAAAAAGGTGTTTTTTTTTTTTTTTTTTTTTTTTTGTTTGTTTGTTTTTGCTGCAGTGTGGTCACACGGTGTCTTGTATTTCCTGCCCATTAAAGCTAAATATCAACATGTGAGAAATGAAACAGAGAACAACGACTCAGTGTTTTAAACTTCTACTACAGGTCACTTAGTAACATTATTCTGTCAAAGTAAAGGGAAAAATATCTGTGAAAACCCCCCAAAATCTTTTGTTTTGTATCATTTTTACTGAACATTTTAATTGTAACTTACAACTTGACTTCTGGTTTGTTTCATCTGGAGTTTTTTTTTTTTTAAATAAACCAAATTTTTCCAGGTCAGAGTATCGACTGAGACGTGTCTCGACACCTCCCTCGCTTGTCATCTTTCTCATATCTGCTTCCTCATGTTGTTATACTGCCTTTTGGTTCCACAAATATTCCCATGGTAACTTTTTTAAAGACACGTGTGTCACGCTAAGTTCACGTGTGGTTTGATAACTTCCTCAAAGGTTTTACATGTTCAGATTATTTCAGACAACAATAACATCGCGTTGTGTTTGTGTTTCTTCTTCTTGTCGACAGGATCCAGTTTCAAGCGTCTCCGTCTCTGGTGAGTTGACGTTTTGGTGAAACTTTGTCTAAAACTTGTGAAAGCAGGAAGTCTCATCACTGTGTTGATTCTGTAATAACCTGCAGGGTTTTAACAGTCATATTTATCAGCTCGTGTGTTGTTTTTATCTGTGTTTATCTCACATCCTCTTTCTGTGTTTGTGTCGTTTCATCACTACCTTTTAATCTGTCCCACAGATTTACTGGACGTCATGACTCACTGACCACGTTTTACAGATTCAACATTATAACTGTTAATATAATAATCTGCTGCCATGCCGCTGGGAAATGGCTACACCATCAACACGCCGGTGTCGGACGACAGTGACAGCGAACCGCTCATCGACGAGGATACAGGTCTGTTGACAAGATGTTTTTTAGATATTTTTAGATTTTTTTAGATTTATGGCTGCAACTAAACATTATCTTCAAAATCAATTAATCCAGTGATTAATTTATGAAGTTTTTGTTTCTTTTTTGACCAGTTTCCAATGTGAACTTTCAGTTTTAGTTAAAGAAAGAAAGAAAGAAAGAGGGAGGGAGGGAGGGAGGATGGATGGATGGATGGATGGATGGATGGATGGATGGATGGATGGATGGATGGATGGATGGATGGATGGATGGATGGATGGATGGATGGATGGATGGCACCTTTCATACAAACAATGAGCTCAGCTCAAAGTGCTTTACAATGAGAATTTAAAGACAATAGATAATAATAATAATAATATCTTTATTAATAATAATAATTAAAATGGAATAAGTTCAAAGAAAATGAAATTAAATACAATAAGATAACAGAAAGAATAAGACCCACTCAGTGAGTGAAATAAAAACATTTTTACACTTTTAAAACATTTTAAAAGTGCAGCAGGAAGCAGTTACTGCTAGTTAACTGTTAGCATGTAGAGGAAAGTTTTAACCTGTGTTTTGAAGGTATTGTTTTGATTGGTAATATGTTCCATGGTCCTTGGTCTTTGTCCATTCAGAGCTTTGTATGTCAGAATGACATGACAGAAAATAAAACAAGTGTTTTATTTTTGTCATTGTTCGGTAGTTGAGCAGTCTAGTGACTCTGACTCATGTGAGTCTCTGGTTGCTCAGCAGGTTTTTCTGCAGTTGTTGGGAGTTTTTTTACACATCAGCACTTTACTAGTCACAGATTGAATGTTACATAAGAAGGAAATCACGCATCACTGAAACAAAAACACATAAAAGAAGATACAACACTACTAAAGTTACAGCAGTGAGACTTTTGTTACAGTTTGATACAGAAAAGATCATTTTCGCGTCTTTTTAGACATAAAATGCAGCTGTGATGTGCTTCAATGTTTGTTTCAGGTGTGAAGAAACACTCAAAATGTCTGTTTATTATATTTAAGTTACTTATAAATAAGTTATTATTCATATAATATGATTAGAAATAAGATCTAATATCCAGGTAATGATTTGTTTCTTCTTTTTAAATCATAAGTCAGTAAAAATATTTCTATGTTTGAGAAGGAAGAAGCAAGACAAGACAAAAAACTGACTTAAAAACAACAAAATGTTGAAAATATGTAGGACTACATACGTGTTTTACACTAAATAAGTGAGTATAAGTGAATAAATACAATGTATCTGATAAAATAAGTAAAAGTTTAAAGATACGATTGTGTCTGTGTTTGTGTCTTTTCTCAGCTCCTCCTCCTCCTTGCTGCTGCTCGGCTCGTCTCAACCTCGCCGTCCTCATGTTCTTTGGTTTCGCCGTCGTCTACGGTCTCCGCGTCAACCTCAGCGTCGCCATGGTCGCCATGGTGAACAGCACCGACCCCAGACCGACCCCGAACCGCTCCGTCTTCCACGCTTGTCCGCTGCCGCCGAAGCTGGAAAACACCAGCGACGGCTTCATTCAGCCTGACGGGGTGAAGTCTTGTTATCTTTATTTCATTAAATGAAATTAAATCTTTAGACCTTTAAAGAAACTTACCCTCCGTCTGTTCATCAGGTCCCTCAGTACCAGTGGGACTCAGAGACTCAGGGTTGGCTGCTTGGGGCCTTTTTCTTCGGCTACCTGTGCACTCAGATCCCTGGAGGTTACCTGGCAGGTCACTACGGCGGGAGCATCTTCCTGGGGGTGGGAGTGTTGGGAACAGCCGCCCTCACCCTCCTCACCCCCATCGCCGCTCAGCTGGGATCGTACTGGTTGTTTGCTCTTCGAGCGTTGGAGGGTTTCGGGGAGGTAGGTAGTGTTGTAAAGTACTTCAGTGTGTTCTGGAAGCATCTGTACTTTACATTCACTCACAACTTAATTACACACTTTTACTCTGATACACTTTCAATGTTCAGTGTCGTTATAAAACTCAGAGTAAAGTAAATGTGGTGTTTTCACTCTAAGTCGACCTGTGACTGTTTAGACCATCAACACCATGTCTGAGGGTTGATGGAGGCTCCATCTTAAAGGTGGATGATGGAGAAACAGAACATCAAACATCAAACAGAAATTTAAATTTAGTGAAAACAAACTAACAACTTTAGTTCTTTAGTTCAGACTCATTCATTGTCTATGAAGATTGTTGTAGCTCCATGTTTTAAAGTGCTGGATAAACTTCATAATATTCTTCTGTTTTATTAACATGTACTTGTACTTTTACTTTCATAACTTAACTACATTTAATTATAGATTACTGTCATAGTTAAGTACAGTAAATACTAGATACTTTAAGACTTTTACTGGAGAATCATTCTAGTCGCTGACTTGAACTTCTACCAGAGTTATTTTTTGGTCTAGTGTCTGAACTTCTCCTCTAGAGTAGAGATTTTCAGCTACTTCTTGAAGTTAAAAATTAAAATTAAAAGTCAGTTTTTGTCTTCGTCCCTCCAGGGCGTGACGTTCCCGGCCATGATGGCCATGTGGACTCGCTGGGCTCCTCCTCTGGAGCGATCTCGCCTCATGACCTTGTCTGGATCTGGAGCGAACTTCGGAGCGTTTGTAGCTCTACCGCTCACTGGCTTCATCTGTCAAACTCTGGGCTGGCCTGCTGTTTTCTACCTGTGTGGTGAGAGATTTGTTTTTTATCTTTATTTTACTTTAATGATTCACCAACTTGTGCAGTAAATGAAAAAAAAAGTTTAATCCTGTCTGTTTATTTTCCAGGAGGCGCCGGCTGCCTCTGGGCTTTATTCTGGTTTATTTTCGTGTCTGATGACCCTCGCACTCATCGTCGAATCAGCAAAGAGGAGAGAGATTACATCATAAACTCTATCGGACCTCAGGTGAACATGAAACATTAACATTTCTCTTTAAAACCGACCTAATCCTTTAAAATTTTTTGCTCTATATGTGTTTTTTCTGCTTGCTCTGTAGTATTTTCTCTCCAGTTCCCTCTCACACTTCCTGTTTCCACGACTCTCACTGTTCTCTCCTCTTCTTGTTTTCTCTTCCTTTCCTGTGGTTCTACAGAACAAACTTTTTTTTTCCTCTGAAATCTCATGAAATCTTTTCAATCGAATCATCATTTCTCATCATTCATGTTGTCTCTTACTTCTTCCTGTCAGATGTGATCTTTTTTTGGTGCATTTAAACATTTTCTGGTCTAAATTGAAACCACAGGGAACAGGTCACGGCTGGTCCATTCCTGTGCTGCCGATGCTGTTTTCCGTCCCTCTGTGGGCGATCATCGTCACCCAGATGTGTGCGAACTGGTCCTACTACACCCTGCTCACCTCGCTGCCCACTTACATGGACAACATCCTGCACTTTGACCTCAAATCGGTGAAGTTTCGGTTTCTTTGTTACCGAATTTACTCGTAAAAAAATCCACTGAAACTTTTTGAAATGAACTTTAACAGTTATCAATCTTAAACTTTGGAGTTTAGGACAATTTATAGAATAAATGATATGTTTATTTCATTTTTAAAAACAGTCAAACATCTTAATGATGTCTTTTTTCTCCTCAGAATGGTGTCCTGTCCGCTCTGCCGTACCTTGGTGGCTTGTTGGTCGGTTCGTCATCAGGCGTAGTCGCAGACGCGCTCATCGAGAGGAAAGTGTTCAGTGTCACCGTCGTACGAAAGATCTTCACGTTCATGGGTAAGAAAATACACACCGAATGATATTACGTCGGTTGAAGTAATATCCAGTTTGACCGTCTTTTGTTTTCACAACCAAATAGTTAACAATGAAAGTAAATGGGGCAGTCAGCCAAACGTATCTAAATTGTCATTTTTTAACTACTAATAAGTGAAGTGATATTTTGAGCTTTTTTGGGGTTAAAAAATGACAATTTAGATACGTTTGGCTGACTGCCCCATTTACTTTCATTGTTAACTATTTGGTTGTGAAAACAAAAGACGGTCAAACTGGATATTACTTCAACCAACATAAAATATCTCGAGGGGAAGTTTGACTCATATGGTGAAATTGACGTTAGTTCAAATTACTCTGGACTATCACTTTAAAACTCAAACCACAAGACGACATGTTTGTTGTAAAGTGGCACAAAGAATTTGTGCCATTCACCAAACTTTGCTCCGCCCTGTGATATGAGTCATGAACATGTTTTGGCTGAACTGTAAATCAGATGAATATTTTGTCAACAACAACAACAACATGAAACTGAAACTGAAGTTTTCGGCATCAGCATCATTTTCGTTCTGTAACATATCAACACGTCTTTATCTGACAACTTTGCCTCTTTGAACTTATTTGTAAATGAAGATTTAACATTGAAATGTAAAAGATTAACTTCCCCCACTAGTAAATAAAGAAGATCCGGAGGTGAAAGCAACATTAATGTGTTTTGTGTTTGTGAAACATTTACATAATGATTTTCAACCCTAATTGATCACAGATAATGTGACGGTTTATAACTCCAGGGTAACTGTGTTTGTGTTCGTCCATGAAGAGGTCAGAGTGTGTCGATCTGTGTTTGAGTTGGCTGAGACCCAGTCAGTCTAAGAGGCCTGAGAGAATAAAAACAAACCTTTTCATAAAGAAACAACGCCGCCCTCTTGTGGTCCAGACTCAGTCTGATGTGTTGAATGTGGTCCTGGTCTGTGTGCAGGTCTCGTGCTCCCGGCGGCGTGCCTCGTGGCCGTGAGCTACGCCGGCTGCAGCCACATCCTCACCGTCACCTTCCTCACGCTCTCCACCACCCTGGGAGGAATCAGCGCCTCCGGAGTCTTCATCAACCAGATCGACATCGCTCCTCGGTGGCTGCTCATCCATCTTTTATCGCTTCATTAGGAGCAGGATTCAAACTCAATAAGTTCCTTAATTTCTCTATAAATACTCAAGACGTGTGTTTGTTTCCTCTTTTGGCTGCAGATACGCAGGATTTCTTCTGGGAATCACAAACACTTTCGGGACCGTTCCTGGTGTCGTGGCTCCAATTGTTACAGGACATTTTACTAGAAATGTAAGTCCCCTAAAAAATATAAACTGACTGATGATGTAGAGACATTGTATCACTGCGGCAGCATCAAATGTAACTTTTTTTAATTGTTTCGAGCCTTTAAAAGCTCAAAAGAAACAATTTTCCTGCATAAATTTAATATAATCGTGACTTATTATCAAATTAAAATGTGGTTATTTAATACAAAAACAAACTAGTTTATACACTAAAGATACTAGTTGTCACTGAAATAATTAATGAAACATTAAGTTGTTTACACGTGACTGAAGAATAAAATATAATTATTTAAGTAATAATTAAGTAACTATTTTAATTTTACAATTAATCAAACGATATCAACCTCACACGTGTTTATATCAACCAGTTATTACTGTTACGTTCATTTGGACGTGTCCTTTTCTTTATTTCTAGTTACTTATAATCATATAATACATTATTATAATCAATTTATAAAAGATCAAAACAATTATTTATTATTATTTATAATTTTCTTACAAGTGTTTGAACTGTATTTGTGGCATCACTGCATATAAAACTTTTAAAATTACCCAAACAATATCTGCAGATTCATTATGTTTTGTTTTTTTTTTTTACTTATTGATACTGAATCAGTATTTACACCATGAATCCCACAGTTGAACAAATGATAAGTCACAAAAATAACAAAAAAGACCTCAAATGATAAAGTTACACCAGCAAAATTTAACTCTACTAGTCAGTTTTAAACATTTCTCTGTGATGTGACACGTTACTTTTACTCTAACAACAACATTTTAAACATTTCTTGTTGTTTATTACTTTTATATGAGTTGGAAAATCTTTCCTTGTTCACGCTGCTGATGTTTCTTCTTCTGTGGTGGTCAGCACACCCTGGAGGGCTGGAGGACGGTGTTCTGGGTCTCAGCAGGGATCAGCGTCGGTGGCGCTCTCATCTTCACGATATTCGGCAGCGGGAAGATTCAACCGTGGGCCGTTACGGAGGAGGAGAGGACGGAGGTGGAGAAAAGAAGGAGCAGGTCCATCTCAACGTAAAACTACATTAAAAAAAACAACACATTAACACATAAAAGACAAGATGTTACGTTACTGCATATTTACAAATTATCGGAGTATATGAAGTTTTTACACTAAATGAAATGAAGAGTGTGAGAGTTTATCTCCACATGACACACAGGTTTTTAAAAGACGGAGCTGTGAAACAATATTATTGGAAATTATCTGTTAAAGTGGTGGTCCGGAGTGATTTGAACTCAGAGTCTATTTCACCATGAATATGAGTCAGACTCCCCCTCAAGAGATATTTTACATTGGTTGAAGTAATGTTGATTAGTAAATGTACCAAGAGTTTATTAAAAAGAAAAAATGATGAATCTGCTAATGTGGAACATCCTTCATCACCAGTTGTTATGTTAAAACCAGACGTTGGGTAAGTCTTGTAAAACAGTGTTTTTAATAAACTCTCAGTTCACTTACTAAGTTATCAGTACTTCAGTTTATGTGTAGGGACCCTATTCATGCTACTGCTGAAGTGAAGTGATATTTTGAGCTTTGTTAGTGGTTAAAAAATGACAATTTAGATACGTTTGGCTGACTGCCCCATTTACTTTCATTGTTAACTATTTGGTTGTGAAAACAAAAGATGGTCAAACTGGATATTACTTCAACCAACGTAAAATATCTCTTGAGGTGGAGTTTGACTCATATTCATGGTGAAATAGACTCTGGGTTCATGTTACATCAGATCATCACTTTAAAAACACATTTTAAACTGTGGTAAAGAAAGAAAACTGTGTCAGCTTTTAGGACTGACATGATCAAACTGAACTCTCACTTTAGTCACCAATCAACAAACAAACAAACTGCGATTTCTTTTATTTGTTAATTTGTTTTGTTTACTGTTGAAGAAAGTGTTTGAGCCGATCAGTATTCACTGAATAATTCACAAACTTCACGTTGTCTCAGGTACGATCAAATCAAATATGTTTGTTTTATTTGATCGTTTCATTTCTTTCACATGAAAAGAAAAATGACCAAATGTTTTAACGAACAAACCACTTTATGTTTTAGCTTCTTTGTTTACTTTGTTTATATAAACACTTTTATATGAATTCAACTGGACCAGAAGAAGCACTTTAGTCAAACTCACAGTCAAAAAGCCTTATTTTTTATTTTTTTATATAGGATGCCAAAAAACAAAAGAGTTTAAATATTTCATATAAATATACAAAATTAATCTGTAACATTTTCATTTCCTGTCAAGAAGCTGCCTATTTTTATTATCAATTCTTCAGCTACAATCATTGTATTAATATTCATACAGTTTATCAAAGTGCACTGTGATTGTAAAGATATGATGTTTTTTTTTTAACAGATTCAATAATTTATTTACCTTCTCTGTGCTTTTGACAATGTGTGATGTTTTACAGATGTTTATTAATGTTTTAGTTTATTTTATTGTGGAAACAAAACAAGAAAAGTTTAAAATCTGTGAGTTTATCTATTATTTCTGTTCTGAGAAACAATTTGAATTCACAGCATTTAAAAAAAATACATATAGAAAAATATATAGATTAACATCAGTTTAGTTTGTTATTATATAGTATATATAATATAGTCCACATTTCTGATTCAACAGCAGCTGAATTTATTTACTTTTGGACCCAATGTTAAACATATTTTCTCATTATCGCCACTAGATGGAGCAAGGAAATAAATATTAACTGTGAATTGTGGGTTTTAAAAATGAGGAAAAAACAAAACAAAACAAAAAACATGAACAAGTGACACAAAACATCCTCAGGTGTAAAAATAAACCAAATCTTATCAATTAATTAATTAATCAGTGTTATAATTTAACTGTTTTTAAATATATCACTTTTCAGCACAAATTGAAACAACAAACAGTAACGTAAAACAGTAAAAATCAGAACAATTTAATAGTAAATACAGTAAATTAAATCAAATAACTAATATTCAATAGATTGAAACTAAAACACTGAAGCAAAACTAACATTTCTCCACATTATAAATTCTCCAATTTAAAAAATTTAATTAAAATCCAAATTAAACAAAACAGTTTTATTAATCATTTATCTGATTATTATTATTATTATTATTATTATTATTATTATCCAGAAAGAAAGTGTTAAATATACCAAGAACAAAACAAACAAACAAACTTATGAGAAACATAAAACTTTTACAACATATATCATCATAGTAGTGACGTCATGTATTAAATTTAAAGGGTTTAATGATCAATAAAAGTGTCGAGTTTGTTCTTTAACAGAGTAAAGTTTATTCAGAGGATGTTTATTGATGTTTCTTGTTTCCTGATCGACGCTGGAGTTTGCGTCAGACTTTCTGATAAATGACCCGGATGTTGTCAGAGCGACACCGGAAGTAGTGCAGCAGTGTTTGTCTTCCCCTGCTCCTCCTCCTCCGGCAGCAGCACGTTCCCTCCGTCCATGTGTGTTTGTTCCTCTGGACACGTTGAACGTTAGAAACTGTTTTTTTTTTTTTTATCGGTTGTTTTATACGAATTAGCGTTAATTAAATAAACGACATAACGTCACGTTTTGTTTTCGCTTCCATCGATAAATATAACACATCAGCCACTTCCGGTGATTTTTCAATCAAAACCTCATTTAAATTGAAGTTTTAGTAATTTAAAATGTTACAAAATATTACAATAATATGGAAATACCCTGTTACAAGTCAGATACGTGTAATATAGTGTAAATAGTTAAATCCTCATGGTTCATTTGTTCATTTAAAAGTGTAACAAATAAAAACTAATCTATATTTTTTCTATTATAATTATCTCTGTATTCATATAAATGTTACCTTGTTGTTTTCAGCTGGTAAAGGTTGAGCTGAAGTTTGTGAATTTCTCTCCAGAGATGAATAAAGTTTTATTTAATGTGTATTACTATAAATGTGTTTTCTTTTATTCTGGGTTGTTAATCTGAATCTGCAAAGTAAATAAATAACTTAGGTGAAATAGTGAAGCAGCTTTAAAGAAGTAGAAGAATAAAGTAGTGGCTGAAAATGTAAATTCTACAGTAAAAGTACAAGTACCTTTAAAAATACACATAGTAAATGTAGTTATAGTTTTTCTGTCACTGTGGTTCAGCAGATCGTCCTGGAAACATGTGAGTTTCATATATTAAATATTCACAACAGGTCTTTATGATAAATTATTAAAGCACAAAACATGCAGAGGCTGTTCATGAAAGTTTAACATGTTCACCACCGCATTCTTTAAATACATACATAGAGAAATAACCATCTAAACCTTTACTTGTTTATGTAAATTAATAGTTTAATCACATTGTTGTTTTATGTTGTTTAATGAGGCTTTAAAAAAACAGGTTTACATGAACATGTGATAGGTTTAACTGGGTGGAATTTTAAAAATAAAAGTGGCTGCTGAAGACGATTTATTTCCTATTTCTTGTTTTAAATCATTAATCATTTAGATGATTAAAATGCTGATATGCAAAATAAGTTAACTGATTAAACATTTATCTTGTACTTTACCTGAAAAATTACTGATAATAGACCAGTTTGTGTATTTTTTTTTTAATGGTGACAAATATAAATCACTGGTTTATAAAACGCTGAAGAAACTTCACCACTTTCATGACATATTCTCAAAACACTGATGATTCTTTCAGCAAGAAAAAGACACAAGACAAAACACGACAATTCACTGATTATTAACAGTAAAGTCAAGTTTATTTGTACAATCCAACACTGTAAAACTGTTTACAGATTCAACCACGCGAGACCAAATCTAAAGAGAGATTTCCATCCACCCAGAGGAGGTTCTGGGGCAGTTAGAGCCGACAGTGAGAGAATTCAATGTCCTGTATCCCTCAAAGGAGAAACCAAATGTTTAATGAAACAGCCGCCTCCTCCCCTGGAGGCTGTGATATTGGTGTGATAAACGCCTCTCCCTCCTCTCCACAGTCAGAGTGTGAAACAACAAATGCAGCCAATCTCCTGGACACCAAAAGGGGTAAAAAAAAAAAAAATGTGTTTGCAAGTGTGGATGAGCGGGGGCAGACGGGCGAGGTGGAGCTGTCTGTGTGTTGCAAATGTGCTTTATTTGCATTAACTGTTCCCTGTGTATTTACATACACTGTGCTGACATTGCAATTCAGATTGAGTTACCCCCCCCCACACACACACACACACACACACACACACACACACACACACACACACACACATTCACAAACACATTCACACACACACACGCTGCCTCTGAGCGCATGAATGCCAATGAAGTGTGGGATTGTCTGAACTTCAGTATCGATCAGGATCAGTCCCTGCACCCACACACACACACACACACACACACACACACACACACACACACACACACACACACACACACACACACACACCGAGTCGTGTTTCTTAAAACTGGCAGACAAAGACAAAGACACGACTAGATGACGCTGCTGCTCAGGATATTTACCCTGGGATCCATAGTATTATTTATATATATATATATGAATAATACTATTGATCCCAGGTTAAAAATCCTGTGTGTATATATATATATATATATATATATATATATATATATATATATATATATGCACTGAATTACTGGTCAGTGGACGTACGCAGCATAAAAATGTTTATCTATCAATCCATCTTTACCTAAAACTGAAAGTTCACATTGGAAACTGACCAAAGAATGAAAAAATAACTTGATAAATTAATCACACATCTATCTATCTATCTATCTATCTATCTATCTATCTATCTATCTATCTATCTATCTATCTATCTATCTATCTATCTATCTATCTATCTATCTATCTATCTATCTATCTATCTGTCTGTCTGTCTGTCTATATGTTATATGTTATATGTCTGTCTATTTTTATATCTATTCTAACAAACGTGTTTTTCTCAGTCATGTTAGGATTTCTCTCTCGTTGCCATAACCACCACTCATACCCGATGACTCATCTCTGACATGCTGCCAGTCCGCCTGTTGAATCACATTCTCCCTTTCACACTGCCACACGCTGCCACACACAC
Source organism: Polydactylus sextarius (assembly GCA_016801845.1). Taxonomy (NCBI): domain Eukaryota; kingdom Metazoa; phylum Chordata; class Actinopteri; family Polynemidae; genus Polydactylus; species Polydactylus sextarius. The sequence goes on from CM028927.1 coordinate 18,213,609, forward strand.
ACACACACACACACACACACACACACACACACACTCTCTCTCTCGTTCCCTGTCCTAGTTAGTGTCTGAAATAAGAGCACAGCTGTTGTACTTTGCTCTGTTCAGTCATCAGATCATTAGAAGTTGTGTCTTCATGAGACGACTGTTTGGACGAAGTTTGTGTCAGTGAAACAGTGATGATGATGATGATGAAGTCATGTGACCTTGACAATCCTCTGACGTTAAACTCTCAACATTTTGAATCAAATATCTCAACATCTAGTGGACATATTGTGTTAAAATCTGATGTATCTGTTTCACTAAAACAAGTCAAATACCGGCGTCTCTCAGCTCACGTGAGCAGCTTTGATGTGAACGTTTAGTGTAAAATATTGATCATTAATGTGTTTAAAGTGTTGAGTTATGCGGTGACGTGTTTACTGTACTTACAGTAGCAGGCAGAGCTACAGCTGCTTTTCTTCTGGTAAAACAGGTCAAATATTTGTGTGTCACCGCACGCTGACTGATTTCACATCTGGATTTCTGCCACGTTTCTCCGCTTCGCCTTAAGTCGACTGGAAAACTCCTGTCTTCATGTTTTACCTGTTAAAAAAAGAAAGCTCAGTTGTCAAAGTTTCCTGTAAGTTTTAGAGAAAGTTATTGAATCTAAACAAGGTTTTACAGCTTTTACAGCTTCACATCAACTCAGACAAGTTGCCTGGTCACATTTTTTTTGCTTTACAGACATATTAATGGTTTATCAGGCGTAAAAGTAAAACCAGGCAGCATTTTGGGTTTATGTTTATTTCTAATGTTGCATCAGAAGAGAGAGAGCAAAAGAGAAGAAAAAATAGACTTTTATTTTGTATTTTGAGATTTTAGCAAAGGCTTTTTACTAACAAACAACATCTTTCTTCTTAAATCCCAAACACAGTGTGATAGCTGGTTAAACACAGATACCATAAAACATCTGATCAAGTCGATTGATCCTGAGACATATAGATATGATGTGATTGCATTAATGATTTTAGTCGCTGTGTTTCTTTTTAACTTTAAAATGCAAATTCATTTGTTTTATGATTGTTTGGTCCGTTGATCCGTCAAATGAAGGAGAAGAAGTGAAGAGTTGAGATAAAAATCAATGTTTTGGTAAAGAAGAATAAATATCTGTGTTGTTTTTTATTATACATTGATTTTTTAGGATGTTATTCTTGTAAAGAGTTTAAGATAAAGGACAAAAGTGACCTGAATCAGTTTGATGCCTTAAGTTTCTAACAAAGAGCTTGTTTGTCTCATTTTTTCTATTTCTATTTTTATTTTTTACAGTGTTTATTGTCTCTTGACTTCACATTAATCAGACAGAAACAAAGTCAGACACTGACAAAATGACAAATAACTGTGACCAAAGGACTCACAGTTTAGAAAGTTTTCTTTGCTTCAAATTAAACACGTGCTAATTTTAACCGTCTCCAACCACGTTTCTAAGCCTCCAGTTATGAATGGTGGTTACTCAGCACCACAATGAACCGGGTGTCGCCACAAAAGATTCACTCAAGTCGACGTGTTGTCAGGCGCAGGCGTGGTTCTCCACCTTGTAATTCTGGTTTTGTTAGACAGGTTGTAGAGTGACACAGTTAAATAAAACCCAGCACAACAAGTTACAGTTGATATTTGACATTTATTGATGAACTCATTATAATAATTTGACATATTAATGTTTCTACTTTGACTTATTCTGTTTCTGTTTTTGCAACTTTCCCTCACTTTTTCTGTCATTTTTATCAATTTGTCTCTTTTTTTCTTTGCTTATCTCTTCCCTTCTGTTGCCGTATCTCCAACTAGCCTCCCTCCCTCCCTCCCTCCCTCCCTCTTAACCTCTCAGGCTATTTCTCTCTGCGTCTCCACCTCCTCCTCCTCCGCCCTGCCTCCCTCACTGTCTCTCTAAACTCTGCTGAATGAAAGCAGCAGCTGCCAAGTCCAAGTGGCTGTTACCTGAACTGGAGGGGAAAGCCGAGCGAAGAGTTAGTGTATCTGGATCTGTGTGTGTGTGTGTGTGTGTGTGTGTGTGTGCGCTGAGGGATGCCTGGTCTCTCTAAACTGGGCAAAGCGCCACAGTGATGGAGGAAGAGACAGAATCCGACCTCCTGACCCCTGAGCAGCATCCTAACAACAAACAGACCTGTTACTAAGATTAATCCACTGATTTTAAACTGATTTTTTAAATTTTTGGAGAAATTATAAATGTCCCAAAATAATAGAGAATAAGATGTATTTTTAATTGTAAAGCAGAAACCAGCTGGCTTTGGTGATAAACTCCACCCTGAGTAATCACTTTTTGATTCAATTAAACACTTGTATATGCGTGTTGGGAGATAAGGTGTCTTCAAAACAGCATGAGCTCATCTTTTCAGAGGTCTGACATCTGTTTGGATGCAAATCGGGTTCAGATTTAGATTGAGATAATCCCGTCAGGCAGACGAGTCGTGGGTGGGGGGTCCCAGGTGGTGGTGGAGGAGCTTTGTGTTGTGTAGGAAGTCTTTAAAGTGTTAAAACTGATCATTTCATCGAGCTCTCAGACCAAACCTTAACCTAAATATATTAATTTCATTATCATATATCACAAAATAAGGTATTAGATCCAAATGGTTGGTTGACTACTCAACTATAACACATTATTTCAGTGTGTGAAGCTGTTTAATCCTGGTTCATATGGTTATAATGTTTATGATGCACAACAAACCCTAATGATACAGTCACACAATAAATTGTGTGACCTAATAAAACAATTTAACCACTAAAACTCTTGTTTTAGAACTGAGTTGAATTTAAAGTGTTGAAACTAATTAAGTTTGATCCTTTTATTGATTAACTGATCAGTCATATTAGAGTCAATCTTTAGTCCCAAACTCAAAAATATACATTTTATTATCATATATCACAAAGAAGAATTAATGATGAAAACCCAGTTACCTGTGCGTGGAAAACCAGGTTTGTATGATGAACCTATAAAACACACAAAAAGAAGCATCTGAACTGATTAAGTCTGATCATTTTTGATTAATTGATCACTCATTAGTGTCAATCTTAAGTCTCAAACCCAAATATATATTTCCTTTTTATTATCATACGTCACAAAAATAAAACATCTGAACTTCATATTTGAGAATATTTTTTCTTAAAAAACACATCTACTTAAGCATTTAAACTGATTAACTCTGATGAATTTTGATTATTGATCGCTCATTAGTGTCAATCTTTAATCCCAAACCCAAATATATCAATTAATTTAATCAAATATGACAAAATAAAGCATCAGATCTTTATATTTGAGAATATTTTTTGCTTAAAAAAACCACATCTACCTGTGAGTGGAGAGAGTCAGGTTTATGTGACGAACCTATAAAAAACACAAAATTTAGTAAAATTACACATTGATTTAATACAGATGTTGTTCAGCTGTTTAAATGTGGTTATAATGTTTATTATAACTGATGTATCACGTGTAAATGTGAATCAAATCAGCTGTTTATAAATAGCGATGAAAGTTTTTGTTAAGTTTTTTGTTAAAAGTTGTTCAATATGAGATCAATATGCTGGTGATTCATCATCATTAAGGTTTTTTTTTTTTTTTTTTCATGTATGTGAACACACGCTCCCCTCATGAGACATCATGCATGTTTCAGGCGGTTCATCCGCTGACGTGCTGACGTTTTTTGCAGGAATGTGTGTGATTTGCGGGGTTTGTACCGGGGAGGGCGACGGGAAGTCAGGCCGCCTCCCAGTCGGTATAAAACCTCCCAGTCCGGCCTCAGTCTTCCTCTTTCTGTTACCTGGCTAGGGGCAGCAGCTTTGGTGAAAACCTAGAAACACCGGTAAGTTTCAGCTTTGATTCATTACCACTAACACAGATAGAAAAAAGAGCAACATTCACCCATTTAAATATTTAAAACATCCAACTAAAATCGGGTTTGTTTTGTTTTTTAAATAAATTAATTTTTCCTTAAATGGTAAACTTTGCTTTTTTTTTTTTCCTCCCCCGGTTATGTAACTTCACACTAACCTGTGGATTTTTTTGTCGAAGGAATTTGCTTTGAAAGTTAAACTAGTTATCATTTGTCTGTTGTTAATTTGGTTAATTTCGGTGAATTTATGAGTTTTTAAGAGGTCATTTTTTGATGAGATGGAGAGAAAAAGAGCAGGTTTGATGGAGGAGAGAATGTGGGGGAGAAGGGAACAAAGAGGGGGCTGCTGAAAGCCGAGAACCGAGGATGCTGGAATGGCATTTCTTTCTTCTCTACCCTCCATGAAACAACTGTACATATCCTCCAGTAACAGGTGCTGGGAGTCCGGACGAGATAGCTTGTGAATATTTGGCAATCTTTGTAACTTTATACGACGTGGCCCATGGAGGAACACGTGTCTCTCGTCTGGCCTGTGGCCGACTGAGGCCTACCTCTAGCGGATCCCAACCTGATCCGCTACCGTTATCGTTGAATAACAACGACCGGTTTTTACTGTTTTTAAATGTATTCAAATTGTGGGATTAAATTTGTTAGTTTTTAAATTCATAACAACCGGTCAAGTGTTTGAATTTAAACCGGGCCCAGGATGACACGAGTCGGGTTTAATGTGACATTACCGATCGATTACCGTCGCCCCCTCCTCGTTCTGTTAACCGTTAAACACCGAACGTTGACGGAATTTTTTTTTTTAAAATGAGAGCTAACGGTCGGTTATATTTGTGTCGTGACAGAAACTACAACAATGGGAAAGGAAAAGACCCACATCAACATCGTGGTCATTGGCCATGTCGACTCCGGCAAGTCCACCTCCACCGGTCACTTGATCTACAAGTGCGGAGGAATCGACAAGAGAACCATCGAGAAGTTCGAGAAGGAAGCCGCTGAGGTGAGTTTTTAATCGGAAATTTGTGACTTTTTTTTTTCCTCCTTCGGTCCTCACGACCGTTAAAAATTTCGAATCCAAGATGGCGGCGTCAGCATGCCTTCTCTCTGAGCTGAACCGGCGCGAGGGTGTAGCAGAGTCGTGAACGCGCACGCTGGGTGGGGCCTAACGTGACAAGCGCTGACGGTGACGGTGCATTTTAAACTCAGCCCAGGCCTCAGGCTGTAAAAAAAAAAAAAGGACTTATGAAAAGATCACGTCTCTATGTTCATTATGTCATGGTTAATAATTGATTGATTGACCAATAATGAGCAGCTTAACACATTGAACTGAGTATACTTACATTGTTCCCCAATTACACCAGTTTATGATGACAGAATTTACACAGAATTGGCTTGACAATTCATCTAAGCTGTTTTTATGCATAAAACATCAGGAAAAATGGTGAAACATAGAACAGAAGCAGATTTGCCCCCAGATCCTGTAATTGTACAGTGTCTATCTCTCTTTTATAATAGACAGGTTGATTTTTAATATGACTTTGTTCCTTCATAGATGGGCAAGGGCTCCTTCAAGTACGCCTGGGTGCTGGACAAACTGAAGGCTGAGCGTGAGCGTGGTATCACCATTGACATTGCTCTGTGGAAGTTCGAGACCAGCAAGTACTACGTGACCATCATTGATGCCCCCGGACACAGGGACTTCATCAAGAACATGATCACTGGTACCTCTCAGGTAAACAACATGTTTCAAACAGTTTAAGATCAAAAAAAAGAGTTGGATCTAGGTTTTAACTGGATGAAAATATGACCATGTCTTAATCCTATATGTAATGTTTTAGGCTGACTGCGCCGTGCTGATCGTTGCCGCTGGTGTTGGTGAGTTCGAAGCTGGTATCTCCAAGAACGGCCAGACCCGTGAGCACGCTCTGCTGGCCTTCACCCTCGGTGTGAAGCAGCTCATCGTTGGAGTCAACAAGATGGACTCCACCGAGCCCCCATACAGCCAGGCCCGTTTTGAGGAAATCACCAAGGAAGTGAGCACCTACATCAAGAAGATCGGCTACAACCCCGCCACCGTCGCCTTCGTCCCCATCTCTGGATGGCACGGAGACAACATGCTGGAGGGCAGCGACAAGGTGAGAGAACGTTATAGTGAAAAAGATTATCAACCTTTTTCATTTGATCTCTTCAGTTCTCTTCACTAATCACTTATTCTGTCTGAATTTCAGATGGGCTGGTTCAAGGGCTGGAAGATCGAGCGTAAGGAGGGTAACGCTAGCGGAACCACCCTGCTGGAGGCTCTGGACGCCATCCTGCCCCCATCCCGTCCCACTGAGAAGGCCCTCCGTCTGCCCCTGCAGGACGTCTACAAAATCGGCGGTAAGAATTGATGGAATAGAATAAACTATTGATAATTTACAGTGAGGTGACAGAGACCCTCATCAGTTAACATTTTACATACTTAACTCATTCTCTGCTTTTCATCAGGTATTGGAACTGTACCCGTCGGTCGTGTTGAGACCGGTGTCCTGAAGCCCGGCATGGTCGTCACCTTCGCTCCCCCCAACCTGACCACTGAGGTCAAGTCTGTGGAGATGCACCACGAGTCTCTGCCCGAGGCCGTGCCCGGTGACAACGTTGGCTTCAACATCAAGAACGTGTCCGTCAAGGAAATCCGTCGTGGATACGTCGCTGGTGACAGCAAGAACGACCCACCCAAGGCTGCCGACAGCTTCAACGCCCAGGTCGGTCTCTTTTTATTTAAATTGAGTTCAATCAAGATTAAGTTACATTTAATAAACAGGTGATTAATTGAGTCTGACTTCGTCCTACAGGTCATCATCCTGAACCACCCCGGCCAGATCAGCGAGGGCTATGCCCCAGTGCTGGATTGCCACACCGCTCACATTGCCTGCAAGTTCAAGGAGCTCATCGAGAAGATCGACCGTCGTTCCGGCAAGAAGCTTGAGGACAACCCCAAGTTCGTCAAGTCTGGAGATGCTGCCATCGTCAAGCTGATCCCACAGAAGCCCATGGTTGTGGAGCCCTTCTCCAGCTACGCTCCCCTTGGTAAGATTCACTCCCATTCAAGAAAAGCTTAATCATGTCTGATACTTGGACAAGAGGATTAGAAAACTGTGGGGAAAATTATGGAGTTGCTCACCTGTTTTCTTCTCTTGCTCTTCGTAGGTCGTTTCGCCGTCCGTGACATGAGGCAGACCGTGGCTGTCGGTGTCATCAAGGCCGTCGACACCAAGGAAGTTTCCGGAAAGACAACCAAGGCTGCAGAGAAGGCCCAGAAGAAGAAATGAATGGTCGTGCAGGACATCCAGCAACAAGATGTGTGCCGGCAGCAGCGGGCCACTCCTCCTCCTCTTTCTTCGCCCCACCCTGGATCATCTTCTCTGAGGCACAGCTCTCTACTCAAGGACTGGCTTATGCTGATTAAAACCCATCGCAAAAGTTTTCGCAGGAAAAAAGAACAATGTGGCATTGTCACTTACCTGAATCACTTGACAGTGCCTCCTCTCAGTTAAGTTTAAGTTGGAAATGGTTTAGAACTGTAACTTGATGTTAAAATGCCACAAATTTAATTGGAAAGAAAGCTGCTGGTAACTAATAAAAATAAATGTCTTTGAAAAAATTGAAATTGGCTTTGTCTTCATCCTTCTGACTCTGTAGTAGCGTTGCAGTAAAGGGTGTAGGTTTTTTTTTTTTTTTTTTTTTTTTTTTTTTTGCTTGTCATAGGCGAAGCCTCTCGATCTTGTGGCTGCAGCTGTTTTTGACCATTGCTATCTTGTGTCCGGTGATGCACTTGGCGTCCAATCGCTTAGATAGGAGTTATGCAGCGCCAGCCAATAGCACCCTTTTATTTTTAGTGTGACAGCAACAAGAGCATGCACAGCCCTCCCTCTCCTCCTTGGTTCAGTATAAAAACTCTGGACGGATCACGTTCTGTCCTTTTTCGCCTCCGCTCCAATTCAGGGGACGTCTTTATTTACTGGACACAGGTTGGTTTTTAAAAAAATCTTTTATAATTGACTCTTGGAGGAAAGAAAAAAAAAAAAAAAAAAAATGCATGGTCACTGGAGCTGAGGTAATCGCAGCAGGATATATAGAAGCAGCTCATTTTAACCTGATAGAAAACTACTGGATATAGCTGAAAGCTCAGATGCATCTTGGTTTATTGCTTATTTTTTATTTTAGCTTTATTGCTCTAAAAGGTTAAAACATGCAATCTCACCTTGTTTTGTATGTATTATCCTAACTTTAGACTTGAATGTTGTCTTCTGTCCTTTATGTTCTATAGGTTTAATCCTTCTTTTTGTTTAGGGAGAAAAAAAAAAAAAAAAACGCAGATAAGGAGCTGTAACTGAACTTGACCATAAAATGAGTTGCCAGATTTTTCCTTCTGCCAGTCATGCTGCTCCTTTTTACTCTCGTGAACGCGCACCCTTTTCCACCCCAGTGTTAGCTTGTTAGCTAGCTACCTCAGCTAGCTGACTGGAAGGAAGGGGTGCGCGCGCGCTTGCATCAGTTGGTAACATGGCGGCTCTGCGTTCCAACATGGAGGCCGTTCTGAACCGGCATCGAGCACATGGTGCATGACTCACCAGTGCCTCTTTCCGGCGTCGTGAACGAGCACGACACATGACGGGATAAAATAATTATGATAATTTAAAGTTTCCATTTTTGATTGTAGTTTGTTTTTTCTGACTTCACCACAGTAAACGTGAGTAAGTCAAATGGGAATAAAACAAATTAATGTAAAACTACGCAATTGCGGTTGAATTGCCGTTAATGCTGCGTTTATGCACCGTCCAAAAAAAATGGGGAAAACGAGTTACACCCTGTTACTTGCTGTTGACGCATTATGCTACGGCGGTTAGCGCTAGTGCTAACGTCATGGTCAAACTGCTTAAATTAGCTGCTGTTTGTTGCAGTACATTAGCGTCATAGACTTTGTTTTATTTTGACGCAACTTCCATTAACTCTCCTTTACCAATGACTTATTTGATATTTTGAAACTCAAGTAAACGTTTTGTCCTAATGTATAGCTCATAATTACTGAGGTAAATGACAGGACTTGAACGTGGCTTTATGCCAGCTAGCAAACATTTGACTAAAATCAAACAATATGTGCCATGTCATCCTATTTACGATTAAATCACTCAAACAGGAGTATAGTTTATTTACTGATAAACCTAAACCTAGTTTATTTATTTAATTAAACCCATCTGAGCGTCTATTAATGCGATTTATTAGCTTAATTAGCATTTAATGGTGGGCCCCAACTGAGCCTAATGTAGAGGAGACACGTTTAAACTCTATATTTATATAAATACGTGATTGATTTTTAAATTCATAATGTCGTTTATAAGCAGTAAATCAAAATGGGAAAGGAAAAGACCCACATCAACATCGTGGTCATTGGCCATGTCGACTCCGGCAAGTCCACCACCACCGGTCACCTGATCTACAAATGCGGAGGAATCGACAAGAGAACCATCGAGAAGTTCGAGAAGGAAGCCGCTGAGGTTTGTATCTTTAATATCTTAATAATATTGATGTTTGTTTGTCTTTTAAACGCATATTTAACATTTTCTGGGTCATTTGTTTATCAGTAACAACAGTGACAGACTGTGTGAACTAGTAAACGGGTGTGGTGGAAACTGATCAGTGACATTAGTTGGTTTATTGTGACACCTGGTGGTGAAAGAGGTGAACTGCACTGATCATCACTGCAGCACGAGGAGAAATAATAAACCCTTTATTATTATTGTTGTTTATACATTTATATTAAAAATCAAAATCCTCTAATACATCAATACCACTTGTAGCTACTTAATTCAGTCAATATTACTATTACAATTTAAACAATTCATTCATAACTGAGTTATATTGTAAATAAATAAATGCCAAATATTTTCTAATTTCAGCTAATTTAATTTCTCACATATTATAAGATAAACATTTATTTTGTATTTCTCAAATTTTTAATAATTTATTTTATTTACAATTATTTTAATATATTGAATTTAAAAAACACATTTGAACTGTTACATGCAGGTAAATAGGACCCTTAACATATAATACTACATACCAGTATTAAGTATCTCTGTAACAAAAAGTTTAATGGTGTCTTTGTTTTTTATTTCTGTCTGATTTATTAACTGTTTTATTTAAACCAACAATAGATGGGCAAGGGCTCCTTCAAGTACGCCTGGGTGCTGGACAAACTGAAGGCCGAGCGTGAGCGTGGTATCACCATCGACATTGCTCTGTGGAAGTTCGAGACCAGCAAGTACTACGTGACCATCATTGATGCCCCCGGACACAGGGACTTCATCAAGAACATGATCACTGGTACCTCTCAGGTAAAGACACAGGGTTTAGTCGGACTCACTGGTTTATTCTGCGCCACACGCTGGTGTTTAACTCAGCTGTTTCTGTTCAGGCTGACTGCGCCGTGCTGATCGTCGCTGCCGGTGTTGGTGAGTTCGAGGCTGGTATCTCCAAGAACGGCCAGACCCGTGAGCACGCTCTGCTGGCCTACACCCTCGGTGTGAAGCAGCTCATCGTCGGAGTCAACAAGATGGACTCCACCGAGCCCCCATACAGCCAGAAGCGTTTTGAGGAAATCACCAAGGAAGTGAGCGCCTACATCAAGAAGATTGGCTACAACCCCGCCACCGTCGCCTTCGTCCCCATCTCTGGATGGCACGGAGACAACATGCTGGAGGCCAGTGACAAGGTGAGAGACGTAGGACGCAACTGATCCCACGTCAGTCAGGCTGCTGCAGTTGTCCAGAACAAATCTAGATCATCACTCTCTCCCTCTTTCCCTCCCACCTTTCCTTTTCCTTTCTATTCTCCGTGTCAGATGAGCTGGTTCAAGGGCTGGAAGATTGAGCGTAAGGAGGGTGGTGCCACCGGTGTCACCCTGCTGGAGGCTCTGGACTCCATCCTGCCCCCAACTCGTCCCACCGATAAGCCCCTGCGTCTGCCCCTGCAGGACGTCTACAAAATCGGCGGTAGGTGGCCAAGATGATACATAATACTGTTAAATCACCACATAACATTAAAACTAAGGAGCTAAAGGAGGAAAAACATGTACAGTCACAATATTAATGTTTATATATTAGATTAGATCAGACAAGAACTATGATTTAGTTGTGGATTATTTGCTCCTTTCTGTCTTGAGAAACATGATGGAAGCACTGAGGCTAATTTCCACGTTGATATTCTGCGTTTTTAACTAAAATCCTGACAATTAATCCAGAGATTGATGCTTTTTTACCATAAACTCAACCTCTGATGTCTGCTAAAGGACAAGGGACAGTTTTTAAACTCTGTGAAATTTATTAAAACATCCATTAAATCTGTTTTATAACAAACCAAAGACCTGTATGGTGTCCCGTTCTCTCTCTCTCAGGTATTGGAACTGTCCCCGTCGGTCGTGTTGAGACCGGTATCCTGAAGCCCGGCATGGTCGTCACCTTTGCTCCCCCCAACCTGACCACTGAGGTCAAGTCTGTGGAGATGCACCACGAGTCTCTGCCCGAGGCTCTCCCCGGAGACAACGTCGGCTTCAACATCAAGAACGTGTCCGTCAAGGAAATCCGTCGTGGAAACGTGGCTGGTGACAGCAAGAACGACCCACCCATGGCCGCTGAGAACTTCACCGCTCAGGTCGGTGTTTTACACTCGACCTCATGAGTTCAACCGTTATTAGATTAAGTTGCGTTTGATAAACGGACGACTAATTTAAAATCCATCCACAGGTCATCATCCTGAACCACCCCGGTCAGATCTCCCAGGGCTACGCCCCCGTGCTGGATTGCCACACCGCTCACATCGCCTGCAAGTTCAGCGAACTCAAGGAGAAAATCGACCGTCGTTCCGGCAAGAAGCTTGAGGACAACCCCAAGGCTCTGAAGTCTGGAGACGCCGCCATCATCACCATGGTGCCTGGAAAACCCATGTGTGTTGAGAGCTTCTCCCAGTATCCTCCTCTGGGTGAGTACGACACGTTATCTCTGTTTTCTTCATCAAATGATTAAAGTTTTATTTCCAAGAAAGTATAATTATGTTTAGTCTTTGTAATCATGTTTGAAGCAGCAGTTTTTGTTTTTATTTTACCCATTAATCAAATAATTTACCAGTATTTATTACATTTATAAAGCAAATACAAAATTGACTCTCTCTGGCTATAAAACAAAAAAAAAAGGTAAATTGTAAGAAACAAATAAAAAAGTCAGTTGCTGGATAATAATGAAGTTACTTTATCTCACATTATGGAGATAAAACAAACATATTGTGACATTATTAAGTGATAAATAAACTAAGTTTATTTAAAAAGTTTTCATCATGGTACAATAAATAATAAGTTTTAAATTAAATTAAACACAATAATAACAATTATAGAAATATAATTATTATTAATAATAACATAATAATAAATATATAATCATAATAAAAGTAAAAGAATATTATATTATATTATATTATATATTATATTATATTATATTATATTATATTATATTATATTATATTATCTAAATAATTATTTAGAAATCGATGTTTAATAAAATTGGGGAAAAAAGTAAAAATTACTTTAAATACTTACAGGTGGATTATTATATTATTTATTAAATTATTATTATTATTAAATTTCTTTACCAATGGTGTAACTAGTTTTTATTATTATCAGTGTTGTTATTATTATAAAGTATTTTTATTATTTGTGTATTTATTAATTAATATATGTTTATCCATCATTGGTTTAAAATAAAATAACATTTAAAAATCTAACTGAACTTGAGTTTAAAGCGTCTTATTTATTTCTCGTCTCGTCCTCTCAGGTCGCTTCGCCGTCCGCGACATGAGGCAGACCGTGGCCGTCGGCGTCATCAAGTCCGTGGAGAAGAAAGCTCCCTCCGGAGGAAAGGTCACCAAGTCTGCACAGAAAGCCGAGAAGAAGAAATGAATTCTCATGCAGGACGTCCAACATAATGTCATGTCTCAGCAGCAGCGGGCCGCTCCATCCCTCCTCCTCCTCCTCCCCTGCCACCCAGCGCCGTCTTCTCTGAGGCACAGCTCTCTACTCAAGGACTGGCTTATGCTGATTAAAACCCATCGCAAAAGTTTCCGCAGGAAAAAAGGGCATGTGCCTTTTAGGAGAAACTGTGATCATGATTAAGTTGAAACCAAAACAAATAAATATCTCAAACATTGCCAAATTAAAATGTTTCCTCTGTCTTTTATTATATTATTAGATATTATTTTTTTTTAAAAAAGCCTTAATTTCTTCTTCTAATCAGCCTCTGATAGCCAAACTAACTATGATATTCACTTTAATTTTATTTGTTTGGCGCCAAATCATAATAAACATTTATTTCAAGGCACTTTATGATGTTGAAAATATGAATATAAGAGAAAAGCGATAAAAGCAGTTATCAGTATCTGTACTTTGGTACTTGTTATTTCACTTCACTACATTTAAAAGACAAATTTCTATCAAGATTTGTTACTTTCAATTTCACCTTTTCTCTTTTATTTATTTATTTTTTTAATTATTGTTTTTGTGTAAAATGTAACTAAAATATTCTAATTTTCTAAATTACAAATTCTAACAAATTACAAAAACAAACAAAAAAATATATATATTATTTCATATATTATTTCTTTCATTTTTTAAATCTTATTTCTTATTATTATCTTATATGATTTTTAGTATTTTTTTATTTTATTATATTTTTTATTTTAAACATGTTGATCATTTTAATAAGATCGACGCCTCAGAAACTTAGAAGACGTGGAGAAGAGACACGGAGGAAGGTTTAACTTCATGACATAAATACACCAAATGTGATTTTTTTTTTTTTTTTTTTAAGAAGCTGTCTGGTAAATGTTGTTAATATGTCATTTTTAACAAAAGATGGTTAGGATTTAGTGGCACCTTGTGGTGAAGTTGCAGACTCAATGAGGATGGATAAAAGTAACACTTTGATCATCTGCCCGTAAGATTAACACACCTATTTACCAGGAAGTTGTTGCATCATCAGTTGTGGTTGAAGGTTTGGCTTTACGGGAATGTTTTAAATCCATTAAGCGTTTTAGGAATGAACTGAGAGCGAGAAAGAAAAGGAGGAGGTCACATTACATTTCTTTTCATTTCAGGAGAGGTGAAAGTGAAAGTAAAAACACTGGCTGGAGGAGAGAAAAAAGCTTCTGGAAACACTCCTCATCTCCGTTGACAACAGACACATCTGATGCTGGTGAGTCAAGATGAACATGTTTTAAAGGGTTTAATACTTTTATTATATCAATGTTTGTCTAATGTGTTGGTTTATTTACATTCTGCTTCTGATTTTTGTGTCTTAATCTAGTCATTTTGTACTGGTTTCATATATTTTTTTGTTGCGGCAGTTAAAAGGTTTCTATTTCTATATAGATTATAAACACAGTGATAGTTTATTTGAGGTTTATTTATTCATTCTGGTTTCACATGTTTTTACTCACTGGTAAAATGAAAGTAAATATCGAGTTTGACCGTCTTTTGTTTTCACAACCAAATAGTTAACAATGAAAGTAAATGGGGCAGTCAGACAAACGTATCTAAATTGTCATTTTTTAACCAGTAATAAAGCTCAAAATATCACTTCACTTCAGCAGTAGCATGAATAGGGTCCCTACACATAAACTGAAGTACTGATAACTTAGTAAGTGAACTGAGAGTTTATTAAAAACACTGTTTTACAAGACTTACCCAACGTCTTGGTTTCGTAACAACTGGTGATGAAGGATGTTTCAGATCAGCAGATTTGTCATTTTCAAGAGCGAGGAAAATGATGAATCTGCTGATGTGGAAGACACTTCATGTAGTTTTAGATCAGCAGTAGATCCTATTCATGCTGCTGCTGAAGTGAAGTGATATTTTGAGCTTTATTAGTGGTTAAAAAATGACAATTTAGATACATTTGTCTGACTGCCCCATTTACTTTCATTGTTAACTATTTGTTTGTGAAAACGAAAGTCAGTCAAACTTGATATTACTTCAACCAACATAAAATATCTCCTGAGGGGGAGTTTGACTCGTATTCATGATGAAATAGACTCTGGGTTCAAATTAATTGAGACCATCATTTTACTGTAAATCAAACCTCATCCTTACCTTAGTTATGGGCGAACACGATGGAGCCGTCAGTCCAACCGGATGTAAAAAGATACGACGTCCTGCAAAACCAGTTCGACCGCAGCAGAAAGTCCAGCAACAGCAACAATCAGGTGAAGCTTCAGACATGTTTTTATTGTCAGTATTAAACATGTTGACGTTTTCTCATGGTCACTTCATTTTCTGTCATTTTACAGAGGATGAATCCACAGTGGACGAGGACTCGTCCGTCATCTCTCCAGAACTTGGTAAGTGGATCAGACGTAACGCTGACGACCTGAAGATCAGGCAGACTGAGCGTCGCTGGGCTGCAGAGGTCGTCAACCACTTCAGAGACAACCTGCTGAAGTTCCTGAAGAACTGCACCGATCAGCCTTTTTTCCAGTCGGCTGAATTCCTGACAACTGGAAGTTACTTTGAGAAAGTGAAGGTGAGGTCCTGATGACGACTGATTATATTAAACACCTTGATGTTTTTTATTATCATTTAACCACTGTTCTCCTTCATCAGATCCACAGTCCCGATGAGTTCGACATGATGCTGAAGCTTCAGACTCCTTCACGCATCAAGATGACACCGCTGGACAACGGCCTCTTCTACCAGCTGGGTCTTCAACGACCGACTCGGACGCCAATACAAGCTTTTCTACTGGAAAACGAGAGAACCATCTCATCCAGTAAAATCCTGACTGAGATGTTTCGATTGGTCCGCAAGTTCCTCAAGACCTACGAAGGTTTTCTAAGAATCCATCTCTGAACTTTTTCCACCTGACACTTTCTCTTGTTAAGAAACAAATCATTTTTCATGTAAAGTACACGTAGTATTTTACACTATATTAAAACAATAATGATAATAATAATATCACAAACGTATGTTCTTATGTTCTTTCAACTTTCACCACAATTACGAGTCAAACTCCCCCTCAAGAGATATTTTATGTTGGTTGAAGTAATATCCAGTTTGACCGTCTTTTGTTTTCTCAACCAAATAGTTAACAATGAAAGTTAATGGGGCCAAACGTATCTAAATTGTCATTTTTAAATCAAAGTGCTGATAACTTAGTCTTTTTAATAAACTCAAAACAGGTTACGTCTTTCATCAGTGATTTTTAGACCAATAGCTCGTTAAATTAAGTGTTTATCTGCTTGTATTTGATTTGCTTCCTCAGGCCTTTGAGTGTCAATCTCTCTGGTTTGGTTTTTAGTTTACTAACTAACTCACGCCACCTGTCTGCGTTTGCTTTTTCTCCAGTGCCTGATAAATGTTGTCATTGGGAGGTGAACAGGAAACGTCCCAACTCTCCGGCCGTGACTTTGTCTCTGTGTAGGACTGAGAACAAGGAGCTGATCTCCGTGGATGTTGTTCCTGCTCTGGAGGTAAGAAAATCAAATCTCTGATCTAAATGACAGAATTAAAGAAACCACAGAGAGTAAAATGTGTGTTTTTGTTGTTGTGTAGGTCCATTCCTCTCAGGGCTGGCCGCTCGCCGTCCGTAACGGTCCAGATGTGGACAAGTGGCTGGGGAAGAAAGTTCGCCAAGAGATCAAAAGTTTACCTTGTTGTTTTGTTCCAAAGAGGATGAAAGGTCGTAACCTCAGCGACGAGGCCAAAGGTGAGTCAGAGACGAAGACAAAGATAAAGATTTCTTTGTGATTAATTTCATCTTGTCGAATTTGTTTCGTCTTTTCTTCATCAGAGAGCTGGAGGATTTCTTTCTCTGTCATCGAGAAGAATATCATCATGCGTCACGGCAACAAGAAAACCTGCTGCGAGAGCAACACCACCAAATGCTGCAGGTGAAAACACAAACTTTTCTTTATTAATCGTTTAAAACTGGTGCATAAATACTTTTGTCAATCATTAGTGAATATGTGTTTTTACAGGAAACAGTGTTTGATGCTCCTCAAATCTCTGATTGAGGGTTTGAAACAACGATTTCCCAAAGAACTCGATGATCTCTGCTCGTACCACGGGAAGACGGCGTTCCTCCACACGCTGTCCGTCAGGTACGCTGAAGCGTCTGTGATTATTATCATAGCGTAATAAATAGATGCTCTGTTATTCAGCGGTTTCATTGGCGTCTTCTCTCGTCCGTCAGGTTCAACGACTCGTTCTGGACTCGTCAGCAGCTTCCCTCCTGCTTCCTCTACCTCCTCAGGGCTCTGGAGGATTACGCACAACGAGGCTCCCTCCCTCACTTCTTCGCCCCCGAATGCAACCTCTTCGCTCCGGCCGTCTTCCCCCGCAAGACGCTGACGTTCCTCATCAACGCCTTGGGGGAGCAGAGGAGGGGGGGGCTGCCGCTGCTGAAACCTGCAGCTCCCACTGCTCCTCTGAAACCACTTCCTCCTTCCTCCGGTCAGTCTGGTGTCCGCAGAACTTCGATGACTTCAGTCCAGCCTCAGGAGACTACGCGCATGTGTAAATTATCCCTGGTGTTTGCTTTAGTCTTTGTCCTTTGTCCTTTGTACGTTCTGTACATAAAATAGATGAAACCAGATGATAAAGCTTCGACCTTTGATTAATTGATCCCTCAGGAAACACCTGTTTTTGTTGTTTTGATTATTTCATTTTATTGTTTTGTTTTATTTTATCTTATTTTATTCATTTTATTCCATCTTGTTTTATTCTATTCTATTTTATTTTTGTTTTATTTTATTTTATTGTATAATTCTGTTCTGTATTTCATAAAGTATCATGTAATTGTTTCCAAAAAAAACTGATAATTTAGTTGTACTTTCTTTTATTTTTCATTTTAGATTGAAACTTGATGTCATTTTCATCCATTTATTTTATGAATTACATTCATTGTTTTGTTGTGTGTTTTGTTTACTTTTCAAAGACACAGTGACTGAGTAAACTCATTCATTTACTGGTCTTGTCCTTTGAGGTGCTAATTCTGGTAAATTAAATATTTTCTGTTGTTTTTTTTTAAACATCAGTTTATTTTAGTCATGACATAAGAGATGACGTCAACAGTTTTACCAAATTAGTTGTATAAATATCTTAAATAAAACTTGAACCTTGTGTTGAGGAGAAAAATGAATCAAAGTTGCGTTTTTGTTAACAAATAATCTGATAATTATTGTCTCAATTCATCTGACTGATAATTTAATTAAAATGTACAAGAATAAACTTGGCATTTTACAATGTTTATAACATGGGATGAAATGACAAAATAATAAATACTTAAGACTTGACTCAGACTTTGTTTTTTATCATAACAATTGCTGCATTTTTTTTTTTTTTGGACCAATTAATCAACTAGAAGCAAAGTCAGAGGAGTTTCTAAGAGTTTATCTTCTTTACAGTTAAAATGGCTGCTACTAATTAATATTATTTATTATTAGAATACTTCTGGTGATTTATTTAATATTAATTTACTCCTCCTGTATAAATTATGTGACTATAAATAAAAGACTTTATAGTTTATTACTGTCAAGAACTGGGGCTGTAACTCTTTTTACATGTTTTTACCATTGATATAATCTAATAAACAATATATGAACTAGAAATTATAGTGTTAATCAAATGAATTAGATTTTTTATAATATATTTGGCCGATTACATTTTTTTATGTTTGTTTTTTACGTTAATATTTTGTTTTTTATTAGCCGGAACGTCCGTTTCATCATCGCGTCATGATGTTTCTTCCGACCCTATTTACGGTGAACACACCGCTATAAAAGCCTTTCGCCGGAAACGTAACGTCCTCTTCTAGTGATCCAACATGGCGGTGAGTAGCGTCTCACATCGTACGATGGCGAACAAATCTGAAGTTACACTTGAAATCCACCATCATCGGCCTTATCTGACTTTTTTAACGGCTGATTTATAACCAAACGTTTAGACTCAATCATGAACGATTAAACTGAAGTCACATTTGTGTTGTAAAAGTATTAGATTAATATTTAAAGTGGAGTAGCGAGTGATGCTAACGAGCTAGCCGCTGGAAAGTGCTGCACTTCTGTGTAAATTACACCGTTAAACGTGACGTTACAGTAATGTTTTTACACTTAAAGCTAAGCCGTGGATGTGTTTGTGTTTTAAATAGTTGGTTTGTGTTGTTTTGAGGTTATATTTAATTTCCCGGACGCGTATGTGAGCCGTGGTAGCGTTAGCAGCTGAGGGAGCGGGGGTATGTACGGACATGTCCGACCGGCATGTGACAAGTCTGAGCTGAGGATCCGATTTTTTTTATTTTTTATAGAGAATAAATGTTGTTACGTTGTTAAAGCAGCAGGTGATTGTGTGTTTCTGACTCTGTGGTGGTAACGTGTTTCTAAAGCTTCATTGTGTTGGTTTATTTTTTTTAATTAATCCAGGACCAGGGTGAGAAGAAGGAGAACCCTATGCGAGAACTCCGCATCCGCAAGCTCTGTCTGAACATCTGCGTCGGTGAGAGCGGAGACAGACTGACCAGAGCTGCCAAAGTGCTGGAGCAGCTCACAGGCCAGACCCCCGTCTTCTCCAAGGGTGAGTATGAGGAAATAAACTGCAGGTTATATTGAATGAAAGTGTCATAATAGTTGTGTTCTTATTGTATCCTGTGTGTTTTTTTTTTTTAAATAAACAGCCCGCTACACTGTGAGATCCTTCGGTATCCGCAGAAATGAAAAGATTGCTGTCCACTGCACCGTCCGTGGAGCCAAAGCAGAGGAAATCCTGGAGAAAGGACTCAAGGTGAGGAGCCGCTCGCTTCCTTATGTTTTGCCTCTTGATTATACTTTAACATCCCGTCTACGTCCCTCAGATTCACCCACACTTCCTTGTTTTATGTATTTATTTGTGTGAAATATTTTCCATTTTGTGGAAAGTTGACAAAGACACAGACTAGTCCTGAAAGGTTTAATCTTTAGTCTTGAATTTGAATCTAAAACTCAGATGTAGGATTAGATTTTCCTTTTAGTGACGGCTTCCTTCAAACACGTAGGAATCGACTAAGATAGAGCTGTAGTATTGTCTGATAAGTAATCAATCCCTCCCTCCCTCCAGGTGCGTGAGTACGAGTTGAGAAAGAACAACTTCTCCGATACCGGAAACTTCGGCTTCGGCATCCAGGAGCACATCGATCTGGGCATCAAGTACGACCCCAGCATCGGCATCTACGGACTGGACTTCTACGTGGTGAGGGACACGGACGCGTTTTAAATGTTGATCAAAAGTTTGTTTTTAGACGTTTAAAACTTGTGTCTTTAAACAACTGGTTGAAAATGTCGAACTGACGCTTCAGTTTCCATGTTACCAACCAGAAGTTGCTGCTCAGTGTGTTTAGTTCACTTATTGTTAAATTAGAGGTTATTTCTCTCAGTTGTTCACATTTGTAGCAGTTACTTGAGGTGGTTTATCCTCATTAACTTTAACACAACAAGTAGCATCTTCTGACACCAACACTGAACTGAACCATCAGTAGTAAAGTGACATTTGTTATATTAATGAACGTTTTAATGTTTTAAACTTCCTCGTTTTCTTATCGGTCGTCAGAATATATTGACGTCGTTTAGTTACGCGTTTTGTTTTTCTGTTTGTTGAACAATGTGCAGTTTCTTTTCGTCTCTTTGAGAGTTAATAGTTGAGCTGAATCTTCTCTTCTCTTCCTGTGTGTGTGTGTGTGTGTGTGTGATCAGGTCCTGGGCAGACCCGGCTTCAGCATCGCCGACAAGAAGCGGAAAACAGGCCGCATCGGTTTCAGGCACCGCATCCGTAAAGAGGAGGCCATGCGCTGGTTCCAGCAGAAAGTGAGTTCAACCCGTGATGTTTTCACACGACGAGAGACGAAGTATCTAAATGAGTTTAATAAGAAACGGTCGAACCAGATGTTCAGTGAGTTCACTGAGATAAATGTGAACGTTAACCAGCTGCAGTTGGTTTTAGTTTCCGTTTTAAACTTTAATCACAGTTAACGACGACAGTTAACGTCTGAGTTTAATGAAACTGACGTCGTCGTAGAAACGTTTCCTCACATCAGAAACGATGGATTTATTTTTAAATTAATTTGTTTTTTGAGACTTGACCAACAGAAGCAGTCGGTTATTAAAGTCACAACAAAACTGAATCATCAGATCAACACAGGAAATGGAAACAAACTATTTATCAAAGTCAAACGGCTGCTTCTGTTTGTTTTGCTCCTTTAATTTGATGATAACGCGAAATAAACTAAACATACAATTTAACTTTTTAATGTCTGATCTGTGGACGGAGACGTTCATTAACATGTTAAACATTAGACCACTTCAACAATATTTAACCTTTTTATCTTTGTCTCTTTCTTTTTAATTCACAGTACGATGGTATCATCCTCCCCGGCAAGTAAAGGACCATCTTCATCTTGTTTATAACAAATAAAATGGAAAAAATGACTGTCTCTGATGTCGTTACTCGTGTTTCTGTCGCGTCTGTTTCTCTCTGTGAGAACAAACTGCTTTATTTGGGTTTTTGTTCAATTTGACAACAAAAAGGCAGAAAAAATAGACATTTATAATTTAAAAAAAAAAAAAAAAACGTTTTAAACCCTGTTACAACTCTGAATTGTATCCAACATGAGCAGTAACTGTCCTGGTTCGTGGGGTTAAGTCGGTTTAGTGTCGATATTAAAACATCGTTATATTTAGAGTCTGATCTCATCTGTAGTTTGAATATTTAACCACACGTTGGCGTCGTAGAGCTGCTCATGTTCACGTGTGGGTCGGTGCCGTCGGCTAGAAGAAATATTAAAAACAAACCACATTTATGACTTAATTTTGGAATCATTTGCTTTAATTTCACGATAAATTAAATTCTGACATTGAACAGATGAAATATCAGGTCATTTTTATTGTTTCTGGTGGATTTTTAAAACGTGTTTATTTATTCTAAAAAGGTTCCAACACTTTAAGGATAAATAAAGTTAAAGTTGAGGCGGAATAAACCTTTAAATGTAATATTTCATCAGGATATTGGTGAAACGTGGCTTTGCCTGCACTTCCTGTGTTCATCCGTGTCACCAGGTGGCGCTGTGGGTTAAATCTGAGGTTCTGAGATCAAACAATATGGAAATTATTAATTAATTAAATAAAGTTTTTACTTTTACTTTCTTCTGATCCATTAAAAAGCTTTAAAATGTTTTTATCTACAATAATAATCTTGTTTAATTCATAATTTCTCACCTCGTTGATGTTTATTTCTTCTTCTGTGACTAAACTTTATTTCCCAGCAAATTTTCACCTGAATTAACATGAATTTAAAAGAAAAGTCAGAGGCTCGTGTGGTTTAATAAGTTTGGCTTTATTCAGTGAAACCTCCAGCTCTGAGCTCGTTCAGGTGTCAAGACCGAACCGTATCGATTCAGAGGGATTGATCCGATCAGATGAGTCAGATTAGCCTCATTGATTCTCTCTGATGAACTTTAATAAGGTTTAATATTCTCATTAACTGTAAACAAGCTGTTGTCATCACCTGCTGGAGTCTCAGCTGGTTCTTCAGTCGTTGTTGTTGTTGTCGTAGTTTTGTCAGTTTCGGTAAAAATTAGTCGTCAGAGGAAGATGACAAATGTCTTGACACAAACACAGGTGAGCTCTGCATGTTTTTATTTTAATTTGTTTTTTTTTTTATTTTTTATTTTTATTTATTTATTTTTCTTATTTTTTTATTTAAATTTGTTTATTTTTTGTGATTTTTTTTTAAATTTATTTTTTGTTTTTTCTTTATTTTTATTTTAATTTTTTTTTTTTCTTTATCAGTTTTTTTTTCAACATTTTTTAAGATTTTTTATTTTTATTTTTTAACCCTTCAAAGCCTGACACATAAAATAATAGCCAGTTTTTTAAATTACTTAAAAAAAAAAATCTGAGACCTTTATCAAATCTAACAAATAAAAAATATCATATTTTTATTTATTTATTAATCAATAAATTAATAATTTATTAATTAATTAAATTTAATTAATAAAAAGTAATTTATAGATTTATTTGTTTATATTTATTTTACTTTATTATTTCTTATTTTATTTTAAAAAGCATTTAAAATTATTTTAATTGTTTTTTTTTAGTCAGAAACTCATCAAATATGACGTGGTTGACAGTAAAGGGTTAATTTTTTAAAATTTTATTTTTCTGTTTAATTATTTTTAGTTTCTAAATGAAACTTTCCTGCGTTAAAAATCTCACCTGTGTTGATCTCACACTGCGTCGTCCTCAACTCTTCATCTCCGTTTCATTTATAAAATGTTTTAAAGTATCACATGTATCATTTTTATTTTTATTTGTTTATTTTTTTTGTCACAATCGATTCTACTTCACTACTTCTGACACATTATCTGTTAAATAAATAAAAACAATAAACTTTAGACTTTAGTGTTTATTGCTGACCTGCTGCTTTCAAGTTTGTCGATGACGAGAAATCTTTGTTATTGAAGAGTTTGTTCGGAAATGACTCATTTACAGTCACACACACACACACACACACTCGTACACGTTCACTCTGCATAGATACATCTTTGTACACAAACTGCCAGTGGATTCACAGTCGTCGAACTCAAACCCGTTCAAACACAGACAGCAGCTGTTCCCATCACTTCCTCCGTCCGTCACCTCTCGACCTCCACCCGCTCCTCCGTCCTCGTCCTCATAATTTTCAACCATCTCTCTCTGTAAAACCTCCCGAGACCATTATGGATCAATAAGCTCTTAATTCTGTCTTTTAAACATTTATTTTATCACCGATCCGCAGCTGCTTCTGATTTAGTTCAATTTAAAGATATTTACTGTATAAAATAGTTATTTTCTTCTTCTTCTACTGTTAAACTACGTTTTAATTTGTTGAAAAAGTGTTTATTAATATTATTATTATTGTTATTATTGAACTATTTGGCCCCTGAAATGTAAACTTGCTTTATTTGATTGTAGTTATATTTATAGTTAATCAATTCTCGCTGCTGTTATTGATTGATAGGAATGAACTGTAGAAATTTTGTACGTTTGTTTTGTGTTGAGAAGAAAAAAGAGCAGACGTGATCCAGATTAGACGGAGTCTGCGTTAAACAAAAAACTGTAAAAAATGTGAAATATTCTTTTCTTTAACTAAATATTTTTAGTTTTGGACACTAAGATGTCACTTTAGTCACTTTTTTATATATATATTTTTTTAGACCGAAGGGTTTAAATCATGAATCCACAGATTAAATAATTGGCCGGAGCCCTAATCCAGATGTTCTCCTGAGGTTAAACCAGCCCTCGTCTTCCTCTTCCTCCTCCAGTCTCTTTTCTTCTTCGCGTCTACGCTGTGATGGTTTGTGACGGGGTCACGCTGCTCTCTCGGCTGCGGTTCTTCGCCGCCTGTTGCTGCTGGTCTTCGTGGTTTGGGGTGTTGCGGTGCTGCTGGCGACGCGGCGAGTGGCGAGGCGGCAGCGCCAGGGCGCAGCAGGACACGCCCACCGTCGGCTCGGGCAGATCCTCCGCCATCGACCAGCTGTCGGTGGCCGGGTCGTACTTCTGCACCGCCGCTTTGTAACGCTTCTCCGCCTCGTTCCAGCCTCCCAGCAGGTACAACTTCTCAGCCAGAGGAGACAAACCGGCGGTGCTGACGCCGAGACGAAGCGGCGCCGCGCGGCTCCACACGCCGGTCTCCGGAGAGAAGACCTCCACGGACAGGACGTCCACCCTCTGACCACCGGGTCCCAGCTGACTTCCTCCGACCACGTACACCTTCCCTCCGAGGGTGGCGGAGCAGTGCCAGCCGCGCGGCGTCTCTATGGAGGCCTTCTCCGTCCAGGTGTCGGTCTCCACGTTGTAGCACGCCACCGAGCGCGAGTAGGCGCAGTTGATGTATCCGCCGGTGACCAGGATGTCTCCGGAGGGCATGGTGGCGCTGGAGTGGCAGCAGCGAGGAACCTCCATGGGAGAACGCATCTGCCAGGTGTTGGAGGACGGCAGGTAGCTCTCGGTGGTCGCCAGCAGACCTTCCACGTTACGGCCTCCGATGGCGAACAGGCGGCCGCCGCTGGCAGCCAGAGAGAAGTGGGTACGGCGCTGACGCATGCTCGCCAGGTGGAGCCAGGTGTTGAAGCGAGGGTCGTATCTGACGAAGAAGTAAAGACAAGAGTCAACTTTAGACACAAGAAAACATCCTGGAGATTTACAGTTTGACCTTTTGACCCTTAAAGATGAACTCTGGCACATTTCAACCTATATTCTACTGTTGGAGTCTTTGAGTTGACAAATATAATCACGTGACGTTTTCAAAGCATCGTAATAAAAGACTAGGTCACCTGGAGCTGCTGTCAACTGAAACTCAAAAGTGCTGATTTGTAACTTTCTCCCAGTTGTTGTTTGACGTTGACAGAACATGTAAAACTGGAGATACGGTCGTTTTAGTTTGATAGGACATCACTTCTACTTTTATACGTTCATACTGGGAACAAATGTTGTCAATTAAAAAAGAAACTACAGCCGAGTTCAACGGCACAAAGTTTCGCTACGGTTCCCTGATCGAACAAGTGTTTGGTTGCAACATTTTGCAGCATTTTAAAAAGCTGGTGTAAGTAGTTGCAAAGCGTTCAGGATGTTCAGCAGCTCTGTTTCTGTTGAAATAGACGTTTCTCTACGTTTCCTACAGGCGGAACTCATCCTTTCTTGAAAGACTGTTGCAAATGGTTGCACAACGTTGTGCTGCTGAACTCGTCGTTCCTGGATCCAACATTTCCAGGTTGTAGACTCTTCATTTACCTCGTATAGAGTCATTCAACCATCACAGTGACTACGAAGCTGCTACGTTAATGGTCATGTGACGTTGGCGCCGACCTGCTCAGGGTGCTGACAGCGTGCTTGGCCTGGTTGCGTGCGTCGTTCTGGTCTTCTCCTCCGGCCACGTACAGGAAACCGTCCATCACGGCCACGCACTGGTTGAAGCTCTTCGCCGGCAGCTGGGTCAGGTGACGCCACGAAGCTCCGCCATCACGCGGGTCCCTCCACAGCACCTGTAGGTCAAAGGTCAAAGGTCAAAGGTCAGAGAAGGAGCTCAAAAGCACCTATAATATCCAGACACCGCAGCAGAACCGACCTCCCGGCTGAGCGCCCGCTCCGTGAGCGACGGACGACCTCCGATGGTGAGCAGAGTCAGCTGACTGGCGCGGACCTGCGTGCGGCGGGACTGCAGCGTGTTCTGCTGGTACGGCAGCAGGTGGTAGTTCATGGCGTCCACCAGCAGACGGTGACACTGAGGGTCCATCATCATACGAGGAACCGGTTGGATCTGACTCACCAGCTCGCTGGCGGGAATCGTCTCAAAACGCACGTGAGACAGAAGCTCGGGGCCGTGAGTCTGACGAGACGCGTCGAAGTCGAGCCACTTCATGGCGAGCTGCAGGAAGACGATCACCATCAATACCCAACATCAAGCACTTTAACATACTGTAATAAAACAATCTAGTTACAAAATGTAGATTTATTTATATTATTTATTAGCTTTTTAGCCAAACAAATTATTTATTCAAAATAAAAATTACTTTTTAGCAACTGGTAGATTAAAATTTAAATGATATATTAGTTCAAATTATTTATTTATTCATTAATATTATTTATTTTCTATTTGTCTGATAATCTTTTCCTGTATTTTGTCATTTTGGGACTTTAAATTAAGAAAAAAGTTTTAATCAAATAGATATTTTATTTAAAAAAAAAAAAACATGAAATTGATTTCAGTAACGTAAGATTTTAAAAAATAGAGACAATTTATATGAAATAATCAGGATAATAATCTCATAACACTCAAGTTTTCTGTCTTTGCTTTCAATTTTTGTGTCAGCTGAATAATATTAAAAATATTAAATTTTAATTTATGTAAAAATGATTTTTCCTCCTTGATTCAAAACCATTATGACTACGACTTAATAAATCATATAATTTAATAAGAATAAATAATTAATAATTTGTATAACTGAATTATTTAAAAAATATATTATGATTCTTCAAATAATTATTAAACAATGTATCCACTGATTTAATTCATTAAAATTACAATTGAGATTAAAGAAAAGTGGAGGAACTATTTTATAAAATGTTTGTTTAATTAAACTTGAATCAAACTTGATTAGAGATTTAATATATTTAAAATATTTTCTGATTAAAAGCTGATTGGTTTTGAGTTAAAGACGACTGGACTGAAACGTGTAATTAAATTAATTAAATCAATAAAGACAAATGACACAAGGCTGTTTTTTTTTAGAGTTTGACTCGACTGAATCACACTTGAGTTAAATGTGATCAAACATTTGGTTCAGTTCATAAATACGACCACTTCTTCTTCTTCTTCTTGTTCTGTCCCCTCAGCTGTCAGTCTATTTAAATCATCATGAAGCTGTGTATTAATAAACGAGCGCTCCTCTCAGTGTACAGTGTACAGTTATGCTCGGTGGTTTCTGCTCACGCTCGACCTGCAGGTGACCGGCTTCGATTCCCGGCTCTGGAGCAGCTGGTCTGGGGTCTGTTTTTAGGTTTGAATCAAAATAACTTGAAGGGTCGACGGAGAAGAAGAGAACCTGGTATTTCACTTCAGCTTAATATGACAAGTGACGGTTACGTTCTCAATGATTCACGTCGAGTTGAACTTTGAATGTCATTTAGAGGGAATACTTCAGTTTCACGTTTCAATCTTTGACCTTTTGACCTTTTAAGATGAAGCGTGACCTCTGACCTGGAAAGCCGTGACCTCCGAGGGCAGCAGCAACATGTCGTCCTGCAGGAAGGCGGAGATCTGCTCCAGGGTCAGCTGAGTGAACAGCGGCGTCTCCGAGAACTGAACGAAGTTCTCCAGGACGAAGCGGCGGGCGGCGTCGCACACGGGCATCAGGCCGTAGGCGGCGGCGATGTTCCAGATGTAGACGCAGGTCTGAACGTTGAGCTCGGCCAACAGGAAGTCCATGCACATCTTGAGGAGCTGAGGGATCTGCAGCGTGGCGGCGGCGGAGACGGTGCAGCCGATGGTGTAGAGGGACATGTGGACGCGACCCAGATAGGCGAAGGTGATGACGTTGGCCAGGCCTGGAGACGGAAACAAATAAAACCTGTTTCAGTTTTCTCTTAACAAACTAAACGGTGGTTTTTATCGCGTGTGACCTACCCAGAGGTGAGAGCGAAGGCAGCTCCAGACGTTTCATCCCAGGATCTTTGGCCAGAATCTCTCTGAAGTACTGACTCACCGAGGAGATGACGAGCTTGTGGACGTCGAAGGCCTTCGTCTTACAGGCCAACTCCAGGTCGGTGAGGAACCTGAGGAACGAAGAACGGATACGACGTGATACTGATGAAACGATACGTCAAAATGTTCAATATGATCAAATATGAAACGTTAAGAAAATATAGTTTATGACACAACAAAGATTAACTGTAATATTGTAAAGTACATTTACATTAATCACGAACAAATACTTTTTAATAAAGATTAATAATTAATTATATTATATATATCATATATTATATTATAATTATATTACATTACATAATATATCATGTTGTAAATGTAGAGTATTGGGTTATAGAACAATATAATGTGTAAATTATGTTCATTTATTACTGATTATTATTTATTATACATTTTATAAACTGTAGTATTTGCTCCAATTATAATTGTATCATAATTATATTATACTGTAGTTTTATTTTAATGAAATAGTTGCAAATTTAACTGAATTATTCCCAAATTTAACTTTGTCATCGTATTTTAATTGTATTGTGTAAAAAATTGTATTGAATCTGATTGTTTTGTATCAAAATTTCATCGTCTACTATCTACTGTATATTTTATTGTGTTTTATTTTATTAATTGTGTATTTCAGTTGTGTCCTTCAGCTCCTCTACAGTCTTGTAGTAACATTGTGTTGAACTTTGATGGTCTAACTTTCTAGATTTAGTTCAGTCTGAGTTTTTAGTCCAGGTCTTACTTCTCCTGTCTCATCTTGCTGAGCTCCTCCAGCAGCGCGTTACCGTGCAGGGGTCTGGTCAACTCGCTGCCCAGGCCGAGGCCTCTCTCTCCGGGTTTGATGACGGGCGGAGGCAGAGGCAGGTTGAGGCTGTTCAGCTGAGCGATGTCCAGCGCCGCCATCTGTTCGATCTTCTTCACGCCGCTCTCCACCACCACCACGCCGTTGCCGAGGCTCTGCACCTTCAGAGGAGTCTGGGCGGTTTCCACGGTGACCTGAGAGATGGCCTCTACGGCAGGTTTCTTCTGACGGGAGGCCTTCTTCTTGGGAGCCATCATCTAAGTCTCCTTTTCTAGGTTTTAGTCTGAATTTCCGTCTGTAACTTCAGTTGACTTCTCGACAAACAGACACTGGTTCACTTGTTGAGACAGATTTCGTTGATGGTTTCACTTCAACACAGCACACAGCACCTGAAACACAGAGAAAACACAAAGATTTCATGTCAATAAACTGCATGAAAATCATACTTTTAGTGCTGAAAATCTATTTAATTTCATCAAAATTATGTAACCTTTTACTTTTTAAATTAATCTGTGCTTTTAAATGACGATAAAACTTTGTATTTTAAAGATTTTAGATGCGACAAAAACATAAAATGTAGAAAACCTTGTTTCTCAGTCGTGTAAAAAGGAATAAGTGTGATATTAAAGCCTCTTAAATCTCAAATATTTCTTTTACATACACTGATAAATGTTACTTATCCTCACTTGTGTGTCAGTCAGCGAGTTAAAAACAACACAAATGCAGAAAAAATGTGCATAAATGTACAAACCAAGTGAGTAAATATATTTCAAAACTGATTTAAATCCATCAGAAGTTGTATTTGTCCTTGTGTTCCTCGTGTGTCCGAAGCAAATGTTGGACGATGAACAAAATAAACAATGAATGAGTGTTTTGTTTCCACTAAAACCACTGACAGATGCACATAACTCAGTTAATCTCTGTCCAACACAACAACAACAACAACAACACCGACACCTTCCTCTGGATCCACGTCCAGATCCACTCGGCCTCAGTCACAGTTATGAACGACAGGTGTGAGTTTGTCTTTGTGAGTCCAGAAACGAAGCTGCAGCTCAGGGTCATGTTTGTGGTGGAGGTGGGGTCGCTCCACCCCCTCTGGGCTTTAACGGCTTCACGCTGCACAGACTGTGTGTTTCACCCACAGAGCAACTGGGGAATCTTATTCACGCTCGCAATGAGCCGAGGTTTGCAAACTGCAGCAGAGCAGAGCGGAGGACGGACGGCAACAGAAAGTGTCAGGATCAGATTCAGGAGCTGAGAGAAGAGACTCAGACGTCTGAAATAGTCTGAAATAAACAAACGTGTGCACTGAGTTTCCTAGATGTGACAGACTTGTATCTTTGATTTATGAAAAAAACAAAGACTAAAACTTAAACTTCAGATCCAAAACCAAAACCAGTTGATTGTGTCCAACTGGTGAGTTACAGGATGTTGTTTTCACCAGGACCGCAAATATTTCCAACACTTCTTAAACTGAACCCTTTGTTGACTCTTCAGACATTTAAATGTCCATGAGATCTTTAAATCAGAAAAACAAATGGGAAACGGTGATTTTAATCATAATAAGGAAGATAATATGAAAGAAAATTTGACATTAAATGAAAGTTTGCCCCAAAAAATCAGTTAAAAGATGAAAAACACAAAGAAATCTTCAATAATCTTATAGTCAGATATTTATAAACGTATATTGTTCAGGACTTAATGTCGTGCAAAAAACGTTCTTTGAAGTAATTTAACAGAAATTGATTGGTTTTATCTAATAGAACGATTTCCATTTCCAACAGCTAAATATTAGAGAAGTTTTTCCCGTCAAACAAAGTTTTATCTCTGTTGCACCACAACAAATTTTTCAGCTCCAGTGAAGAAAAGTCTTGAACGTTTTGCAGCGACGAGGCTTCGACGTGACCTGAATATCCAGAGACGATGACCTCTGCTCTCACAGTTTTTCCACTTGATCCAGATTCAGAGATCATCTCGAAGCTACGTCAGGGAAAGTACCACAGCGACTATTTGAGGCGTGAGCTCCGTTACACCTGATCTCTGTGTCACTAAGCCTCATTAAAAAAAACACTTTACATCCTATCAGCTTTATTTGACTATCAAATGATACGTTTTCCACTTCACGCCACCGTATGTTGCTCATGTTCATTACCATTAGCATCGTTAGCGTGCTAACGATGCTAATGGTGCCACTACGAATCTGAAACCTGAATCTCTTTGACCCGAATACGTCAACGAATCAAAATGGTTGTAACTTTAGTTGTAAACTTCCACTCTCATGTCAAAACTACTCCAGCAGTAAAACTCAGCTGCAGCGAATCGTCAGCGACCACAAATGTCCGTCTGTTCCCTCCACCTCCTCCTCCTCCTCCTCCTCCTCGTCCATGCTGTGTCTGAACTTGGCTCTTTTTTAAATAGCACCTATTGGCTCGTTGTTGTCCGGGCTCCACAAATGGACAGGAGACAGAGCAGCAGCTGCCGTCGGTGTCATATGAAGAGGAGGAGCTCACGGTTACAGATGGTGTAGACGACGCAGGATGTTGCAATCTTCTGTAAAAAGGTTGAAACAGCAGCCAGAAGGTCCAGGCTCATTGGAGAAGTCTGTGTTTACATCATCAAAGCATTAATTTCAACCCAAACTCTTCTCCTTACCTAAACCTAACTGAAATAGTTTTACTGTCTAAACTTAATCTGTGACTGAAAACTGAAACCACAAAGATTTTTTTTTTCCAGTGAAGCTTCTTGGCACAAAGCAAACGTCTCTCCCCAACACGGCACAGAGTCACTAAAAACAAGTGGAGAGGTGAGAAATTCACCGTTAGAGCCAAAAAAACAATAAAATCATATCATCTGTCGACAAATCTCAAAGAAATCCAAGAAAATATCAACACAACGGTGACAAGGAATACTTATTTAGCTTAAAAATCCAGAATTTAAATGTAAAAATACAAAAATATTACCAGATAAAAGTTGAATTACTCGTTATAACTATTATATTGTTTAATTTATATCATATAATATATATAACTGATGGTTTTTAAAGGCAGCGCTGGAGAAATATGAGACATGAGAAAAATTGGAGAGGTGAGAGAAGGAAAATCATTAATTTCTGCTTTTATTGTCAAATGTTGTACATTATTACGTCTTTCAGACTTAAAGTAAGATGACAGATTTATTGTAAGAAGAAACAAACCATAAATATAGTAAACTTGGTGACTTTTCACACAAACAAACAAACATGTTGTTGATTCACCGACACGTTGACTTGAAAATGATCTGAGCTGTGTTTGTGGATCAATTGTCAGAAATATCTGAGGCCAAGGTTGATGCAGAGAGCAGCTGCTCTGTCATCCACTAAACTGGGACCACACACCCCCACCACCTTCATCACCACCACCACCACCATCATCATCATCACTTACAAATACACTGTGACCAACGACAGCAGCATCTTCTTTCAAAACAACAGCACGGTAGAAAAACTAATTAATACACAATTACAATAAAGTATCTATCTATCTATCTATCTATCTATCTATCTATCTATCTATCTATCTATCTATCTATCTATCTATCTATCTATCTATCTATCTATCTATCTATCTATCTATCTATCTATCTATCTATCTATCTATCTATCTATCTATCTATCTAATGTCTATGTAAACCATCAGGTCTCTACTGGACTCCCTGGTTGTCGACTTAAGCTCGACATCAACATCTCAGTCGACCTGTAAACTTCACGTATTTTCAGACAACACAATTTTATCTTTTCACCTCTATAGAAAAGAAGTGAATCAGTCGACGAGCTGCACCTGAGTTCACTGACAAACCGTGGAGATGAGTGAGCCTCATGACTTCAGGATAATATCAGCTCCTGCCTCAGATATCTGTCGTTTCTCTACACACACACATCAACGTCTAAACAAGACGAGCACAGAGAGATGCAACAACATAAAAGCCACAAAATGAATCTGTAGAATCAAATTCTTCCAAAGTTAAAAGCCAGATGCTGCCGTCGTCCTTCAGCCTAAAACACATTAATCCGTACGTGCAGCAGATTTCCCTGAAAGCTATTACTGTAAACATCCAGCTGGACAGAAATAGAGCTGTTTGAATCACAGCCAGTAGTTTTGACCCAGATAGTTGATGATAACACATCGGACGTCACCTTCTAGATGCCTCAACTGATCTCAGTTCCTTGTTTCCATTATTATTATTATTATTGACATTATATTGATGTTTTTGTTTTGCTTCCTCCTTTTGACTTTTTGTCAAGGACGTGTGTGAGTTTGTGTCTTTATCCAAACTGGAAAACAAACAGTTTTAGTGAGAAAGAAAAGAAAAGAAGATAATCTCAGCACCAGGAACTCTGACGTTTTATTTTTAGATTCTGACCTTGATGCACGAATCTGTGCAAAGTTATGAGTTTCACACTTTATTAGAACAAATATCATTTATACAGTAAATATAATAATATTTACTTTTCTAGGTGCATGTTTTTGACCTTAAAGATATCAAAGATTATTGCTGATATGAGATAATAAATAACATATTTTTCTATTTGCATATAAAAAAAATGATGTTGGCAATGTTTTGACAAAGACACTTACCGTAACTTCCTGTTTTTTATGCTAAACTAAGCTAATCCCTTCTTTAACTGGGTCCATACTTTGCAGACAGACTCTCAACAACAACATTATTCCCTGTAAACCTGCTGTTTTGGCCTCCTTGTTTCTCTTTTATGTCTATTTTTGGTCTCCACCAGTTTCCTGGTAGAAGGTTTATCTGTGTCTCTTCACCTGCTAATTGCTGCACTTGTATTCAGCGGCTTGTTGCCAGTTATGTAATCTACACTTCCACACGTTTTTTTTTTTTTTTTTCGAGAGTTTTTTCCACCTCGAGTGGAGTGAACCAAGACAGGAGCCAAAACAATGAGCTGAAAGACACTAAAACACCTCACAGGGCTGATGAACCTGCACAAATGTGAACTGTCGTTAATATGAAAACTGAATATTTTGAACTTTATCAAACCTGCTGGATTACAGGATGTTTCTGTTATTTTGTCCACCCCTCCTTCACATCTATCACTCTGTAGCTGCAGCTGAATTCCTCAGCTTATCTCAGGAGTGTATTTATAGGTGCTGATCCACTCGACGATGTATTTATGTGTGTGTGTGTGTGTGTGTGTGTGTGTGTGTTGAAACACCAGGACTGACCGACACCGTCTGTAGTTTATTTACATCCCAAAAGCAACTGTTTCACATTGTTTCCATTCAACTGTTAAATATAATTTACTATAAATTACCACTTGATTGGTGATGTTATTATTAGAGAGGAGGTTTCTGTTTCCTATGATGCATCTGTGTGAAACACGGGAAGATTTAAGGAATTAGAGGTAGAAATTAAAGTGGAGATTTAAAGATGCAAACGCGCTTTAGTTTTTTTTAATATAAACTATTATCTATTAAATGTAATTTAATAAAAATTTTAAAAAGTTTTACCTCCTTCTCCTGCTCTTCTTCCTTCACTTTTTCTGTTTCTTCTGTTCTGCTTTCTTTCTTTCTCTTTGTTGTTGTTTCTCACACAGGTTCCTCTTCTCTTCGTCCGTCCGTCCTCAGTCTGTCAGTCTGTCTCAGTGCTGTGTGTGTGTGTGAGTGTGTGAGTGTGTGCTTGTGCAGGTTAGTATCAGACAGGAAATCAGGGTCCCGACCAAAAGCTGTGACGTACGATTCACATCAGACCCTCCTCTTTCATTTCCCACCTCCATTTTTCCAAATACAGGCACCCCTCTTCTCCCTCCCCTCCAAAAATATCCCAGTAGAGGCCGTCTCTCCTCTCACCCCCCCCCAGGGACCTCATGACTCCAGGTTTATATCAGGTTCCAGTCCTGTACATCTCTCGTCTTTGTTTGAGTTTCAGTCTCACTCATTAACCTTTTTTTAAATATTCTTATTTCAACAAAAACTTAAACTTAAAACATAAACATGTTACATTATATAATATTACAGTCAATAAAGCTACTAACTTACTGAACATGTGAAAACTATTTATTCATTTCAGGGATTAAATCTGATGGTCAACATCATGTAAAACGTCTGAGGGTCTGCTACACTGTAAAAATAAAACTGTAATTTAATTTCTTGTAAATTGTAAAACATGTAAAAGAAAATGCAAAAGAAAATTCTGTATTAAAAATGTTTATCAAAAATTAGAAAAACACACAGTCAATTAATTAACACGTCTAATGTAAAATAAATATAACAATTTTGTTTATTCAGGTAAAATTTAATCAATCAAAAATCATAATATAATAATACAAATATAATACATTCAAGAGGATTTAAACTGAGTGGACAAATTAAATAAATTAAAAACTCAAAAGAAAGGATGGATTTAAAGATCAGATCAGAATAATTTAATCTAACTTTTAGTTATTTATTAATTTACTTTGTATTTTTGCTTGATGTTGGTCTTTACTACTACTACAATAATAATAATAATAATAATAATAATAATAATAATAATAATAGTTTTGTTTTATTTACTACATTAGTTTTATTGTTTAAGTAAATCTGACTTCTGCTAACTCAGCGTTTTCAACTGACGTTAGCGAACAGGTGTTCGTACGTGCGACGTCAGCAGCGTGATGACGTAGGTCCGGCTCTCGGTGTGATTTCTTTTACAGACAAACTTCAGCTTTTGTCTTCGTTTCGTGGAGCTCACTTCGTCTTAGATCATCGTGTTGTTGCTGTGTAATTTAGTCTCTTTTTTTAACGGCTGTAAAATAAAAATAAAAAAAAGACCCGGGTCCCGGTCCCGGTCGTGACGGACGCTGACCCAGCGGAACCTCTTCTTTTACGCCGAGGTTCAGTCAGGATGAAGTAGCTTCCGGGCGACAGGGTACCAGCAGTAAACATGGCGGAAGAACTGCTGGAAACAGTGGACAGACTTCAGTCCCGGCTCCAGGAGAACCCGGAGCCAAGAAAGGTAACGGCCGAACAGGTGCAGACGGACCGGGTCGGTCTTTAACACCGACCGTGTCCCGAAACCCGGAGCTTCGTCTTCGGAGGCCGAAACGAAGCCGCGGCCGTGACAGCTCTCCGAAAGTCCGGACGGTTTTTTAAAAGATGCGTTCACGGACCGCTGTCGGAGATTGGGAAATCTGTATATAAATGTTAAATTTATTTTTAATTAATACAATTAGTAATTCAAACAAAATCAGCAGTAATTACCTACACTGATTTTTAGATATAATCACAACTTAAAATAACAATTATTATTGTTTTGATTATATAATTTATATCACATTTACTATTAGGGAAATGTTTGAAAGAAAAATGCAACAAATTCATTCAAATTCCTTGATTTTATTTGACTTTAATCAACCACTTTAATTAATTTTGTCACCAGTTATTATTGTGACTTAAATATACATAGGTGTTCAACAGATGCATTTATTTTTTAATATTATTGCACATTTTGTGTATTTTTTGTGAATTCAGTATAATTCTCTAAATATAAATATTTATTTGTAAAGATGTACTCAAGTGATTACGTGTGTAAAAAAAATAACATAGCAGTACATGTGTTTTAATGTAAATATGTTAGATGTACTTGTCTATAATGTATTATTTTTAATAGTTTGAATATTATAAGCTGCATTATTGTTTTTTAGTCACATTTTAAGTTAGATTTTTTTTTAAAAATAGTCTATTTAGATTTTGGTGTAGTGTGATACAGATTATGCTAAATATTGTAAACAGTTTATTAAACAAGTTTAAACATGATTCACTCGCTCAGGCGTTTATGTGCTGACATTTCCCACAGTACGTGAACACCTCACGCGGACGTCACGACAATTTAAGGGGTTTTAACTTGTTATAACGCAGTTGTTTAACAGCAGCTTTTAGCTAAATAATAATAATGATAATAAACACGACTTGTCGGGTACAACGCGTGTCCCTAGATAATCGGTTAGAGATTATAAATTATAACAAAAATAAAACATGAAGATAATTAATCTCGTGTCGAAACTGGTTGAGTGGTAGCCTCCGTTAGCCTCCTGCTAACCTGAAAGTCCTGACAGTCTGAGCGTCTCCAGGCCTCTGATGTTAAACTGATTTATTAATATGAATAAATAAATAAAACTCCGCCACATCTGATCATCACAAGCACCGACGGTTGATTGATTAAATATAAACCCGGATAGTCACGATATTTCTCGATGTCTCAGATTTTCTTTGTTTACTTTATGTTGCTGAGATGTGACTGTGTGTGTCTCCACAGAAAAAAACAAACAACACAAAACAGTCACGACGTGTGTGGCAGCTTTACTCAACAGGAGACACTGTCTAGGTTTTAATCATCTGATTATTTTTATTCAAATAAAGATAAAATAAATAGAAAACACACAGCTGAGTTGTTTTATCACAGCCCTGCCCCCGTTAGGCCACGACATCACTCATCACTCCATTAACCAGGACTGTGAGCAGCCAAGCAGCAAAACTGCACATTTAATGCAAATATAAGACACTGATGTTAATATATATCAAAGTTTATTTATTAACACGAATCCCTGAGGTGTAACTTCTCCTAAATAAAGTGATATTTTAATCTAAAATCATTCAAAAGTAAGTAAATGAAACCTGGATACGAACCTGTCAAGCATGAACTCAGATGAATGTGAATATATTTACAAATTAATTTACACTTTTAAAAAAGATTTAAACACCTAATCTAAAGAGGAATTGTCATTTTCTGTGACTGTGTCAATATAAATAATATAATGTAGGTTTTGTTTCTTATATTCACGTAAATATGACGATAAATATATCAAATAAGTCTAAATTATTCAGTTTAACTATATTTATTGAACAAATTATACAATTAATATAAATTTTAGTCATATTCTGGTTGATGCTTTTGACTCTTCTTGCACTGTGTGTTCTTGGTTTAATGAAAATTTTGCAAAAAACTAAAAAATATTAAAGTTTTTTGAAGGAAATGGTGATAAAATTAGAGCACAGGAAGAAACCTAAAGCAGTCATCTTCACTTATTTCCAACTTTGATCTCAGACACATTTATTTTGATTTTAATCTTTAAAAAACGTCTCTTATAGTTGTCAAATTAAATATTTCTCACATCTTCTACCTCATGATTATCATCAGTAATGATGATGCACAAGTCTTGTGTAATACATTGAACAATATAAACCAGGATTATTCATCCAACCTCCTCTTTAAAAGATCGTTTTTATTTTTCTTTCTCTCTGCAGCTACTGAAAACCCTGAAGAGACTGGGGGAACTTCCTATGACTGTGGATATCCTGGTGGTGAGTCCTCGTTCACTTCCTCACCATTACAACCTGCAGTGTCTGCAAATAGAAAAGCAAAAAGTGAAAATTAAAGCAGCGATAGTGAAAGAGTGTGAACTTTACTGGCTCATAAAAAACACGAGGCCCCTCCGGGCTGAAAAATGATGAAGTCTCTTTGCTCGGGGCGGCGACGTCTTGCTTGCTCAGCTATTTATTTTCTCGCTCGGTGAGATTCATGGCAATTATTAAAGCCTGAACATGTGTCCAACCAATGGGGTCGCTGCCTGAGATGTGAAAATAGACGTTGTAGGAAAATAAACACCTGCAGAGTAAATGTCAACTTATAGTAAGACTTAAATGTCAAACGTCTGTGGTAAGAAACACAAATATTTGTTTCTGTTTTGATATTAAAGCAGTAAATTCAAGTTTAGTTGCTACTTTTCTTCTCTTCTCTCGTAGGAAACTGGAGTAGGAAAGACTGTGAACTCGTTCAGGAAACATGAAATAGCTGGAGAGTTGGCTAAAGGCCTCGTCGCTAAATGGAAGAAACTGGTTCCTCAGTCTGCAGAAAGGTATCGTTTATTAATGTTCATGTCCTGATGACAAATACTGAGCTTTTAAAGTGATGATCTGGAGTAACATGAACCCAGAGTCTATTTCACCATGAATACGAGTCAAACTCCTCCTCAACAGATATTTTACGTTGGTTGAAGTAACATCCAGTTTGACCGTCTTTTGTTTTTCACAACCAAATAGTTAACAATGAAAGTAAATGGGGCAGTCAGCCAAACGTATCTAAACTGTCATTTTTTAACCACTAATAAAGCTCAAAATATCATTTTACTTCAGCAGTAGCATGAATAGGGTCCCTACACATAAACTGAAGTACTGATAACTTAGTAAGTGAACTGAGAGTTTATTAAAAACACTGTTTTACAAGACTTACCCAACGTTTTAACATAACAACTGGTGGTGAAGAATGTTCCACATCAGCAGATTCATCATTTTTCTCGCTCTTCACGGACACATCGACCTGTTGTTCAGGAAAATTATGAATCTGTTGATATTCATGCTACTGCTAAAGTGAAGTGATATTTTGAGCTTTATTAGTGGTTAAAAAAATGACAAATTAGATATGTTTGGCTGACTGCCCCATTTACTTTCATTGTTAACTATTTGGTTGTGAAAACAAAAGACGGTCAAACTCGATATTACTTCAACCAACATAAAATATCTCTTGAGGAGGAGTTTGACTCGTATTCGTGGTGAAATTGATGTTGGTTCAAATTACTCTGAACCGTCACTTTAATAAACATCTAAA
The DNA here is from genome assembly GCA_016801845.1 of Polydactylus sextarius. NCBI lineage: Eukaryota > Metazoa > Chordata > Actinopteri > Polynemidae > Polydactylus > Polydactylus sextarius. The sequence continues at coordinate 18,253,285 of CM028927.1, forward strand.
TCACTTACAGTTGCTTGATTAAAATCCTATCTTCACCTCTGTCCGGCTCAGACCCAACAGTCACGTCAAAGAGGCTCCTCGGTCACATGGTTACTCCCGAGGACCAGAGGTCGGCGGCGGACGTATGAGGGAGCGTTCCCCCGAGGAGGAGCCTTCATACATGGAGGAGGAGGAAGAGGAGCGAGGCTACCACACCAACTACTCACCCTCGCCTCCTCGACACGCGCAGTACAGCCCCCCGCAGCGTGGAGGCTACCAGTCAGACGAGTACGAGAGCCCAGAGCCTGAACCAGAACCAGATCCGGAACCGGAACCAGAACCTAGTCCTCCTCCTCCTCGCAAAGAACCCCGTCACACTAAACTGAACAGAGATCCCAGCAAAAACCACCACCACCATCACCACCACGGCGAGAGAAACAGGGATCGAGACGAAGAGCGACGACAACGCCACGCACAGACGAGCAGCGATCGAGGAGGAGAAGGAGGCGAAGGGAAGAAACGTGGAGCAGAAAGAGAAAGACAACAGAGTCCGATACAGAAACCTGCCAAACACAGCAGGAAGTCGACCACACACGACGGCAAGAGGGAAGAGAAGAAGAAAGGAGGAGATGACGGTGAGTGATGTCGTACTGAATTAAATCAGCATCGTTGATATTCAGTTTTTGCTCGTGGTTGTGTTTCGTCACTCGTTCCAGATTCATCAGATTTAATTTCAGCGACTTAATTAACTTTTTTTTTTCCTCAATCAGAACAATCAGTACAAACTCTTGATCGAGTCAAATGAATTGAAGCTCTGCAGCCTGAATACTGATGATGTGGCTGTGAGATGATCAGCTGTGCAGCTCTGTGCACCAGAAACAATCTTTTTTTTTTTTTTTTCTTTTTAATTTTTATCACCTTTGATCACAACAGGTGGAGACAAACATCCTGTTCCAGTTTATAAGACACTTAAAGTTCAGTGTGAAGCAACTCTTGTCGAGAGGAAGTGACAAACTGTTTCCTGAGAATATCAGATACAAAAACGCCAAATGTTTCGTTTCGTTTACTTGCTCCTGTGTGTCGGTGTAAAGTGAAACCAGCCGACAGGAAGTGGATTCAACAATCTTCACAAGGAAATGATGATAAAGCTTCTTAGATTTAAAAGATTTCTGTTTTTCCTTTGTCACATATGTTCCTGTATCAAGTATTAAATTAAAACCTTGGACACGACAGGTGATTTTATAGACAAAACAATCATCAGATAAGTTGATCATGAGTCACTGAGTCTAATTTATTTATTTCCAGGGCGGCCACGAGCTCCGAAGGACTCTTCGCCCAAAGAGGAGGAAGAATATTTTGAGACGCCCACCATGTCCTTCGAGTCCTTCCTCACATACGACGCCCCGACATCCGTCAAAAAGAAGAAGAAGCCATCGTCGTCGTCACACAGTCGACCATCTCACTCTTCGTCCTCCACGTCGTCTTCTCATCACACACGCACCCCTCTGCCGTCTGCGACCTCCTCCTCCTCCTCTTCATCCAAAGTGAGCAAAGCGAACGGCACTCAGAGCAGCAAGAGGCCGCATTCAAGCTCCAGTTCATCAGCTGCTGCACCAACACCGAAAAAATGCAAGAAGGTGAGAACAAACGCAGAAGGAAATTCATAAAGTCAGATATTTCTGGAGCCATCTCCTTCACCTCACAATCTTCATCAGTAGATTTAGTTTGTTCAGATGTGAAAACCTGACGAGGTCTGTGACTCTTGAAAGTTTTAATTAAGTCTTGAACCAATAAAACCGAGTTCACACTTCACCAACGGTTAAACTTTCAGATGCTGCCATGATTCTTGGTGACTTGTGTTCCCATGATCTGGAGTCTCAACGACTGGTCTGAGACCTGTAGTGTTCACACTACAAGACTTGTCAGTGATTGACTCCCGATCACACCGCGACGTCACCAAACTCTACGTCTGGTCACGTGAACTAGACAGGATGTAGCCGCTGCTTCTCACCGTGATTTACAGCCGCTTATTGTTGATTTAGCACCGTGAAGACGCTGCCTCCGACACAGACTAAACCGCTAAACCAGCGTGTAAACATCACCATGGCAACACGCTGGTTTTCATGGTGGAGCTGAAATCAGCAGCAGACCTCCCCAGTACCGGGTAACATCTGGATCAGACGCGGGGAGTTTGTAGAAAGTGACAATGAAAGAAAAAGAGTTAAAACGTCAGACTTTTAAATGTGGTTGTGAGTGAATCAGTGAGACGGCAGCAGCATTTATCTCACATCCCTCCTCTGATTGGCTGTCGCTCTTTGTCAGTCTCTTCCGACTCCTCCAGTTTTCTAACATAACTTTGATCCAGTCCCGGTCTCAGACCAGGTCCCGACGGCCTCTGATGGAGTCGTTAGGGCTGTTCACACATTATGATCATTAACTGATGATTCACCAACCATCAGAGGACCAAGTCCACCAGACACCACCACTGGAGACCACTCTTTGATATTATTCTATCACCATGTTTCAATAAAAACTCTCAGTCTTAAAGTGATTAATTGGTTGATTAATTGTGTTGTTGTTTTCAGGTGGTTGAGTCCGTTCCAACTCTTCCTGAAATCCCTCTGCCAGCGATTCAACCCAACTACAGACCTCTACCCTCCATCGATGTCACGCCGCTCTCTCCACAGAGACGTAAAGGTAACGTCTTCATCTTAAAATCAAAGTTTACGTGGGGTTAACTCGCCTACATCATAACGAATCCTCTCTAAAGTTCACAAAACAAAACCACCAAACACACAGATGTAAATTGTTTACTTCCTCTTACTGGACTAACGTCAGACTGACTGTAGCGTTTCATCTGATTTAGACCAGAGCAGCTTCGTCTAAATCTTTTTGTTTTCCTTGTTTCTTTAAGATCCTGAATGTGTGAACTAAAATGGTGATGTAATAATGAGGCGATCTGTTGTTTCATTATATTGTTGCTGTAAGAACATTATTAGGATTCAATTTAACCGAATGACTTTTTGCATTTATGCAAATCCTAATGAAGTTCTCCTGGATAATGTCCTTGTCAGTATCTGTTACATAAGTGTTCCTTCTCTGCGTCGTTGGACTTTCAGTTCCCGTCTGCAACGACGAGGAGGACGCCGGCTTCACAGGGAAACGTTTCAACTCCAAGATGGTGGTTTACTCAGGATCCAAGACGGCGTATCTGCCCAAGATGATGACTCTGTACGAGCAGTGCATCCGCGTCCTGCAGAACAACATCGATTGTGAGTTGAGCTGCTGTAAATTGTCATAAATGAAACTGTGTCTGCTGCAGAGACACGAGTGTTTATGATGACGTGTTTGTGTTTTTCAGCCATCGCTGAGGTTGGAGGCGTCCCGTATGAAATCCTGGAACCGGTGCTGGAGCGATGTACGCCAGAGCAGCTGTACCGCATCGAACAGAGCAACCAGGTGACACACGCATTAGATCATCATCTAAACCCCTTAAACACGACAATGAAATACAACAGAACTGAACATAAACTTAATTCTGACCCTAAAACAAAGTCTGACAACTACTTTTGAAGAAGTGAGGATCAATGAAAATGTCCTCCAATCGTGCTTTTTTGATCACTGGACAACAACCAACAACCCTGGAGTCTTACTCAGATATAATATTAGACATTAGATAAAACAAGGTCTGACATCTGCAGAAATCTCTGCACACATGAAAGTGGAGGCGGAAGAGGATTTTATGTGAGCGATTTGCAGAGATTTTGTGGTGAAAATGACATAAACTCGATGCGAGTCCCGAAGCACATCTTTAGTTTAGAGGAGGTAAAATCAACAACACCTTTCAAGTTACCCAAGGACACTGTTCATTTAAACAAACATAAAACATATAGGCAAAAAAGATATAACAGATATAACAAAGATAACACACGATATTTGCTAAAAGACACTACAGTTACAAATGTAGGCGTCAGCATGATCAAACATGGAATAAATAAAATCACAAAACATCAGACTACTGTGAGAAAACCAGAGTGAAAAGATGGTTTTGAGCATTAATTTGAAAGTGGAGAGTGAAGTGCACTGACGTAGTGGAAGTGGAAGGTTGTTCCAGAGTTTGGGTCCGGCCACTAAAAGCACCGGTCACTTATGGAGCGAAGATGAGCAGAGGGAACTGACAGAAGGTGTGTGTCGGTGGAGCGTAGGGTGTGTGTGGGTTGGTATGAGGTTAGAAGATCCGTGAGGTCGGTGGGTGCTGAGTTGTTCTGGGCTTTGAGCAGAAGGATTTTGAGTTGAATTCGAAGTTGCACTGGAAGCCAGTGAAGCTGATGGAGTGATAAGCTGCCATGGTCTTGTATGTCTTGGATGTGTTGTGGTCCATTTAATGACTTTGCTGAGACGCCAATAAGCAGAACAATACAGGAGTCAACTGTGGAGGTTATGAAGGGATGAATGAGGGTCTCAGCAGTGGTGAAGTTAAGTGAGAGTCAGAGTTTTGAGATGGAAAAAGTCTGTTTTGGTGACATGTTTGAAGTGTGAAGTTTTGTTAATGACAACATCAAGAGTCAGAATATCACTATGGTTGGTTTGAAATGTTGTTATTCTCTTTTTGACACTGAAAAAGAAAAACACTTGAGGGTTTTGGTTTTGTTTGTTTTTTTTTAATTCCCATTCATGGAAAGAAAATCCAATGACCAAATGATACACGGTCCTCCTCACAAGTAGAAAGTAGAAAATGGAGAAAATGTACAAACACACAATTTGAGTTTTTACAGGTTTTGGTTCTTAGGTGTCAAAGTTTATACCAGAAATCAAAAATACGTACTTACTTGATGATTTTACCATCAAGTCATAGCACAACAACCTCCTCTGTCCAATCAGAAAAGAAAAAAAATCCCCCAAAAACATTTTATTAATTTAAAAAAGACAAGAAGAGTAATTGAGGAATAATCCTCTGCAGGATGGACACACAGATGTTGAGAAAAACTGAGGTAAAACCAAAACTAATAAGATGTTTCTTCTTCTTCCTCTTTCCTCGTTGTTCTCAGTGTTTTACGGAGGACTCTGACGAGCTGTGGATGCGTCACTGTAACCGGGACTTTAAGCGCGAGTCTCCTCAGGAGTACGAGTCGTGGAGGGAAATGTACCTGAGGCTTCACGACGAACGTGAGGAACGTCTGAGGATGCTGACGCAGAACATCACCTCGGCGCACGCCAACAAACCCAAAGGTAGGCGACGCTTTCACTGACGACGACCTGATGTTACTAAAGAAACAATAACAAATAAAAACACGCCTACGTACGTTGTATTTTAAATATCTAAATGTTTCCTCCGCCAGGCCGGCAGGTTAAACTGGCGTATGTAAATTCTGCCGCCAAGCCGCCACGTGACGTTCGGCGCCGACAGGAGAAGTTCGGCACCACCAGCGGTTTGTCCACGGCTGCTTCCAACGCTGCTGCAAATCCCATCAAGTCAGTACAACACAGGACGCCGCCATGTTGGTTTTTATAAACTTAGTGTCTCATGAGTTGGAATCAACATGAAACACGTAGAGAAAAGACGTTTATCTTTGAAACCTGGAAGATCTTTTCCAGTTTTTCAGTTATGATTAGAAATTTAATTCAGATTAAAACTCCACCTGGTGGTGATTAATGATACTGAAACATCCTAAAATATACTGGTAAATATCTTAATATTATAATGTGTAAAAACAGCTTTAATGAAAATACTCAGACATATAAAACATGAACTGATATAAATATATAAGATTTAATAATAAAAATAATTAAACTAATTGATTAAAGCTCCAACAAGTTGAGTTCAGTTGAGACAAAGATTTTATATTTTAGATATTTATTTTATATTCAGTTGTATATTTTATATTAGATAATAACTATAATATACTCAACATTAAATATTAAAACGTTATATTTAATGTTTATGGTTAATAGTGATTGTGTGTCAAACATCTCATTTATGATATTAAACTGAACAATTTTTGACGATTTAATCAAACAAAACAAAAGATGTTTTACACATTTATAGATCAAACAATTCATTTAAAAAAAAATGAAATAAAAAATCAGAGTATTTCAGTGAAAGTAAGTTTGTTTCAGCCTGAGATTTAATAATAAACAATAACATAAATGATGCAAAACTGACAAATATTGCCGAGTTTTTTTTTTTTTTTTTAAAGTGTTTGCTGCTTTTATTTGTTTTATATCATAAACTGTGAGAACATTCATTTGTTATTTGCCGCTTTGACCTGAACTTTAAACTTTTGATCGTTTAGTTAAAGAATATTGATCATAACAGATAATTAATAATAGAAATAGATAAAGATTCAACTTCTTTGTGGCATTTTGAATTTGTTTTAGATTCATTAGACTCACAGATCTTCTCCCTCCGTCTTCCCTGTGTCTTTCAGGGTGAGACCAGCCTCAGATTATTCTGGTGAATCCAGTCGCTCCTTCTCTTCCCAACTCGGCGCTTCTTCTAGCTCGTCTCGCTCCTTAACACCAGGAGGAGGAGGAGGAGGAGGAGGAGGAGCAGCAGGAGGAGGAGGAGGACACGCCGCCCGGGACAAACCACAGGTCAAAAGTAAGTTTGTGCGTGTGAGAGAGTTCAGGACTGTAAAGAGATTTTTTTTTTATCTTTAAAACTAATAAATCGACTTGTTCTTGTTTCTTTTATTCTCAGAAATCGCCCCCATGATGGCCAAAACTATCAAAGCGTTCAAGAACAGATTCTCCCGCCGATAGTGTGAAAGAGACTGAATGTATTTTACCAATTCCAACTGTGTTTTTAATTTAAGTTTAGCTAAATTTTACTGGAGACCCGTTGATACACACACACACACACACACACACACACACACACACTTTACCCACCAAACCATATCATATAAACTGTATTGTATTGGTGGCATTTTTTTTTTATTTATTTTTCGTTTCGAGACCCTTCAGGTTAAGTATTTGGTTCTACTGAACCTTTAAGTATTTCGGTCATGAATGAGCAACAGCTGTAGCGTCTGTGTTAGGAAACATAAGTTGCCAACTTTTTACAGGATGTGAAACAACACAAACACAAAGTCTGTTACTTTATCTTTTTTTTTGTTTTTGTTTTTGTTTTTTCTTTGTTTGATTTTTTTTTTTTTAAGGAAAAGTTTGACATGTTGGGAAATTGGTTTGTTCACTTTCTTGTACAGATTGAAATGAGAAGATTGATCCTAGTTTTTTGTCCTTAGTTTAGTTTAGCTTAGCACAGCTGTCTCCGTCTATAAGCTAATCAATCAAATATGTTAAAGCTTGTAGATGTTTTTAATTTGCTGTCAGTGTTACAGCAACAATCGGTACAATGAAGTAACAATCATGTATCAATATCCCCTCTCACACGTCACATTTCACTATGGTCACACAGTATTTCACATTTAAAGAGTCAGGCTGCATATTTTCCCCGTTAAGCTAAGCTAAGCTAAGCTAAGCTAAGCTAAGCTAAGCTAAGCTAAGCTGAGCAGCTGTTGGTTGTGACATCACATCTGTCTTCTCATCAAACTCTGGATATGAAGGTGAACAAGCTTGTGTCAGACTTTCACTTTCATAGGACAGAAAACAAAAGTAGTTCTTTTAATTTATGTATTAATCATCTTTTTTTTTTAAATGACCAAATGATACACTACACTAGGAAGAAAAACAACAACCTTTACACGCTCTTGTTTTGTCTCTTTTTAATCGCATGCACGGTGCACGTCAGCTACAACATTAAGACTCAACCTGCGACATCAACTAGCCGGTGAAGGACTCTGCTTTTAAAAAAAAAAAAAAAAAAAAAAAAAACATACATGCACATACTAAACCATGTTTCGCCTGGTGCATTTTTCAATGTGTGGGGCTAAAATGATATCTATGAACTACACACACACACACACACACACACAGATACAGACATATTGTACACTTATTTTAACCCTCCTGTGGCTTCAGACCATGTTTTCCTGCTGTCGAATGTGTGCGTCCCTCTTTATATCTGCTTCACTGTGACAAATAGAGTGAGAGCTGATGAAATGAACGAGAAAAAAACAAAAACAATGAGGAAATAAGTCGGTAGGACGTCTACAGCCTCAGTCTACGACAACAACAACAATAATGATGATGATCATGATGAGATGTATTTATTTTCAACACTGGGACCTGGTACCCCACAACATGGGCCCAAAAGGAAGTAGATAAAAATTGTAATTTTATTAGATTTTAATAAATGTTCTATGGTCATTTTTATTAAAATTGACTTTTTGCCCTTGAACTGTTCCTGGTCTCTTCTTTTGAATACGAACAGAAAGTAGTGTCTCTGTGTGTTTTCGTTTTCTCTCTAAATTGCGGATCAAATGAAAATAAAAACTGCAGAGGTCGGCGTGCCACAATATGGAAAATAACTTATTATAGACTCCATCATTTTTCTCTGTAAATCATGTAAATACTGTCACATTTGTTCCAGTTTTATGTCTGAGTGTCGGGTGTTTCCTTTTGTTTCGAAGTGTCTCTGATCATTGTCGGTGTCATTTTTGTCTATAAATTCCTGAAATAGCTCATGAAGTGTCTTAAAAAAGCAACACGACAGTTTGTTCCCATAAAATCAGCGTTTGGCAGATAAATTGAGGTGAAACACTAGAACAGTGAGCTAGAAGGGTCTTTTATCTCAGTGTAATGTAATATTAAATATTGAATATTAACTTTAAGATAATATTATATTGCACAATATATTATTGATATTAAATGTAATGGATATTATTATATCTGTATTGTTTAATTATTTTTTATTTAATTTATTGTAATTTCTTCTTCATAATATAAAAAAAAATGTAAAACTTTGCGACAGTTTTGACACTTGGTGGTAACAGGTGTCCGCCAATCAGAAGGCACGTCACGTGTCTGATGTTTTGTTTGTAACATGAGTAAAGTTAACGTAAATTTTAAAAGAAAAACTACAGGAAGTGGTATTCATTATTCAAAATAAAAGTAATTTGGTTTCCAAATACATTGAATGTATATGAATATTTACACTAAATTGTTTAATTATTGTTATTATAAATTTAAATGAACGAGTTGAGTCAGTTATGTGGATTTATTTCTAAATATAATGGCTTGATATTACTATTTTTACAATTAGGTTGTTTTATTTTGAAAATCTAAACAGGAAGTTTATTGTGCGTTTGCTCTAACTTGACGCGCATGACAGTTCGCCTGACGCCGTGAAGTAAAACTTGCTGATCTCATTTCACTTTATAAAAACACTCAGACCAGCGGTGGTTTCCAGCTTCACTTTCTCTCCGGTCTCCTCTAACAGATCCACGATGTCCGGACACGGTCACGGTCACGGACACGGACACGGCTGCGGGTGTGAGGGGGAACACGAGCCCGCGGAGCGCGGCCTCGAGTACGGACTGTATCAGCGGATCGACCTGGAGAAGCTGCAGTGTCTGAACGAGAGCAGGGACGGAGACGGAAAACTGGTCTTCAAACCGTGGGACCAGCGGAACGAGCGGGATAAGGTAACGGCCGAAGAGCCTCTCTGACGGGGATAAAGTCATAAACACACCCACCTGGTCCAGAGTTTCCAGATCGTTCTGTTAAATGAGCCGTTAATGTTGTTTTGTGTTGGCAGTCAAGGCAGGTTCCCAATACACTTAATGTATGCATTTGACTGCAGCACTATGTGACATAACTCAGTCAAATTTGAACACAAATATATGATAGACACATTTTTAGATTCAACATGACTTAGACATTATTAGAGGGTTGTTACCTTCTTTGTCTTCAATAAATACATGTCAGAAATTTGCTTAGAAATCGTAGGAAAAAGACGCTCAACAAAACTGCAGAACTCGCCCGATAATTTTAATATTTTAAAATTTCCTCAATATTAAAATAAAATGGTGATATACGTCTGAACATACACATTTGCATTGCATATACGAACTTCTAATATCTAATTCGGCTTAATTTAATTTATAAAATGTCGACAAATAATGATAAATAAAAGTGTATCAATGTATAACCCATAATAACATTTATATTTCCTGTTTATGTGTGTTTTCAATTCATGTAAGGAAATTTGTTTTGTTTTATTCCAGAGCTGCAAGGATGAGTCAGACAGAATATGAATCAGCAAATATTTCTGATTAACATAAAATTGTTTTAGTCCTTTTCACATTTTCCAGTCTTTTATATGTGAGAATATTCTGCTTTTTGTTTGTTTATACACATTTAAATTGAACATTTAGGGGTTTACATTTTAAGAAGTTAATTATTATAGGGTCATTTTCTTTATTATCTGATATTTTATAGATGAAACAATTGATTTGAATCCAGAAATTAATAATCAGATTAACCAATAATTAAAATAATCATTTAGTTTTTCTTTTTTAGGTCAATTTGGTCCAAAATCCAGTCAAACCAGCGTCCCAGTCTGATACCATCTCACTTGTTTTATTGCTGCTGTCACTCTGTTATTACTTGAAAATATTCACTTTTTTGTCTTCTAGTATGTGGAGAGCGATGCAGACGAAGAGTTGCTGTTCAATATCCCGTAAGTCCTAAAATTATATGAGCACTGAATATTTTATGCTTTGCCGCCTGCATTTGCACCATTTAAACTGAGACGAGTCCCTTTTGTGTTGTAATTTCAGACCAAAAGCGAGTGATTGTCAATTAGTTTTCACAATCCACCGAACATCTCTTGTGACGGCGTCTGTCACCGTCTTGTCTTTCACCGCCGCCGTGTCCTGTTTACAGTTATAACGACTGCATCTCTTTCAGTTTTACAGGCAGCGTGAAGCTAAAAGGCATCATCATTTCTGGAGAAGACGATGACTCTCATCCAGCTGAGATAAGACTGTGAGTGTGTGAACTCTCTGACTCCCAGGAAACTAAAAGTCTGGCCTTAATAAGTTATCTAGGTTCATAATATTGAGGAATATTTGACTGAAATGGGACCTTGTCAGAAGAAAAATAAACTGCTATATTTTTTATTTTAGGTATAAAAACATCCCTCAAATGTCCTTCGACGCCACCGGCAGAGAACCTGAACAAGCTTTCAGACTGAACAGAGACCCGCGTGCTGAACTAGAGTATCCGACTAAGTAAGAGCGTCAATACTTTTCCTTTAAATTTCATTTAAATTGCAGTAAAGTCTCCTGTTGAGGCTGCTGAAATCTGTGAAAGTTCAATCCACCATCTCAGTAAATCATAATCTTTAACGACAGATGTTCAAGCTCCAAAATGTTTTTTTTTTCCTCCAACTGTAACTGATGAACCTTTGTTTTATCTTTCTCTTTCACAGCTTCCTCTTCGTTCTTGTTATTAACATGTTCACATCCTCCCTCCTGTCATGTTTCTCTGCTTCTCGCTACATTTATACACTTTCACACATTCTCCAAAGCGTCCGTTTCTAATTTAAACTTCTCCTGTTGTGTCATAATTTCCAGGATCGCTCGTTTCTCCAACGTTCAACACCTTTCCATCCACATCTCGAAGAACTTCGGAGCAGAGAGCACCAGAGTTTACTACATCGGACTGAGAGGCGAATACTCAGAGGTCAGTCTGAACGTTGATTCTTTTACGTCAAACATTAACAGGGTTGGTTTAACCTCCTGAAAGCTCCCGTTGGGTCATTTTTCTTAACTAAACCTCAGATGAGACTCGGGACTTAAGGTTCAAACTCTGGTCTCTGGTCTCTATCCATCCCAAACTATTGATTATAATCTATTTATTTATGAGGAGCCAGGTTTGTTTCAGTATTTTAACCTTCCAGGAAGCAGGATTTATCTTGGTGTGCCTGATAAACTGACGCAAAGTGTGTTTTCCTTTAGTCCGATTCTTTCATTAATATTTGTTCTGTTTGTAGGAATTTAGTGTCTATGACTCCGATTAATTTCCAGAAACTGATTTTGATAAACATTCTTACTTTCGAGCTGCGTCACAGTCGGTACAGCTGCGTGCGTCACAGCATAACTACACTGAAAGGAGATATTATTTCCTCCCCTCATCTTTTATCTCGAGGGCGGCGGATTCCTTCCCAAAATATTTTCGTGTTCCTCTGACGTTGCCCCCAGTTTCCACTCTGACAAGAGTCTCTGTTCGCCTGTCACTTAGAGCGACGCGCGGTGCGCGGTGTTAGCTGTGTTCAACTGTTTACAATCTTCTCCCTTTAAAAAATTCATATCATATGATTTGTTTACCGAGGCTGTACGACAACATGACATCTCCCCCGTCACTTTAAAAATTGATTTCGCTTCCTTTGCGTGATTAAAGCAGCATCGGATGTTCGTACTCGAGCGTCATCACATTTTAAACTTGCAGACGAGCAACACTGACTCAGTTCAGATGCTGTTTGTACCATATTTTCTGCTGAATTTCAGATTCATTAATTTAAAGTGACGGTCCAGAGTAATTTGAACTCGGTGTCTATTTAACCATAAATACGAGTCAAACTCCCCCTCAAGAGATATTTTATGTTGGTTGAAGTAATATCGAGTTTGGTCGTCTTTTGTTTTCACAAATAGTTAACAATGAAAGTAAATGGGGCAGTCAGTCAAACGTATCTAAATTGTCATTTTTTAACCACTAATAAAGCTCAAAATATCACTTCACTTCAGCAGTAGCATGAATAGGGTCCCTACACATAAACTGAAGTACTGATAACTTAGTAAGTGAACTGAGAGTTTATTAAAAACACTGTTTTACAAGACTTACCCAACGTCTTAACATAACAACTGGTGGTGCAGGATGTTCCACATCAGCAGATTCATCATTTTTCTTGCTCTTCATGGACATGTCGGCCTTTTGTTCAGGAAAATGTAAAACAGTCTTTGTTTCTGTCAGTGTTCGACTCGTATTCGTGGTGAAATAGACTCTCAATTCAAATGACTGGATCACTTTAACTGTCATTATGAATCAGATGCTGATGCTTGATGTCTGGGAATCAATTCAGTACCTCTGCTGTTCTTTACATCCTGTTAAATTAACTGGAAACAATTTATAAAAATCAATTAACTGCTTAAATCATCATTTAAGCAAAATTTTGATATTTTCTTTGTCTTATATGAGAGAGAAAATCCAATATTATTTAAGTTTTGGATGTTGGTTTGACAAATAAAACAACCTGAAGCCTCCTCAGACTCTAGGAGAGTTTTTATAATTTTACAGACTGAACCAGTGATTGATTTATTGATGATTAAAGTAACGGTTCAGTGCAGCTATAAAAATAATTGTGACCGAGATGCGGATACAGTTTGTGCTGATCAGAAGAGTTTACAGCTTCTCGGTGCAATTTCTTGTTCCAACATTTATTCGGATAAATCTTCGGATCTCTAAATGTAGTGACCTTTTTCTTTAAGTGCAGAACGAACAACGTTGTATCAATGAATACTTGTCCTCACTGTCTTTCTCTCTGTCTTTCTCTCAAGGCTCACAGACACGAAGTGACGATCTGTAACTACGAGGCGTCTGCAAACCCTGCGGATCACAAAGTGGAGAGCATCATCCCGCAAACCAATTTCATTTCTTGAAAGCTTCAGGAAAAGTCTCGAGGAGGCGGAGGAGGCGGAGAACGAGGAGTGAGGTTTTAAGTGGCGTCTTCTGGCTGTCATTGACACGAGTCAAAAAAAAAGTCAAAGATGAGTTCAACGCCGTGAACCGGCAGGTTGGTCAAGCTCGACCGGGACTGAGCACTGAAATCTGAAGACGGCAGAGCTTCAGATGTGTCTGGAAGTGCCAAGTTGTTGCTCTGATTTCTATGGCAATAAAGAGTGAAGGCTTAAGGTGGATTTAAAAAAAAAACAGCTTAATAATAATAATAAATGCATGAAACAATTGACACAGATTCAGTCTGTTGTTTTCAGTTTAACCTGTATACTCCGATTCATCCACATATTCATCATGTCAATAAAGTGACAGCTTCTCTCAAATAAAACAGTGAAGGCTGGAAATGAAACAAAAACAACCGTAGTTTTTGATTCTTTAAGTCACTTTTGTTGTCATGTTTACTCTTTGGATCCATAATATAACTTCAGTTCCTTCCTGCATCTGCAGAAAAAAGAAAAAGTGCTGCTTATTCTTGGTCAGCAGCCAAAAAAACCCATAAAACTAATTGATTTGCCTTTTAACACCAACATGTCGACCAACCACCCAATGATGGATCGTTTCTGCCACCTTGTGGATTTCTTTGTGATTGTCTTCTTGTCTGTGCAGTAACTGGATTAGTCTAAAAATTCAAAATTAAATTGACTAATTAAAATATTTAAAGTAAAGCTCTATTACAGGTTAAAGTCCTGCATTCAGATGTTCGTGTGTACACAAGCGTCACCTTAAACAATTAAAAAATAACTAGTCAAACACAGATTAGCTCACATTAGTATGATATTATCATTAAATCACTTTAATTCATGTCCTTAAACAGCAAGTATTGGAGGAATTACTCACCCAAACATACTACTACTGAAGAAAGGCTGTGAATTGTCTGTTGTTTAGTTGTTTAATTCATTCATTTATTTATAATTAAATCTTTTATCTATGTTTTTATCCCACATTGCATGAAAATGAGACAAAAAAGTAAAATAAATAAAAGTATTTCCCCTCTGAAATGAGGAGTTGATGAATAAAGAAGCACAGACAAACTTTTATAAAAAAAACCTTTATATATATATATATATATATATATATATATATATATATATATATATATAATATTATTTAATTAAGCAAAAACACTAAAACACTAATTTGGAAATATTAAAATCCAATAAAATAACAAAGTACAATTATTTTTAAAAAATCTAATACAAAAGTAAAATAATAAAATAATGCAAAATATTTCATTAAATAATAATTTTATGTAGCTACCATTTTATTTTAAATTAAGCAAAAATGATCATTTGAAAATAATGAAATAACATAAAATAAAATTATTAAAATGTAATATAATAGTAAAAGTAATATAATAAAAAATAATAAAAATGATAAATGTAATAATAATTTCATTATTATTTTATTTTAAACTAACCAAAAATAATAAAATAAGTTAAATAATAAATAAATTAAATAAAAAAATAAAAACTGAAGAAGTCGTGATCCGAACGAGGCGTCGCTATCGTGGTCGCTACGCGGTGACGTCATCACGCAGAGCCCCGCCCCCTGCTGGTGTGCGGCCAGTAGCGGAGTTCCGTTCCGTCGTGAACTGGGACAGCAAGCGGTGAGTGTATGAATTTGTGTCGGGCTAGCGGGCCTTGGATCTCATTTTTAACCACTTTCTTCTGAACCGAACCGTAATCGGGTTATTTAGGTGATTAACGTCTTTGCTAAAAACAAACGGAGCGAGTTTTAGGTCCGAATTTGACCCGTAATGTTAGTTTGAAAGCTGGCGAAGAGAGACACCGGCAGACAATACGATTAGTGTATGTTAGCGACGTTAGCTAGCAGCGGCTCCAGCGCTACTAGCTTGGTTTATTGTGTGTGTGCGCGCGCGCGTGTGTGTGTGTGTGTGCGCGCGTGTGTATGTGTGTATATTTGGCTAAACCGGGATTAAACCGGACGGTGAAGGTCGGGAGTCAGGCAGTGCGTGTTTTTTGGGGACAGCGGAGGCTTTGCGCCGCTGAATGCCATCACTACCGAGGATGATGATGATGAGGAGGAGGGTGATGAGGAGGATGATGATGATGGGTCGTATAACAGAGCTAACCATTCATTTCGTGGTCGCCCTTCTCTTCATCAACCCCCTCTTACTTTAGCTTCAGCTACAGTCACTAACTCATTTTTTTGTGGGAACATCAGTCGTGTTTGACCGCAGTGAGCTAACTAGCTGAGCATCAGGAGGCGCAGAGGAGGAGGAGGAGGAGGAGGAAGGAGAGGAAGGGGGGAGGCAGGAGGGGGAGGGTTGCCTGTCACTCAGTGCTGCATATTATCCTGTTGTTTGCCAGCCATCCGTAGCCATTGAGCAGAGAGCTGTCCGAGTGCAGCAGCCTGCACTCCTTAGTGTGTGTGTGTGTGTGTGTGTGTGTGTGTGTGTGTGTGTGTGTGTGTGTGTGCGCAGCTCTTGGTCGTGCACACACACGCAGGCTGCAGCACGACTTTTTTTTTTTTTGTCTTAAATGTAATTAGAGTCATGAAGGATAAAGACTCGTGATGTGGTTTTTCCTTCCTCGTTTGTGTTACCTTAAATATGTTTGATAAAAGTAACATTTTACCTCAAAAATAAATGTCATTTAACTCTACATGAAGATGTTACAGTAATCAAAATAATTGCAAGATGATACCCACTATCTTCTAACAGCATCTGGAAGGTCTCAATTATAGCTTCAGCTGCATATTGCACCTATTGTCAATATTTATTGATCTAGTAGTCCCAAAAAATGCCTGTCGTCAGCCAAAAATGAAAGATAATCACCGTACTGTCAGTCAGTATTAATTGTCATCGCAGCTTTGGTATAGATATTTGCATATTTTGCAGTATTTGCAAGATATTCAGATAGAAACAAGTTAGAAAGCAGAGAAATCGGAGGCAACAGCAACATTTTATATCAAATAGTTTGAGTCAAGAAAGAAGATAATGTTTATTTTCACATATTTATTAATCATTTAATTGATTAAAAGAGAAAAATAGTTTAAAATAACTTCAGAAATGTGATATTTCCTTTAAAAGAATTTAAGACAAAACTATAAAATAAAAAACATAAAGCAACTGTACAAAGAAACAGGTTTGTCCACATTTTAATCATGTATTTTTATTTGTTTATTAATCATTTGATCTAGTGAAAGAAGAAATAGTTACAATGTGTC
Source organism: Polydactylus sextarius (assembly GCA_016801845.1). NCBI lineage: Eukaryota > Metazoa > Chordata > Actinopteri > Polynemidae > Polydactylus > Polydactylus sextarius. The sequence continues at coordinate 18,270,094 of CM028927.1, forward strand.
AAATCCTTCAATAGAGTCGACAGCAAAAGTATAAAGTAAAAGAAATATTAAGCAACAATATAAAGAGGAGATTAGCTCAATAAAGACAGAAATCTAAACTACATGAAAGAGGTGAAGAGACGCATCATTTAAAGCAAAAATACATGTTTTAATATAATGTTCAACATCAAACTAATCGGTTTTATCTGCCAGTTATGAAGGTTTCTCTATAAATAAACATACTGGTGATGTATTTCTGTTTCTGTAGTTTATTTCTCCTAGAAAAGGTTCATTTAAAAGTAAAAGTAAGAATATGTGAACGCAGGTTGACGCTGCATCCATTCAGTGTTTTTTTTTTTCTATTTTTCTTTTTTAAAGGAGGCCACTGACCAAAGACGTGTACAAATAGAAATGGCATCGAGTAATAAATTAAATTAAATTCTGGTTGGTATGCTGGAACAAGCTCCGCTTTTCAGTTGTTTTTTTAGACTCAACCTGATTTGGAGAAGATGCCGGTACGCAGCGTGACGCTATTTTTAACCACCGGCCTCCAGAAGCACAGAGAGCGAACCATTGTTTCTTCTGGCGTTTTGTTGAAAATCCCACTCAGTTTTTTTTTTTTTTTTTTTTTTAAATGCTGCTACCGTGGGTCATTGCGAACACGTGGAAAAAACATTAATAAACCGCCTCTTTGCATATGTAACCATTGAGCTTATTCAAAGAGTTCACTTTTCCTTCTCGTTACTTCGTTTCTTCGTTTCACTTCTTTCCCTCCACTCGTCTGCTTTCAGTCACGTTATCCGTCAGCCTCAGTCCGTTCCCTTTAAGACTGCAGAGAGAGAGAGAGCAGCTAAAAAGAAAAGACGTTTTAACACAATTAGAATTTGATGACAACAAGCGCAAATCTTGTGATGCACGTTGTAATCAGATCACATTTAGTTTGTGTGATTTGCTTCGACAGATTTGAAACCGACGGTTCCTTTTCAGCCTCAGATGTTTTAAAAGAAAACGTTCAGTCTTTACTTTAGTTTACTGAAATTAAAACACTAACAGCACAGTTTTTCAAATACTTAAGGACAAAATAAAAACCCTGACCATAATATCTGTGTTAGTTTTATGAACTAACGTCTCAAACATCAGTAGATTTCTGCTTTATCTGGAGAAAAATGAGACAAAATGTAAAAACTTTGGCAGATTATAAATTGTTGCTTTTTCTCTGAAATGATTCATAATTTAACCACTTAAGTTTTCAGCTTTATTTAATTGTTTTCTCGATTGGTTGTTAGTCAATTTAATGTCACAAATAGGTGGAAATACCCATCAAACCTTTGTAGAGACCAAGGTGACCTCTTAACATCACGTCACGTCAAAAAACCTAAAGATAAAGAAGAGTTGACATAGATAGATAGATAGATAGATAGATCGATCGATAGATAGATAGATAGATAGATAGATAGATAGATAGATCGATCGATCGATCTTTCTTCAATAACAACAACAATAAATCATTTTAACTAAAATAACTCAGGCGACTAACTGGATTTTTCAATTAAAACATTTCAAACTGACTGGTTTGATAATTGAAAGTGTGTTTTTATTCATTTTTATTTCTTAATGTTTAATCTTGAGCTTTAATTTCATTTATTTATTTATTTACTTTGCTGCAGTGACGTCGTCTGTTTCCCAGAACGTGACTATGTCCAGTTATAACTCAGCTCTTACTCACTGGTTCATTGAAATTCATTAAAGGTCGTGAAATCAACATCGTCTTTATCAACTCGTTAGTTTCTTCAATCTCTACTAACCTTCAGTTGTACACAGCAGCAGCAGCAGCGTCAATCGCTTTAACTTCGTCGTCCTCGTCTCCTCGTCATGTATTTACCAGCCGGTCCGACACGCCCATCTCTCCCGTGTCTCGTCATCATCAGAAAGTTCAAGGTTGTTAACGAACGAACGGCCTTTTACTGTAAAACAACAACCTGATCTGGAGTTTGTCGTATGAGTCACTGTACGTCTGCGGTTGATTTACAGTAGCGAGAAGGAGTGAGTGTGTTTCATTTAGTTAATGACAACCGTCACTTGCTGACTACAGAAACCTGCCTGATACACAAACCCAAACCAGTCCCTCGTGACTTTGCTTTAGGCTCAGCAGTGAGTTCATTATGTGGCCGTGTGTATAAGTGGTATGTTGAGCTTTGTTGTTCCTGTTTTGAGGCTCGAATGCCTGCGCTGCCAAACAGACACAGAGTCGTAACTGTCTGAACTCCACAAGAGCTGCTGCACTCGACACACACACACACACACACACACCGTGTTAACATGCGTCTTTAAAGTCTCCTGCTTTGAATAAGCTCGGCTGGTTTCAGGATTTGAATACCTGGTGATCTGATCAGTTTTTACTCGTAGGACCGGTCAGGTTTGGAAAACAATGTTTTCTTGATTTTTTTTTTTCATTATTATTTCTAAACTTAAAAGCTGTTTCTAGCATTTACTGTGTGTAATTTTATATCTTTCTAGCAAATAATACAGTATTTCTATAGTTTAGTTTGGTTTAGACCGGTAACGATTAGTCAAATTATTGAAATAATCAACTATTCTGATGATTAGTTAAATGTTTCAGGAACTTTTCAAGCTAAACATGATCTAGTTTGCTGGTTTTGCTGTTTTCCTAAATAAATCATCAGAATAATCAACACTGGCAAAAAGACAATAGTAGTTTCTCTATAAAATGTTGTATTATTAATTCAAAACTCCACTTTTATTCATCAGGCATTTGCTGCTAATACAAATATATCTAAAGAGATTTTAAACACATGTACAGGAAGTGGACGCTCCTCCGTTGTTTTTCTTTTCAGCTCTGAGCGATTACAACATCCTCCACCAGTTAGACGACGTCTCAGCCTGTTTGTGGCCTGAGAGTCAAAACCCAGGGCTTAAAACTCCCACCAAGCTCAGAGATAAACATATTGATCAACGTGAACATTTTCATTTTCATCCGTCTCTCTGGTTTAGATCGTAGCAGCTGCATGTTCAGCTCAGACGATGGATTTTATTCAGTAAATCAAACTTCAAACTGTAAAACCGTGATGTTAAAAAGACGAGGGTGACGTGTCCTCCACCCCCCTGTGGATATCACGCTCCTGTCTGCTTTACTGAGCTTACACAGTTCACTTATCCTGTGGAGCTAAAGGCCAGAATGAAAAACAACTTCCTTAATTTAATATGATTTAATCCAGTTGCTCCAGAGATGATTCCTCAGCTGCGCGGTGTGTGGATTGTTTATAAAATGTGTTTGTGACGTGTATAAAACATCTGACCTCTGGTTCCTGTTTGACTTGCAGCATCTTTTACAGTGTATGTGTGGCAACAACATGTCTGTGCCGCTGCTCGCCGAGGCTGTGACGGTGTCCGCGCTGGAGAAGGAAACCGCGGTGGTGAGTGAACCTTCACATCCACATCGTCCGACAGACACGGAGCAGTTGGGAAATGGTTTTAATGAGACACATGAGGCAGCTCCTGGTGTCAACAGTCGCATGTTTCCTGCGGCCTTGGATGCGTTTGACGTCTCCGTGTCCAGATCTTCTCCCGTCTGCGCTAAACTGGGTCAGACGGTCGCTGTGAAAGCGCTCGACTTTATCTATTAATGAATAATCTCCTCACAAGTTTCCTGTAAAGAACCATAAACTGTGGCGCGAGTTACTAATGAGGAATAAAATGGATCTATTGATAAATACATGAGTAATAAATATTCACTGCAGTTTAAATGATACAGTTTTTGTTTTTGAAGATTCATCAGGAAGTTGTTTAACTTTAACATAAACTGTTTGAAACTTTCCTATAATTAGTAACAATTAATTATTTTATTTACAGGATTGTTTTAGGAAACATTTTAACATTAAATAATAAATAAATAATATATAATGAATAAAATAATGAAATAATAATAGATCCTATAATAAATCATAATAAAACCATGTTTTTATTTAAATATTTAAACATTTGTACAAACTTTTCCATAAATCAGACTCATGTTTTTATAACTTAAGTAGTTTTGTTTTGTATGTATATATATATATATATATATATATATATATATATATATATATAAATAGATATTCAGATATTCATTCATTTTTATTGTCATTATGGTCTAAGGTTGTGTTTAACAACAACAACTGATTGTTGCCATGATGATGTTTGATAATTGTTATAAATCCTTCATAAAACTAACTGAACTTCCTGGATTGATTTCGATCTTCTCACCATGTTGATAATAAAGACGATAAAAGAGGATAATCTTTGATTATGATCAGTTGACACATGTATTTATTGTATTTTACATGTAGGTAACTGGGTTTCTAGCATCTTCACCTGTAGCTGCACCTGCACCATCAGGTGTTAACAGGTAGATGACGATGATCAGACGTGACCCGGAGCCGACTGGTACAATTAAATTAAACATGTCTTTTATAGTTTGAGTTCAGGGATCTGTTAAACACCAGGATCAAAGCTTAAATGTCACCGCTTGCAGCTGTGAACCTCGCCTCAGTCCCTACATGGAAGACATGTTTATTTGATCTCTGCAGAAACAGTCAAATCTCTGAGTCTCAGCCAACGAGCGGAGGTTTGCCAACTTTTCTAAATTGTTGTTCTTCTGTTTCATGGAGCCTCTGTGGGGGGTGGGGAGGGGGCGCGTGGAAACTGGCAGTGAGAGCTGAACTTGGCAAGAATTAGAAGTTGGCACCTGTTTTTCTCTGTTTTGGAACAAGAGCACACACTAACCAGTAGCACACTATGTACACACACACACACACACACACACACACACACACTCAGGCCGGTGTGATGGAATAAATTGGCTCAAAGTTCAAAGAGAGTTTTTTTTTTTTGTTATTTTCTTAGAAAAGTGAAAGATTGGATTTAACATATTGTTCCGCTCTGAAGGAAGATCACAGCAGCGAGTGTCCAGAAATATCTTTGTGTTGAGAATAAAGTCTTAAACTCTGCTTTTATCTGTCACAGGTGATCTTCCTCCATGGGTTAGGAGACTCAGGGTGAGTTTCTGTTCTTTAGACTTTATGAAATGATGTTGATGTTATTGTACGTGTGTGTGTAACTTCAGTGTGGAAGTACAGAGATAGTTTTTATGTGATTTATATATTTAAAAAAAATCACATCAATGTTCAATGCGCTCGTAGCATCAAATATGGAAAACTGTGACTTCACAGCTAATAATAATAAATAATAATAAAAAATAAGGTAATAATATAAATAATAAAATAACAAATACATACATTAATTTAAATAAGAATTAAAACAATTAATTGAATATATATAAAAATACAAAATATTATCACTATTATTATTATTGTTGTTGTTTTAACCCTTTAATGCTGGAAATTTCAATTTTTTTTTTAATCTAAGCTGTTTATTGAACCTTCTATATATTTAACACAAATATTTAAAAAAAAAAATTTGATTTTGAAGCAATAAAAGTTCATTTAGATCATTAAAGAGTCAAATATCATAAACAACTAAACGTTTCCGTCATGAGGCCTCCGGCCTTTTTCATTTTAACACATCGCATGAGGTAATTAATGTTGATTAAATTACGTTTAATTGACTCGAGCGCCAGTGAACCAATCACGTCACCGTGTTTCATTTAGGATCATGTGTCATGTGATAGATGTTTTCTCATTAACCACATTTACTCTCATAACTCAGACGTCCATTTATACATTATTTCATTTATTTGTTTACACGTTACACAGATGCATCTGCACCTTTTTCAACGTCTGGATCGAAAATGTAAAGTAGAAGAATTAGTGTTGTTGTTGAATTAGTGTAAATCTGAATGATACATTTAACTACATTTATATTTGTGGCATCAGTATTTTTTTAGTTTGTCAGTTTGACAAGTGACTTTTTTTATATTTTAAAAGTTTGATATCAAAGTTATTCATCCTGTCAGAGTGTAAATGTCCTAATTAACGTCCACGTTGGTGTTTGAAGTCATCACACGCCGGTGAAAACAGCATGAATGACTCGTTTAAAACGCTCTCACGTCAGCTCTTGAACTCGTCTGAGTCACTTCATCGGAAGTTGAATTGTGTCTCTAGTGGAGATCAAACCTTTTTCTCTTCAAGTGTATAATTAAACCTCCGGAGCAAACACTCGTTCATGAGCTCGTATTAACTTGTCATTCTGTAGTTGTGGGTTACATGAGCTGAACATTAGTCACTAGAAACAAAGAGCTGTATTCTCTCTCTCTCTCTCTGTTTTCTGTCAGACATTCGTGGGTTGAAACTTTCAGGGGGGTCCAGCTGCCTCATGTCAAGTTCATCTTCCCCCACGCGTAAGTCTTTTCATTTCCAATCCTTCAGTCTCCAGGACATTTAACATGTCAGCAGGAAGGAAACTAACATTGTTTTCTTTGCTGCAGTCGCATATGGAGTAAATGACAAGAGGAAACTTACACTAAAGAATAAATTAAACATCTTTGAGCTTTATCTCTTCTTGATTGTCATGTTCCTTCTCTCTCCCTCGGCAGACCGAGAATCCCCGTCACTCTCAACATGAGGATGACGATGCCCGCGTGGTGAGTTGGCGTGATGAAAGAAACAAGCCTTTTAGCTCCACACTAGATGCCATTGTTTCCCTGGAAACCACAATAGGCTCCCATATTGGTTCTGACAATGCTGTGATTGTGTCTGCTGATTTCCTTTTAATGGGTCGCCTCTTGTGCTTCGTGCAGGTTTGACCTCATGGGTCTCAGCCCCGACTCCGCAGAGGACGAACCTGGAATCAAGAAGGCAGCGGAAAACAGTGAGTTTAATGTTTCGAGCATAAAATCCACTAAACTGTTCTATCACTACTCTACTCGACTCAGTTTGGTACCAGATACGTTGTCCGTCACATCCTCCATGTGAATGTGGTGAGTGAAGTCAAACTGCTGCGACGCCACGACACAAAAACATCAGTAAACATTAATGGACATGGAGGAGACGCTGTACTTGTTGCTGAGTTAGCTTACGACCAGGTAGCTACGACGATGGCACTTGTGAAGACACTCCCTCTGACCAATCAGCGGCCGGCGTCTGTTCACGTCACGTTTTAGTATCGACTCAGATCGATCGGTTCCTCGACAGAGCAGGAACTAAAACAGTAGCTGGAAGTAGAAAACACGTGTTTATTGTCCAAGTCAAACATGTGTCAAATAAAGAAGCTTTGGTCTTGGACTCTGTTCAAAAAGTGGAAGTTTATTATTTTGTTGACGCTCTCACAACTCAACTCACGTCTGGTTGCACTTGTGAAGACACTCCCTCTGACCAATCAGCGGCCGGCGTCTGTTCACGTCACGTTTCAGCTCACTCGGTACACTGGCTCAGTTGGTCCCACAAACAGCAGCAGGTACCAGGTACAATCTCTACTGGAAAACCCAAAAAGAGTGAGTAGAGTCGAGTCGAGTAGTGCTAGAACATTGTAGTGGGAAAAGTCCTGCATGTAACCTTTTTACCACAACTTGAGCTGTGCTACGTATCATTACACGCTACACGTTTCCTGAACTGAGAAATACCACAATATACTGTCATTTTAGACTTAATCCGCTGTGTTGAGTGAAACAGGAGCCTTCATTTGTGTGTTTGTGTTGTTATCATCCGGTTTGAGCAACAGATTAAGTGAGTGTTTGAAGTTTTGTCAGACACAGAAACGTTACATATTGGTTTTAATATACACAAACAGGCTCAGTCACGACGATCGTGTTGCTCCACAAATTGTATTTAACTTTACCTGCAGGACGACCTTGTGTTGTTTTGCCTGCAGCTTTATGAATCTGCCGCTGTGGTGTGACAGGTTTTTACACGTAGGTCACACCACAAATATCTCAACATACTGGTTTTGTGAAAAGGTTTAATACTGTCCACGTACTATTTATTTTCACATATAAAAATGAAAGGAAAACTTAATCGAAGCGTATAAAACCAGGAAAAGTCTCAGATTTTAAGGTTCCAAAGCAGGAAAACAAAGGTCACACGTTTGCCTGATTCACAGAAAAACTCAAACTTCCTTGACTCTCACTTTTAGACAGATTAAGACGCCTCCAACCGGCAATATTTATCTTTCACAGTCTGATGTCTACAACTACAAGACCTACAAGTGCAGATGTTTGTAGTTCAACTCTTTAAACTATTGACTTTAAACTATATTTCAACTATTTAAAGATTCAAGTAGCTGAGTCTGGTGTGAGTTCGAATCAGAACCAGTGACACACTTTTGTAAATGTGCATCAATTTGACAGAAATGTTTCCATTGTCTCTGTGTTGATCAACACTTAATCTTTCTTTTCTTTTTCCTCTTTAGTCAAGGCCATAATTGACCATGAGGCCAAAAACGGGATCCCCCCAAACCGTATAATGCTCGGCGGCTTCTCTCAGGTAAAAATGAATTCATACTTTTTTTGTGGAAACGCTAGTTCTTGCATGTAATAAAGTTCATTTCCTCTTCTCTGCGTCTCCGGTTGCTTCCTCCTCAGGGTGGGGCCTTGTCCTTGTATACCGCCTTGACCTGCCAGCATCAGTTGGCCGGCGTCGTCGCTCTCAGTTGCTGGCTACCGCTTCACAAGAGTTTCCCATCGGTACAGTCACAGATTTAGTTCTGGTTCTTCTGACACCTCATTTTTAACTTTATAAACCAATGTGCTGCATCATTTTCCACATTAAAACAAAACTTCTGTCCTTAAGGCCTCGAGTGGCAACAGGAACCTCCCGATCTTGCAGTGCCACGGTGAGACGGACATCATGATCCCCGTGCACTTTGGCTCCTTGACAGCAGAAAAACTCAGATTCATAGTTCACCCTCAGATGGTCACCTTTAAAACCTTCCCAGGGCTCCCTCACAGCTCCTCTCCTCAGGTACTGCACCACTCTGCCCTTCATTTATCCTGAATGTGAGAGGATTCATTCAGTTTGTTTTCATTCTTTTTTCCTCTCAATTAATAAAACAAACTAACTCTGCTACAGTTTTTTAAAAACAATAAAGTAAAGAATCTGCATAATGTTTAATAATTGCTGAAGGCTGTAATCTGCTGCACTGCAGAGAAGCTGTTAAAGCTGCATTAAGTCTTTTTTTGGCGTCTGTTCAGTGTGAAATTATTGCTGTGTGTAGGTTTAACCAGGAGTCGCTGGAGCCAGAAATATAAATTCTTATCGTTGTAAATTCCCACGTCAACATTTTCTCTTAAGTATCAAAACTAAAGTGGGTTCAGCGCTGGTCACTTGTTTCTGTTACTGTTACATATTTATACAGCAGTTTTTTAAGCTCGGTGATACGATTCGTCTTGTTAGTGGGTGAAGGACAAAGCACAAAAACACTGATGTTACGAGGATTTGCCAAAGTTGTTTTTTATTTTAGTTTGAAAAGAGAAAATCAAGGGTGTAAAATAAAACAAGGCAATTAAAGGAGCAAATAAGAGCGCTGTCAAAATAAATGGGTAAATAAAACAACTATGAGAGCTGGTTCTGAACCAACAAAGAATAGAAAATTTATGACAAAAACAAAACTCACTGAAGCCTAGTTCATTATAGTTCACACAACCCGACTTCACCAACTAATTAGTGAGTCTCACATGCTGACGCCGTGATTGTTGTGGCAAGTCTGAACAACTGGTCTGAGACCTGTAGTGTTCACACTACAAGACTTGTCAGTGATTGACTCCCGATCACACCGCGACGTCACCAAACTCTACGTCTGGTCACGTGAACTAGACAGGATGTAGCCGCTGCTTCTCACCGTGATTTACAGCCGTTTATTGTTGACGAGCACCGGTGAAGACGCTGCCTCCGACACAGACTAAACCGCTAAACCGGTGTGTAAACATCACCATGGCAACACGCTGGTTTTTTTATGGTGGAGCTGAAATCAGCAGCAGACCTCCCCGGTACCGGGTAACATTTGGATCAGACGCGGGGAGTTTGTAGAAACTGAAACAAAAAGAGTTAAAACATCAGACTTTTTATCTTAAGTGTTGAAAGTTCTAGACAACTGGACGTCTCTTTGGTTTCTTGAAAACAGTCAGGACCCGTCAGGTCCCGACGGCCTCTGATGGAGTCGTTAGGGCTGTTCACACATTATGATCATTAACTGATGATTCACCAACCATCAGAGGACCAAGTCCACCAGACACCATGACTGTAAATTGTTTGTAAACTTGACTAGTGTGAACTAGACTTAGAAATAAAGAACAAAATACAAGGAGGAAGCTGGTCCCCAGAATGACACAAATGTCACACACAAGCCAACAACCACACAACAAGGGAGTGAGTTGAGCCACAACACTGTGGTCAGAGGTTTTTACTTTATCTGATATTTTCTACCATAGATGTTCATCTTTTGTCCTAAATTCAGTTGAAAAAGTTTCAGGGAGATACAAACTTTTGACCTTAGTCAATCTTCCCCATTTTCCTCTTCCTGTCTCTAAGTTTAAATAATTTGTTTTTAGTATTTAGATTTTTTTTTTTTGACTGATTTATTTGTATCAACACTTATATTTTTGTCTCTTACAGGAGATGGCGGTTGTAAAGGAATTTATCGAGAAGCATTTGCCCCGAATCTGACGTCACCTCATCCCCACTGTGACCTGACTCCCCTCTCCTCCCCCCGAGACACTGACCTCTCACCCCTGATCTGCCATTCTCCCACAGGAAACAGCCATGAGCACCCCCTCTACCACACACACACACACACACACACACACACACACACACACACTATAACACACATAAACACACACATGAACACATGTAATAATGATGATTTGATCCACGCCGCTAAATCAGTCATGTGCTTCTCATGCAGTCCAATCAAACGTCGTCATTCTCAAAAACAGATTTGTCAAACACACTGATTCAATAACGACATAATCAAGTATTTGCACTCACACGTCTTAGGCCTCGGAGGGAGAAACATCGACTCACGTGATACATTCCCTTTGTTTTTATTTAACCAAACTGTCTCTCACCTCCACTTTCACTTCCACTTTTTTTTCCCACCACTTTTACCTCAGTTTTTTTTTTTTCCAGCTCTCACATCACATCCTCCATCTCCTCCACTGATTTCCATCTTACATTGCTGTTACACTCTGACATTATTTTTGAGTGAAGTACGTAGGTTAACACCGAGCTGACGCCATGTCTGAGCTGGATTTTGCTTCCTAGTTTGCAACCAGTTTGAGAGAAGTGACAGGACTGAGTTATTGTTTGTTTAGAGGCTTGTTTTTATAACAAATAACACAGACTGCAGAGACGGAGGGCTCCAGACTGGCTGCAGTGAGTGCGAGGACAGTGGCAGAAGTTAATAAAATACTGTATAATTTACTACTTTGTCGACTGCTGTTGTTAACACACTAACCAACCAAGCTCCTACAGTTTATGTTTACACCCTGACCCAGGCAGTTTCCTGTCTTCTTCTTGCTTTTCGCAACATCAGACGAGTAGTTTCCACCAGGTTAAATTCTGTCTGACAGCTTCGCTCCTCTTGTGTTGGAGAGTCTGACTCAGGTGCAGGAAGTAAAGCGCTGGTTTTAAAGCTGGAGCTGCTGGTTTCCCACCAACTCATCCGTTCCTCCATCTTCCACCCCATGATGCTGCTCTGCAGCTGATCCGAGTCTTGAATCAGGATTAATTATAACTACAAACGCCGCCTTTTATTACAGTATCCAACATCCGTGGGGGCGTCTTACTTTTTTTTTTAATGAGCGTGATAAAATATCTTGAACTATACAAAGAAAATCTGAGTGAAATAAAAGAAAACTAATCAATCGATGCATTTTGTCACTCTGGTGCTGTGTTTATTCCCCCCACAAAAAAACCCTCCCCACCGGCATGGTAGTAGTCTCCTTCTGCTGCAGTTATTATGTAATTTTTAGAAAATAAGATTGTAGAAGTTAAGATTGAATGACCAGTATGAGTTGCATGAAATAATGCATCACTTGCCGACCTGAGTCATTTCACCATTCCTCCCACTGACACTTGGTTTTCAAACATTTCCCGTTCACGTCTGATCATTTCTGCAGCATCGACAGCCTCTTCTACATTAGTTTCAGTTGATTTTTAACGGTTGTGGTTATTTTTAAACTCTGTTGAATCTGCTTCCTCCATATCTTCTTCCACAACAACAAAGCAGAACTGAGTTTAAAACTAACACAGACCATTTAGAAATTGTAAAAAATAAAATAACATTCCCTCCCTTACAGCTCCCTCCTTTGGCAACTTACTGAAACTCACTAACAGATCATAAAAGGTCAGATTTAAAATTAAACCCAACTCTATTATAGTTCACGTCTTTAAAATAAGAGTAAATAAATAAATATGGCTACACACTGGAAGAGCTTTGGCAAGAAGCTGTTCCAACATAACTGAAGGGTGATTTTACAAAATTAAAAAAAAAAAAAAAAAAAGTTAATCTTGAACAACTTGTGGTCGTTGGACATAGTGTAACTGAGGAGTCGTGTGTGCTTCAAAATATATATCAGGTGTTTTTCCTTTGCATTTTCTTTTGTGAATGTTGATTTTTTTTTTGCTCTCCTCATGATTACCTGTTCGATATTGCTGTTGTCAAACCTGATTTTTAAAACAAAACAAACAAAAAAAAAAGGTGGAAAAGGACGAAAGACATCTGTTTTGATTGTTGTTCTCAAATCAATGAATGTCTCTTATCTCCTCGAGTCCTTTTATATTTTCCTGTCTCTAAACCTCTGATGCAGCCTCTTCCCTCTGTTTGCTTCTTGTCAATTAGTTTATTTTTTTCCTCTTTGTCCATTTTTTTTTTATGATTCCAAAATGACTTTGTGTGTGATGACGTCGCACTGTCTCGTGTTTTCTCCTGGGTTGTATGTTGTCATTGATTAAACTTTTTACATATGTTTTTTTTGTTTTGTTTTGTTTTGTTTTTGGTTATTGGACTTTTGTTTGTTTGTTGTGTTTTGTCACTGTTTTCATCTCATCCTTTTTTTTGTGTCTGTTTATAATGATGAGCATTATGAAAACACATCAAGGCGAGACTGATTGTCTCTCCACGTATTTTGTTTTCAAAACACCTGTATGCGGAATAAATGACAGACCAAAAAAAGAAAGAAAAAAAAACTTGAGTTGAGCATCTTTTATTTTCTGTATCTTAAAAAACATCACACGCTGGATTAACTAACTAAACATGAGGAAAAAAGGGTTAGAAAGAAAGATGAATCAGTTCATCCCAAAATGTTTTATTCCTTCGACACTGTTACACTTGGTTTATGTTGAGCGCAGAGCATTTTCCCTCAATATAATATTATTTTATTATTAATTTTACTATTAGCATAATCATATTGTAATTATTAATAGGTTTTGCAATTATTTATTTAAATAATTGTTTATTTGAATAAAATGCACCACATTACCACAACCTTTAGCCAAGTATTTACACACACACACACACACACACACACACACACATATATATATATATATATATCTTAAAGTAATACTAGATTTTTGTTACTTTTTTTTTTTTTTGCTTTAATGTAATAGTAAATAAAACAATCAGCATAAAGCGCCATGAGGCTTAAATATTTGTGAAAAATGTAATTTCATTTAAACTTATGATTTTACTTTACAGCCCTGACAGTTGGATATTTAAAAAAAAAAAAAATGGTTCTTTACTAGAGCTAGTTTCCACAAACATATGAATTAATAAAATGGAAAAAAAACAACTGGGTTTTTGCCAGAACATAACAACATGAGCCATTTTTTTATTATTAATTTAGCTGATTTTTTTTTTATACTGTGGCTCTTTAGGAGGTTAATCTAGAGACTGGTCGTGTTACTAAAAATTGTATTTGTTTTCATAAAAAAACTAAAAAATAAAAACATGGCGGAACTTCCGGTTCCTCCTTCGAACTCAACGGACCAATGAGCGCGCGTGGGCGGCGCTCCCTGTGTCGGAGAAAGAAAGACCACTACACAACCGTTGGTCGCCATTTTGAGAAGTTCAACCTGCAGGCACCGGCAGAAGACGGTTGTTACGCAGCTAATCTTTAACTTTTTTTTTGTATTTTAATAATAGTTTCCACTGATAAAAGAATCAATGTCTCGATTTAACAACAATCGCGGGGGACTTGGGATGAATCATTTCCAGCAACGCAGAGGCGGAGGACCCGGCGGCCCGATGCGAGGGGGACTGATGGGTAACCCAAATTTCAGGAATCATCCCTTTCAAAATCAGAACCAAAACCGACGGGGACCAAACAACAACTTCAACAAACCGCCTAACCAGGGAGGACAGAAGCAACAACAGAACCAGTCGTTACCCATCATCCCTCCACCGAGTCCCGGCCCGGCTCTCACGATGAAAGGCCCCATGCAGCAGCAGCAGAAACCGGCACAGCAACAGCAGCAGAAACCAGCACAGCAGCAACCAGATCAACGCAAACCGACGACCCCTGCGCCCCAGCAGCCGAAGATGCAGTCTCCGCCACCGAAACCAAACATGACCTCCCCTCAACCCAACCAGGCAAACAAGAACCAGAATCAGAACCAGCAGCTCAAGTCACCGGCAGGAAACGCTAACGGACAGAAGCAGCCACCACAGCCGAGTCCGAAGACTGGGCCACAGCAGGGCCAGAAGACAGGCCCCCAGCAAGGCCAGAGGACAGGGCCGATGCCAATGAAGACAAAACAGGAGCGAGAGGAGCCGACGAAAAACACCAACAACTCAATGGAGACAGACAGCCTTCCACAGGTCAGGGTTATTCCATAAAATAAAACTTTATATGATCAATGCCGTCGATGGTCTTTGTTGATAGCTAATGCTAATAATGGGCAATGCTAAGAGTGTGCTCGATTTGAAATGTTACACAGCCCTGGTGGGCGGAGCTATTCTAGATTCCCTTTAATGCTCGCTTAGTCGCCCGGCGGTGTAAGCTGTAATAAAAATCAATCCAACCTCAAATTAGTAGTTTTAGCTAGCCGCCATCTTGTCCAAAGATAATTTAGTCAAAAATTGAATTATCCCCGGAGAAATAAAGCACTTGGTTAATAATAAATCTTTACTTTATACGGATTTTCATTTTTATTATACAATTTATTTCGTATATGGTAGTTGCCCGGAAATTCACCTCAGAAAATGTGGGTCAAGATTGTTTTTTGGGGGGGATGGGCGACTGGGCGTTGAACCGAGGCATGAATGAACACGTTGATGTATTTGAACATGAATCATACATTTCTCTTTCACCTCCCAATCTCATCCACTTTATTTAACTATATTACACAATATTATTGTGGTTTGCACTGTTTAGATTTAGTACCAGGATGTGAATATTTAACCCTGCGATGTTTTCGTAAACTAGGAGGGATTTAAGGCAACACTATCCATGCTGCTGAAACCCGGTGAGAAGACATACACACAGCGGTGTCGTCTGTTCATCGGTAACCTGCCCAGCGACATCACAGAGGATCAGTTCAAGAAGCTTTTTGCAAAATATGGAGAGCCCAGCGAGGTCTTTATCAACAAAGGCAAAGGCTTCGGCTTCATTCGCTTGGTAAGATTCACCTCTGATAAATAGACACTTTGAGATTTGGTTTATATATAAACTGTAGTCTTAATAGTTGTGTGGCATCTTTCTTGCAGGAGTCCCGTGCACTCGCAGAAATCGCAAAGGCAGAGTTGGACGACACACCTATGAAAGGCAGACCCCTGCGAGTTCGATTTGCCACACACTCTGCAGCGCTGTCTGTAAAGAACCTGTCACCTTTTGTCTCCAACGAGCTCCTGGAAGAAGCTTTCTCACAGTTTGGAATGGTTGAGAGGGCAATCGTCATTGTAGATGACCGTGGACGCTCCACAGGCAAGGGCATCGTAGAATTTGCATCCAAACCTGCAGCCAGAAAGGCCCTGGATCGGTGCAACGAGGGCGTCTTCCTGCTCACCACGTAAGTGACATTTTTTCTTTAAAGGCGCACTTGTTAACAATGATTAAAGTCGTCCCTAGATTGTGATTGAGTTCCGTGCTTATTTGTCTTTTTGTCTACTTCACCACATCCAGGTCGCCCCGACCTGTTATTGTTGAGCCTTTGGAGCAGTTTGACGATGAGGACGGTCTTCCAGAGAAATTGGCTCAGAAGAACCCCAGATACCAATCGTAAGCATATTACTGTTCTGTTCACATTGTATGTTGTATTGATTTTTAGGGAATGGGGTGTAAGAAGTTGTGTCCAGCAAGTCATTGTTCTATGAGCAGCAGATGGTGTGATGTGGGTGTTGGGGGTGGGGGGAGCAGGGATCACAGCTGTTAGAAAGATCTTCGGAAAAGATGAGAGGGGGCAGGACGCACACTGACGCACACTAACCACCGTTAATGATGCTCGGATTTTACCAGTAACCAATATCAGGCAATTAGTTGTTATAACTGGTTACGAGGAACTGAGTCCTGTTTAGGAATAACTTTACAAATATTTATTTTTACTCATGCTATTAAAGATCTCTGAGCTTGCAACATTTGCTAATGCAGCAATTTCCCTGTAGTGAAATTACTTTAGTGTTTCAGAGACTCCTGTGTGTTAAGTTAGATAATACTAAGGTATTAAAACTTGATATGCACTGTGTCTTCTTTCCACAGAGAGCGTGAGGAGCCTCCCCGCTTTGCTCGTCCAGGCACTTTTGAATTTGAGTATGCTAAGCGCTGGAAGTCACTTGATGAAATGGAGAAACAACAGAGGCAGCAGGTGGAGAAGAACATGCGTGAGGCTCGGGAGAAGCTTGAGAGCGAGATGGAAGACGCTTACCACGAGCACCAGGCAAACCTTCTCCGACAAGGTGAGTGTACCGATGATAAAGTCAAGATGGAGAGATGAGATGTTTTACTCGTGGGATATTAGTTAGGTTAGTGTTTCAAGTGCTGGATATAACTGTTAAAATGTTTCCTTGCAGATCTGCTGAGGCGACAGGAGGAACTGCGGCGCATGGAAGAGCTGCACAGTCAGGAGATGCAGAAGAGGAAGGAGATGCAGCTCAGGTACTTGGGTTGATAGATTTTTGACAGTTTGTTGATTGAGATGGATGTTGGTCATCCAGATTCTCTGTTGGTTCTCATTGCTCTCCTCTGTGAGAAGATGTGGCTGAATATTCTCTCTCTGTTTACACAGACAAGAGGAAGAACGACGCAGACGTGAGGAGGAGATGCTTCGTAAGAGAGAGATGGAAGAACAGATGCGCCGTCAGCGTGAGGAGAACTACAGGATGGGAAACTTCATGGATGTGAGTTAAGATTTGTACGAGAATGTTTATGTGCAACAAGATGTGATATTTCACTAGTTTAATGACGGTTTTCCTGTCTTGTCTTTTGCTTACAGAGGGACAGGGAAATGAGAATGAATCCCGGTGGAGCTTTGGGCATGGGTGGTAAGTCACTTCTTTTAGTACAAGTAGTTTTACTGAATCAGCTACATCAGTAGGCTACAAGAGTTGTTTATCTGACTGGTTTATTTCTGGTGCAGTGTCTTTATTTGATCTTGTTCTCTTATTGTTCTGTCAGATATGCCCTTCGGTGCGTCCCCTCAGAAGTTCGCCATGGGTGGAATGGGCTTTGAGGGACAACAGGGAATGGGACCAGCCGCCGCAGGCTTGATGGGCAACGAAATGGTAACGTATCCCACTTTTGGGAAGATCTGTAGTTGATGTAGTTTGTGCTCAGCTTTCCTTCTTGTTGGAAAGACTCCCGGGTTGATTGCAAATATAAAAGCCATCTGGTTGAACAGGATGGGAGAATATGAATGATCTGTATCACCGCCGTTTTCGGGTGGCGTGCTGGTTGTTGAATGTTACAGATATGTCACCTGTCTGTTTAGGGTTTCTGTCAATGGCAAACCAAGCCCCCTCAGTTGTCTTCATCTCCCAAGCATTGAAACCGTCAGCCTGCACTAAATCAGAAGAAATTGCTCTGTAGCGTTCTCTCTGACAGCTGTAGACAGACTTCAGTGGCTCTTCTCACTCTCACACCGTTTGTGTAGTGGACTGACATTGCAAGCCCTGTCTCACGTGAGCTGGACAGGCACTTTTTCTTGATCGTAGGCAGAATGGCATCGACCTAACTGTTGACAACGTGCTTGCCCACTTTTAAATCACCTTTTTTCATACTGTGCTAGGAGTTTTGTGTATCATCTGTCACTAAGAAGAAATGAAAAGGTTTCATGTATTTTTGGGTGGTAACGTGAACTTGGTGCTACAAACCAATTTGAGACTTGCAGTAGGGGAGCAGTTCATCTTCTGGACCAGCAACCTTTACCTTCTCATCATCCTCTTTTTTTGCTAACGGAGCATTTATAACGTTTTTAGTGCAGGCTGACGGTATAAGACATTAAATAATTGTGTATCACAACAGGAGTAATTGATGGGGGTAGGCGGAGCCTTGTGACTTTATTAAATACGACACTGACCAATAGTGGACAAAGTCTGAGCTTCTATGCTTCTGGTACAGTGGTAGTACCAGTGTTAGGTTTTGTTCCAGATCACAGTTGACAGTAGCCGTGTTTCCATTAGCATCAGGTACATGTTTTAATTGCACTAGAAAGGATCACTAAAAAACACTTGAGCTGTTTCTTTTCCCACTTAGTTAATGAGATGCACCATCTCCAGAAAAGACCTGATGTAGCAAACACAGTGTTTCTCGTATATTAACATTAAAAAGACTGTGGGGTCCCACCGTAGTTTAATTTACTCCTCTGTCGTCTCCAAAAAACTTGTGGGCAAACACTGCAAACATTTACCTTGTCACGTGAAAATGGCCACAACAGTTTATAGTTTTTCACTGTTTTTTTTCTTTTTGTAAATTCTTAACTTTAATGTGACGTTTGTTTGTTCTATTGTTGATCACAACCATAGCAGCAATAGTCACCAGACTAGTTTATTTCCTTCCAACCAGTTCATTGAAATGTGTTTTAATATACACGTACATATTATTCAACATCTTGAACGTTTGCTTCAAAGTTTCTCATTCATTTATATGGAAACATGGCTACTGAGAGCAGCTCAGTGTGTGTCAACATCACAAGTCCTGACAGAAAGAACATATTTTTTCTCTTCTAGATAAAATCTTGTGTATGCTGTGACTTTTACTGTAGAAACAACAAGCTACACATTTGTAGCTTTTGTCATATCAAAAGTGGCCTTATTAAATCCTGCCTTGATTTTTAGAAGGTTTTCTCAGGATCTGTTTCTTTTAGGTTCAAGTCTGTTCATGTTGCCTGTTCAAGAGTTTGACGTTTAACCATTTATTTGCATGAAGTGTGCGTCTTGACACACTCGTTATCTCATTGAAACTCAGTAAAAGTATCTAAGTAAATAATCTGAGTAGATCAATGTTGAATAGATCCAGTTCAAGACTTGTTCATACTCTACAGTCCTGCTACATTACACTGTTTTAACTTGATCCATTTTGGCTTTTCAGTCGCTCACTTTGTCAGTTTTCCAGAGCTTGTCTGAATTAGACCATGTCGTATGTAATGATGAACAAACTGCTGTCTTGTTGTTGGTTGAGCTGAATGTGTTGTGCAACTGCACAATGTGACATTTCACTGTGCCCAAGTGCCAATAATGTACTCGTATATTTCTGGTGCAGTCCAGTGTACTTCAGACTCACATTTCAAACCATTACATAAGCATAAGTATATAATATATTTATATATATTTAACTGTTTAACTGAAGTGCCTTAAGAGGTCGTGAGAAAGCTGGACAGCAGATTAGAAGCACGAATTTGCTCTTCATATGAAAATATTAAGAATAATGAAATAAGAGATTATGGATTTAATCTGCAACAGTAAGAATATAGAAATGATCCGGATTCTCTATTTTATACAAACATTCTTGTATCAGGAGAGTTGGTCTTCATATTTTATTTCCAGTATGTTATAGACTATAACTATATAACTAGTATGGGCTGCAGTGTAGGATAGTGTTGGCATGCACTGGAGAGACCATACTGGGTAGGCACTGACTAACGAAAGCATTACCCTCTTTTCCTTTTCCGTATGTAACCTGTGGCACCTGTGGACCTTCATATTGGAACGAACGGTTTCTTCGGATGTGTCTCCTGCTGGTTGTGTTGTAAATCTGCTCACATATAAAACAAAACCACCATGATTGCTGTACCTTCTTGTACACTCTCATATGGACATGAACTTTGTGCTTGCGCACTTGACCCTCTCCCATACTTTATTCTACCCCCTTCCAACCCTCCGCGTTCCTAACTGCCCCCCCTCCCCTCCTCCCCGGCACATTGACCCCTACAGCGCAACGAGCGCTTTGCCCAGGGTGGTCCTAGGGGGATGGGTCCTGGTAACCCCGGGTACGGCAGGGTCCGTGAAGAATACGACGGTCCCACTAAGAAATCCCGTTTTTAAACCGCTGCTCTTTGATGCTCCTAGCAGCAACATTTGTATAGATCCTCCAAAACAACAACATGTTGAGTCGCATTTCTTGTATTTAAGTTTAAATTGTTGCTACATTTTAGCCTGACAATTTTGCTCATTTTATGACGAAGTCAATATTTTTCATTTTTTATTTTGTATTGTCAGTAGTATGGAAAGGTAGGTCACCCTCGTGTGATCCGTTAGCTCTTTCTGACCCATGTACAACTTTCTTTTCTAGATGTATTATGCTCTGTGAGTCGTCGTGAAGTGATAATTGTAACATTTTTCTCAACTTTCTATGGCTGTGTTTTGTGCCATACATTTGGAGTCAAAGCATGTATTATAATAAAGACAAATTGGTTCTATCAGGACAAACCTTTAACATTTTATTCCTCAAACTTGGAAACGTTTCATTACGATCCAGAAGCAAACCTGTTGGTTGTTTGCACCAAATGAAATCATCATAAAAGTTCTTAAAGGGTCTATGTGTTATCTCTGCTACAATCCTGAGCTCTAATAATACCAACCTGTTCGCTGACATGTTACAATAAGTTTCACAACAGACAAACTAATTTATTACTTATTGAAATGTCCGACTTAAATAGCGTTGAATGACACTGGTGAGATGTTGAGCAGCTGCTGAGACGTCTAAAGACGACAGGCTGCATCCAGTGTTCATGACCTCAGGATATAGGAGGTTTGATTCATTCTGTGTCTTTAATTAGAAACTGCTGCAGAAACATTGTGCAAGTTGTTTCAAGCTGTATCTCTGCTTTTACAGTCGTGTACCAGGAAAGCAGAAATACTACACATAGAGCCTTTAAGAAAGCCTGTGGTATAGTGTGTGTGTGTGTGTGTGTGTGTGTGTGTGTGTGTGTGTGTGTGTGTGTGTGTGTGTGTGTGTGTGTGTGTGTGTGTGTGTGTGTGTGTGTGGTGAGTTACCAACTGGACAAACTCATTCTACTCATCTTACATCCTCAGTCTGTCACTGATACACAGTCCACATTAGTGTGTGTCTCGTGTGCATGTTCTGACCCTCAGGTTAGTGACTACGTTTACATGCAGTCAGATTATGTACAGTCCACAGAGGCGGCTCTTAAAGTCGACGTTGGCACCTTCTTAAACCTTCGATGACCCAGTTGGTGTTTTGTATTTGTCTTCATGTGTCATTGGATATAATGGAGTGTTTGAGCTCACTGTCGGCAGTGATATTGATGCTAAAGAGAAGTTCAACAAACCATAATCTTATATTTCTAGAAACCTGGATGTTAGTTGTTCAACGATGTATATCCAGTGAATTTAGCACTTTGTCATTTAAAAACCTGCATGTAAACGTAGTCATTTCCATTTGTGGACGATAGAGAACCGTAGAGATCATTTTATAAAAGGAGGACAGAAGGAACCGGGTCAACGTTATATCTGATCTAATGTTCAGATCGTAGTATTTGCCTTTGCTGTTACAAGTGTAGTTGTATTGTGACCACAACCAGAAACTTAAAAAGTATCTTACAGTTCTGTCTTTAGTGAAAACATCAGTCTGTACCGGGGTCAGCCCTCCAGACAGAAGGATTACAAATGACCACCAGCAAACGCAGCCCAAGTTGTTTAACAAGTCCTTAACTTGCACAGCGGTACTTCACTGACAGATCACTTATTTTCATTGTGTTGGACCATAAAGAAATCCAGAAACCAGCGTCTCCGTCCTGTAAACTGGTTTTCAGGAGTAAAAACAAAGCGACGAGACTCGTTCTGGATTTATCGACCGAGTCTGTCGCAGCTTTTCCACTCGACGCGCTGATGTTTCACATTCTCAATCTCCTTTTACATCCCGTCACCCCACAGACGGAAATCTGATCAGTTTTATTGGTCATATAATCTTCACGAGCTTTTACACTGAATGCTGATTTCATGTATATTGTGTTGCACAGATATATTCTGTTTTGGCTTGTGGCTTCAACCAGCCTCCTCTGTAGTTACAGTTGGTAACAGAGTCGAGGACCAAAGCTTCTTCATTTGACTCATTGTTTGACTTGGACAATAAACACACTTTTTTAAATCAGTAATTTATTATCAAATGTGTCTTTTGACCAGTTTGTCTGCACTTCAGACAGCACGATACACGTGTCTATATAAATATATTATATAGTTAAATTATAGGCCTGTTCCACTCCGCTCTACTTGACTTGACTCTACTCGGTTTACCACCGCTTGGTGGTCTTGGTTTTTAGTACCTGCTTGGCTGGGGTACCAGTTGATCTGAGTCGACGTGACGTGAACAGACACCAGCCACTGATTGGTCAGAGGAAGCATCTTCACAAACGCGACCAGACTCGAGTGAAGGCTGATTTATGCTCGTCCGTATCCGTAGACACACAGCCCTCTGCGTCGTTGCGTAGCTCGTCCTATCCGTCCCCGTAGCCTCCACCTGTGGGCGCACGTACACCTCCACAATTTGTTAACTATCCGTAGAGGAGATGGAGACCGCAGGGCTGGGATTGGTCCGCTAGAATCGCCTCATTTGCCGGTTGAATTCCCTCCACACCAATAATTTGCAATAAAATAATGTTGATCAGTTCCAACCAATGTCTTCTCAGTCTCTACTGTTCGTTGTGTGTGGAGGAACAAGGCTGAAAGTCATAACCGGAAAAAAAAAGTACGCCCCCTACTGTTCTGGTGGTGAATTGCTTTGCGACACCCACCAGCCGACGGAGTACGCAGTCACCAGAAGCATAACGAGGAATTGAGTTGAGAGAACGTCAACAAAATAAACAATCTCTATTCTCTTAAACAGCGACAACAGTGATAGCCGTCGTCATAGCAACCTCATCGTAAGCTAACCCAGCAACAAGTACAGCGTCTCCTCCATGTCCATTAATGTTTACTGATGTTTTTGTGTCGTGACGTCGCAGCAGTTTGACTCCACTCACCACATTCACGTGGAGGAGGAACCAAACTGATGGAAAACAACTTGTCTGGTACCAGACTGAGTAGAGTCGAGTGGAGTGGAAAAGAGACATTAGAGTCATCAGTGGAGATATTACAGGTAAACAGATAAACAGTCTTGTTAACTGGCTTCACAGCCTTAAAAGTGACAGTTACACTGTTTCTGAAATGTTTGAATTTCATAGAAACTTAAAGTAAAAACTAGAGGAAGAGAGTATTTGCTTTAACGTCTTCTCTTGAATTTCTCTGCCCTTTTTATATTATTCAAAAAAAATCAACATCAAGCTTTATAGTTTCATATGTGTGTCTTCATAGTTCAGTTCAGTTACTTTATTAAAGATTTTCAGTCACTTTGTCTCCAGAATTTGTGCGTATGAAATTGAAATGAACATGAAAGTTTTCTTAACAAGATGTAATTAACTCAAGATGTCTTTTTACTTCACTAACCATTGTTCATTTACTCTGGACTCATCGAACTTGTACGAGTTTTGTTTTGGGCCACCGTTGGTTTCATAACCAGTTGAATTGTTGTTTGCACTCGAAGAAAAACTTTCCCCCACGGCAGATAAATGTGAAAACATTTCTGCTAATTTACGCCAAAAAAAAACCCAAAAAAAAACCCATAATCTTCCTCTTTGATTAACGTCATCTTGAGCCTCCGTCCGCTGACTCTTTAGCGAGTAGCTTTTATACTTGAATAGTTCGAGGTGTCGGACTGAAACTGTAAGTAAACAGTTGAGCCGAAGTACATTTCCTCTTGGTTTTCTTAAACCTCCAGATTGTAATAGTCACAGTTAACTACAGAACCAGTTATAATCCACAGAACTAGACTCTTATTTTGTGGATTATTTGTACCTTAAATGACCAGTAAGTGACTTTGTATAGCGTCATGGCTCCTAACAGGATGACTTTAGCGCATCCTTTCATAGTTTGTCGGATGAGTATTTGAGTTTTTTTTTTTTAGTCTCTTATCAAAAACACCAGCTGTCGCTTCTTCGTGTAGCATCTGAGAAACCTGCATCAAACAGACGACAACAGGAGCTGGGATGGACTTGGTAACATCATGGAGTGTAAACCTGAAATGTCACGTGTGTTTGTGTTCTGTACATGTTTTCTTTAACAGGTTTGAACCCGCTGTAAAGATTGTGGACTGAGGAGGAATTTGTGGCTGTATAGGTTGGACTTAAATATTTTATTAGCAAAAACAACCTCAACACAGGACTTTGTTATCATGTGTCACGGTGCCAGTTGAATGGCACTAAATGGCACAGAGTTTTAGAGCAAAGGCGCCTTTTTGTTGTGAACTTGTTTTGACTCCTGAGTCACAGTAGATCAGACTGAAATGAAGATTTGAGTCGTCTCATTTTTATCCTGAGACATTTTTAGGAAACTGTCGATAGAACAATTAAAGCAGCAAACGTCATGAACTCAGTCGACTCAAAGTTGAAGCTTTAAAAAAAGTCATTTGATACAAGAGAATATTTGCAAACATCCAGTTTTTTAATCATGCGGGGAAGTAAATTCTTACAATCTTTATTTATATACATTATTTTATATCTTAAGAGACTTAATTCAGCTTTTAAAACCTGTTGATGTTTGACTTGAAGTTTCAGTAGTTTCAGGACGGAAATTTCCAGCTGCTGTTTGTGGACCAGTGTTTACGTCTTCATGCAGCTTTAACTGCTCACTGAAGATTTTTTGTTTTTGGCCGATATTGTATTTATATCGATTTGATTTTTCCTCTAGACAAGATATTTAACAGAATTCCTCTAATAAGAGGTTAATTTTCTATATGACAGGTTGTGTTTGTTGAAATAATGGACAAAAAAAGATAAATATAAATAAATATAGATTTGATCATTTATTCTCACATTAGTAACAGACTGTCCATTGTCTGACTTCATGGATGATTTTAATTAAAATACATCCCCTTGAGATAAAACACATATTCATCACATTGAAAATTAATATAAAGACATTTTTTAAATACAACTATTTCATCCGTGCTGCTTCTTCTCACAGCATCTGCACATGAAAACATAAATATTGATAAATACTCAGGTGGATTTATTATTAACACAATTGGACTGACGTGTGGAAAAAAAAAAAATTAAACACTTGTAATGTTATGTATGTGTGTTGGTGTTGTGTACCATTTGTTTTTCTTTAACAGGTTTGACCATCTTTAAAGGTGTTGGACTATGAGAAGGAAGTTTCCAAATCAAGAAATTCAAAGTCAGTGTGGTAAAAGATTAGTGAGTTTATCAGCCTAAAAAAACCTTGATCACCCTCCATAAACTAATAACACCTGCTTTTAAAGAACAGAGATATTGATCCTGATAGACGGTGGCTCCGTAGTTTGGACTGTAGTTGGAAGATTTTGGCCATTTTGAGATGTTTGTTTTCAAAACTTTGTCTTCCTGAAGAAGAAACAAGCCCCTTTCAGACATGCACCTCTTTGTATCTGTCGTCTGTAGAAGTTATGGTGGAAATCTCACCCAGTAACATGTCTGCTTTTCTCTCAACATGGAACAAATCTACATGAATGTGTGTGAACTGTGGCAGTCACAGATGATGTTTACAAAGCCACCGCCTAATCCCTCACATAACCCAGAAGGTTTGACAAGTTTGTTTTTTTTCTTTTTTTTTTTTTTTTTTTTTAACAAGCAGAACTTTTCTCTGCTCTTCTTTGCTCTTCTCTCTTGAGGCTGAAGAAGTGAAACCTAATGAGACCGTAAACGACTCTGTTGTTTGACTGATCTCATGTTCAAGAAGCTAAATATCACTCAGACTTGTGTCTAAATCAGACTTAAAGACTTTAAACATCAGTGAAGTGAATCTCAGCGATATAAGACTTTTATTTGTCACATACATAGTTGTACTTGTACAACATGTAGTGAAATGTTTCCAGACTCAAAAACGTAAATATGTTTAAAAAGAAAGAAAAACATCCAAAAATAATAATCATTATGACCCAGACTTCCTCATTTTGATGCATGTTAATGTTATGTTTCATATTTCATGTCTGAAAAGGGCTTTAACTAAAGCTTTGACATTGACAGTTTGTTTTTTTTCCTGATTAGATGATAAATGTATTAACTTTACAGCAGCAGGTCAGGACGTGAATGTCCCCACGGAAATAAAATCAGTGAAGCTGAGATTGATAAAAGTTTTTTAATCCACATTTGTTTGAAGTGAATTAAACAGCTGAGCAGACATGTCTGTTGTCAACACATCTTAGTTGGAAACAAACACGTTGACAGATTCATCGAAGTGAAAACGAGTCGATTTGTTTTGAGAATCAGAACCAAACCTGTTTCTTCTTAGTCCAGATTTCTGTCAGACTTTTCAGTAACAATGTTACAGATGTCTGATCCTTGTCACCAACATATTTTGGCTTCAATTAGAGTTTTAGAAGTTGATAAACTGTGGCTTTGACACTGACTCTATTTAACCACCACATCCATATTATTAGTCCTTAAAGCTGTTGACGAGCTCCACACTCGTACACCGACCAGCCTACCTGAGGTAGGACGTCCCAGGCACCTTACGGTTGGAGAGCGGATGATGTGCTGTGTTTTGTGTGTGTGTGTGAGTGTGTGTTTCATGTCTTTGGGTACATGTGAGGTGCGTTAGCTGCTGTCAGCCAGCTTGTCAGAGACAGGCTGCCCCAGTCCACAGTAGAGGCTCTTCTCTGCAGTTGGGTTACACAATGACGATGAGTAGTTCTGCAGAAGTCAGTGGACAGTAAAGCCTGGACTTGTTTGCACTGCAGCCTGAGGTATGCTTACACAGATCAGCAGAACGAAGTAAGGTAAGTGTCACATCCATGTTTATAATACAAGATGCATAGTTCTCCTCATGACTTAACTCTTCTCTCCCTCGTCACCGCTCCGAGTGACGCTCACAGGGCTTCTGGCATCACACTGACAACAGAATGGCATCACAGTGCAGATCTCAGCTCCTCGACCTTTTCTGTGTGTGGGTGCGGCGAAGCATCGTAGCCTGTGCAGTGTGTGTGTGTGTGTGTGGTTGTAGTACCTCGGCTTCTCTGTACGTGTGCATGAAAACAACTGACTGGACGGCTGAGTCACTGGTTCAACACATGTGTGAGATACAGAGCTGAAACGTGACACACACATGTCTTTATTTCTCCTGTTTTATTTCTTGACTCTGCAAACATTAAACCCAACTCAACAGTGAACTTGAAGGTGGAACGTAAGAAAACTCTTTGGGTGTTTCTTCACCTCTTTAAACTCTTTAATACGACAAACTGTGATACTACATCAATGAAATGTGCAGTAGTCCCAGTATCGATCACTGTCCTTTATTTAATCACACAATATGTGTGTTAGTTGGAAGTTTTTTTGAAAGAAAACAAACTACCTCTTGTCTCTTCCTGTTAAAAAACAAAATGTAATCATCTTTGTGGCACTGGGCTGTGACGTCTCTGCAGTTTTGAAGTGAAACAGGTCACGTATTCTTGGGGTTTTTGTGGGCGGGAGGTTGGAGGACGAACGTCTCTGTCAGACGTGTCTTTAATTCAATACTCGATGCAGTTTGTTGTATTTTCACCAAACTCTGCGACCGTGTGTTTGTATAGACGGAGTTTGGTCCATTGTTTTTGTTGAAGGATGGAAACATTTAAATTCAAACTGACGCACATCATTTTGTTTGTTCACTTTTCAGTTCTTTGCTTTTCACAAAGTCTCCATCTTCACCGTAACGGTGATTACGTCTTTTACACATAAAAACACAAATGTGGCATTAGGAGGAAACACAAACACATGTCAAGGTCTCTGATTCATTTATTATTCCTCTAATTCTATTAAATCTTTAATAACTCGTTCATTTTATGCGTCGCCTCCAGACTCGTAGTGTTTCCATCAGTGTTTATACGTCATGTTTGATCCAGACTTAAAAAAAAACACAAACATCTGAATCAGAGTTGAAAGAATCAGCCTCGTTTGGTTTTCAACCTTTATTTATTTATTTATTTGTTTGTTTTTATCAACGTTGTAAACCAAGATCAGTCACCGACGTGAATCACACACAGTTTGATGTGACGTCGCATCTTCAGCATCTTTTTAAATTAATTAAATTAAATTAGAAATGAGAGAAAACTGAACAGACGTTTGTTCTACTTTCACTCTTTGTCTTTAGTTATATTTTTATGATGCCAGGTTTCCATAAATGTAAAGAAGAACAACGTCATATTTCCTCTAACTTCACCCAAAGCATCATGGGAGTTTTATGTAATCACTGGATGTGTTTTTGTTTTTTTGTTGTTTTTTTTACAAACTCTATAATGTAGCTGATAATTTGTCTTCAGTTCGTCTGAGGTTAAAAAGCCAGAGACCTGTAGTTTGTTTTTCTCGTAGAATAAAACCCCAGTAGTGCTGAACTCTGCTGCTCTTTCCTCTTTCTTCTCAGTACGACTCATATTTGACCTGTCGCCAGTGACCAGCCGGTCATGTTGAATCGAAGCAGGTTCAGTACGTGACGACTGTGGCCACATCCCTCCTGTTGCTTGTACGTAGGTTTTGTGTCGTAGCTGCAAAGTGAAGAACCACGTTGCTTGTTTCTGACGAGCTTTGACCGAGAGGAAACGTCACTGTGTTCAGTCTCTGCCATGAATCAATCTTATCGACATGTATCCGTCTGCACTGTGATCCATTTTCTAACAAAACACCCCAGAGTCCCGATTGGCTTTAAATCTTTTTTTTTTTTGTTCCTCCTGTGTCCCGTCTCAAAGAGTGTGATGCCAGAATGACCCTCGGCCTCCGACGGCCTCGTCTAAAAGTCTGCACTGACACTGACAAGGTTACTCCTCTGACATGTGCAGCTCCCAGCTCTGTTTGGGTTTTTATTTTTAGCAGTAAGACCCCTGATGTGTCAGTACGAAGCTTCACATGGTTTGGTAACAGATTGACACCTCCCCCCTCCCCTCCCCCGAGGATCGCAACATATTTGAATGTCATCGTTTGAATTTGTCTCGTCCCTTCTGCAGTTTCACAACAAACGAATCTACGTCAGTGTGCTGAGACGCCGCTCTGTAACTCTCCCTGTACATGAACTTTGTCATACTACACATCTGTTCCTCACGCTCACACACACATTAAGTTATTTACCTGTAATGCATGTTCACATTATAACATCATAACCTGTTTTCTATTAAAATGTTCAGTTTTATTTTGACTCTTCACACACAAACATAAACACATAGAGACGTACTACAGGTT
This sequence comes from Polydactylus sextarius, assembly GCA_016801845.1. NCBI lineage: Eukaryota > Metazoa > Chordata > Actinopteri > Polynemidae > Polydactylus > Polydactylus sextarius. The sequence continues at coordinate 18,299,694 of CM028927.1, forward strand.
GTCATTTTGTTTTTATGTTTTTTTTTTTTTTTTTTTTTATAAAGGTGACAACCTCAAAACAGATTCAATTAAAACACAAACACAATAAAGTAAAAGTATTGATAGAAACCTGATCAGTTCACTACCAGGCTCTCATTGTTTGTCTCTCGCCACAGGAGCCTCGACTGGCGGACGGAGGCTGAGAATCTTCATCCATAAACAGCGGTAGGAGCCTCATAAATCTTCATTCTTCACACACGTTTCATTATGTAACAGGTGAGATCGTCCTGGTCTTTGTCGTAACTTTTCTCTTTGTTCATATTTGCAGATAAATTGAAGACAAATCTGATCAGACACGAGAGCTGCAGAGGAACCGGCACCTGCACTAAGACGACGTCAGGACGACCTCAATGTTAGTTCACCTGCACTTTAATATCTCACACACACACGAGAAATATCATCAAACTCAGATATAACTTGGTACATTTTACTTAAAGTCTATTTCACCATGAATAAAAGTCCAGCTCCCCCTCAATTGATATTTTATGTTGGTTGAAGTAACATCGAATTTGACCGTCTTTTGTTTTCACAACAAACAGTTAACAATGAAAGTAAATGGGGCAGTCACTTCACTTCACTTCACTTCACTTCAGCAGTAGCATGAATAGGGTCCCTACACATAAACTGAAGTACTGATAACTTAGTAAGTGAACTGAGAGTTACCCAACTTACCTAACATCTTGTTTTCATATCAACTGGTGATGAAGGATGTTCCACATCAGCAGATTCATCATTTTACTCAATTAACAGTTGATGTTTTAGTGAAGAGTGAGAAAATGATGAATCTGCTGATGTGGAACATCCTTCATCACCAGTTGTTATGAAAACAAGATGTTAAGTAAGTCTTATGTAAGTTATCTTACGTTTGTCTGACTGCCCCATTTACTTTCATTGTTAACTGTTTGTTGTGAAAACAAAAGACGGTCAAACTCAATATTACTTCAACCAACGTAAAATATCTCTAGAGGGGAAGTTTGACTCATATTGGTGGTGAAATAGACTCTGGGTTCATGTTACTCTGGTCCATCACTTTAAAAAAAAAAAAAAAAAAAAAAAAAACAATATAGGAACCAGTGTTTATTATAAGTTTCTTGTTTCTTTTGCAGACTGGTGCAGTACCAGGAGGCGTCCAGCAGAGGGCAGTCAGACCAGAGGAGAAAGCACTGTTTACTTCTGCTTTGCAGTTTTAAGAATAAATAAATGAATTTTACTAAATTAGATATTTTCTTTGTCTTTTCTTACCCAACACGTTTGTGTCTTTATGAGATCAGATGTGATTTAAACCTATAAAACACTAAGTTTGGACAGATTTGTCTCAATATAAACATAAACAGTTGTAACATGGAGACTAAATGAATCTAGTTTATTAAAAACATCCAGTTTCTCTGTGATCAGTTGATTAACTACCTCAACGTCCCGTCTACCTCCGACTTCTCTCGCCGCCTCAGTAACTCAGCTCTGAAGCTGCCACTTACAATTAAGGGTAAAGGTGCAGTGTTTCCGCTGCTGGATCACACTTGAGTCGTGAGGGTTGGCTGTCAACCCTGGAGCAGCTCCAGGCCGCAGGCAGCAAGACGATCCGGGAGGAACCCGGAGGCACAAACAGGAGGATGAATGTGGGTCAGGTTTGTGTTGTCTGACCTGAGCTGCTCTCTGGCACCACAACAACAGTCTGAGTCTGTAAACAGGTCGACGACGGCCAAAAACAAAGAGGAACGATAAAATAATTATTGTATCACCTGTGTTACGTGTGTTTAACTATTTTATTTGCTATGATAAATACAATGAAAGGACGAGAACTTTAAGTCTGTAAAATGTATCAAATTGAAAGTAAAATATTTATCTGAAAAGTGACAGTAGCAGTAAAAGTCACTTCGTTTACTTGTGAAGTAGAATTAAATTACCTTTAAATTCATTTGACTAATGACTGAAAGGAAATTAACCTTTTTAATGAGGTTTGTTCACCAAAATGTCAAACATTAACAGTTTTTCGCTCCTGAAATAGGAATATTTTGACTCTTACTCATGTACAATTACATGAAGTGTTTAACAGTGAGTCAATTGAGGCGAGTGAGGAGACAAACATTTAGTGTTTATTAAATAATCCAATATGTGAAGAAAAAATGTGAAATAACACTTAAATAATATGTTACTTGTTACCAAATTACTGTCTTGTTTTCAGGAAACATTAAACAATAAACCAGGGAACAATAGTAATAACACTGTCTGGCCAATGTTTCGTTGGACCATCTTTAGCTTTGATTACTGAACATTCGCTGTAACATTGTTTCATTAAGCTTCTGCAGCGTCACAAGATTTATTTCCGTCCATTGTTGCATTAATTTTTCACCAGGATCTTGTTTTGATGGTGGGAGAATCGGACAACTGCGCAAAATCCCAACGATTCTCAGTAGAATGAAGGTCTGGACTGTGTGGAGGTCGACACGTGTAGAAATAAAAAAAAATGAACCACACTGTCACAATTTGAGCCAGATGAATCCTGGTGTTGTCGTCTGGGAATATGTTCGCTCATCAGGGAAGAAAACATAACCTGCTCGTTCAGTATAAATCAGATCATAATGTTGATGAGCTCAGACCTGAACTGCAGCAGCCTCAGATCATAGCGTTGCCCCCACAGGCTGGTACAGTATCACTAGACATGATGGTGCATCGCTTCATCTGATTTATACATTTCTTTATTTTTAATAATTTGTTTTATCAGGACATGGTTTCAGTCTACTTATCACAGAACAGGAATGAACATGTTCAATTTTTCATAAACCTCCAACTAAAGCAAAAAACACTAAACACAAAACACTTATACAGAAAAAAGAAAGAAAAAGAAAAGAAACTACCCAACCTCACCACCCACATTGATGCTTCCAATAAACATAATAAGGCAAAGAGTATAAACAATGTTATTGTTTTAAGTTTGTTGTGGTCTAATGATTTTTTTCTATTTGAAATTAAGTAATGGAGACTTAGAGACTTTATTGAAATAAGAGAGTAAAGGCTGCTGTGTAAATGTAAAACTTTTCAACTGATCCTCTTGGAGACAATCAGCTTTTTCCAATTTCAGGAATGACGTCACGTCAGTTATCTAAGCATCTTGTCCCGAGGAAACTGGTGACTTCCAGTGTAGGAGGATGTGTCAACGAGCAGTTAGAGAAGAAAATGATAGTATGTTTAATTTTTATGTGTTGAATGTAGGATAAGTTCAAAGGGACTCAGTCTCCGAGACGTCAGACGTGATTTTGACAAAGTTCTTCCTAAAACCTGTCAACTTTGAGCAGATGAGGTGAGATGAGAGATTTATGTTTCTTTAACTTCGACTGTTTCACGTTTGATACGTGAGTTTCTGAGACGTCTGTCTTGTTATAATGATCAACATGTATCAAATGAAAAATAAAACGAAATAAAGAAGATTAAAAAATCATTTAAAATAATAAATAATAAGGTAAAAACAAAACAAATATCAGAAATGAAATTAAAGTTTTTTTTATTTTTTGTAATTTGTTAGAAAGTTTGATAAAGTTTGTTAAAGTTTTCAAGTCAGTGTTAAGTTGTTTTCTATGGACGTCAAGAATAATTCAACTTTATGTCATAATTTCAAGATCAGTTAGTTAATTATTTTCTCGTGAATAAACAAGATAATAAAAGTGATAAAAAGAGAAAACAACATTAAGAATTTTGACACCAGATCTGACAACGTTAATGAAAGTGACACCAAAGTTTTATCTGCTGTTTATTGTGTTTGGTGCAAATAAGTTGGATCCATTTTTGACAAATTAACAAACAAAAGGAATAATGATGATAATAATAATAATAATAATAATAATAATAATAATAATAATAATAATAATAATAATGTAAACTTTGTCTGCTCTTTAGCTCCAGTATCACGTGTTGGTTCCCTGGAGGTTCAACCTCGTTGAGCTGCGTCCGTTCACCACCTGTTCCCTCCGGCTGTAAACTGACCTGGGGAAGAGGGAAAGGGAGAGAGGGAGAGGAGGTAAAGTAGGTGGTGTCCACCTGACCAGCACCGTTCATGCATCATTAATGGTCATGCATCATTGATGGCGTCCGCTGCCCACAGGTGGAGCGCCACAACCCCTCTCTCCATTCACTCCCCGGGAGCCTGCACACAGGCTGAGCTCAGATCAGATCCGTCTCTCTCTCTTCAACATTATGCTCTCATTCTCAGGGCCGAGCGTGTGTGTCAGGATACATCTAGTTTAACTCTCAGAGCAGAGCCACGTTCGGGTCAACTCTCCTCCAGCTGTGACTCACACTCACACATCCATGAGTGGCACCGCCGGAGCGGAGCCCCCCACCGCCGTGCTCGGCCTGGGCCTGGACATCAGCGGAGCCTGGCACCAGAGAGCCGTCCAGAAGAGCAGAGCGCTGGTCCACACCTACCTGCTCACCAGCTCTGTTCACCCTCCTCCATCCACCACAGGAGGAAGAGGAGGAGGAGGAAGGAGCAGCAGGGCTCCTCTGAGGCTGCCTTCTCTTGTAGCCAAAGGCCCTCGGAGGACAGGCGGCATGGCTCGTCTCAGGTGAGCTGAGCTTTTTCTTATCATGAAGTAAATAAATCTGCTTATACATGTTCACAAATACAAACTTTTAAAACCAGAAGCTTTAATTCCTTCATTCTCTAGTTATTCAACAATTGTCACAGCAAAATAAAGATATTTTCTGTTTCCTCAGACATCTAGACCTCTACAGAGTCTCTAAACATCATGTGTTTTCTGCAAATTAAAGTAAAAGAAAGTAACTTTTAACTTCCTCATACGACTTCAGAAAATATAAACTTATAAACTTGTTTAAAAATCTTTTTATTGAGACACAGGTTCATGTTTTTACCTTGTGTTCATTTCTTTTTAGGTAAAACAGAGACGTTCATTACAGAAAGAAAAGCATTTATGATTAAATTGAAGTTTTATAACTATTCAAAAAAGTTTCTTATCGTACAAATATGATAAAACTCCAGTTCATTCACACTTAGAAGAGGATTTCCTGCTTCACATTTTATCACCTAAATAGTAAATCATTTAATTTAAAATACAAACAAACATAAGCAGATTAATTAACTATAATAAACCATTACCATTAGGTAATATACATACATGTGACACTTTTTTGTTCTGAAAACAAAAACACATCAAAATTTATTTAGAAACTGTATCTGTGTTTCTCTTCTGCAGTAAATTATTTAAGTCAGTAACGACCTGTGAGTCATCTCATAGCAGATTTTTTTTTTTTTTTACGTGCATCTTATCTTAATGAAAATAAAACCTCAGTCACCGCACACGGCTCATATGTTTGTCTCAGGCTTCAAGCTCCAGCAATTAATCTGCTGCTCGCTGTTCTCATGTTTGTTTTTTAAGACAGAAGTTTATCAGAGCAAAAAGGTTCGTTCTGTGTAAACACGATGACAGAACAGAAACAAATTTAACTTCAAAATATCTTTAAAAAAAAAAAGAAAAAAAATCAAGTTGATAAGTTTCTGGTGTTTCCAGATAAAAGACGCCAACAGGTCCTGGTGACTCATTACCCATCATGCCTCAGTGTCGCTGCATCTCTAAATGTGATTAATCGACTGTTTGTCATCTCCGTCCTCTCGTCTCCACCGTCGCTGCTTATTCATGTCAGCAAAAGTGCCCGTCAAAGCGCAGGTTCAACGCTTGACTGGAATTACACTGTAATTGTTTCCTCTGCGGTTCGTCCCAGTTTGAGAGCATAACCTCGGCCACTTTGTGCCCCCAACGTCGGCCCCGCTGCCCCCCCTCGGCGTCCTCTGACAACAGGAGGCCAGGGACCGGCGTGTCATAAATCTCAGGTGTGGAAGCTGATCCGAGGTCTGATGCAGCACCCAGCGGTGCCAGGCCGGCTCCGCTCAGAGGAGGGAGAAACCTGAGTGAGGCCAACACTCGCCTCCGCTCACCCAAGCAGAGCAGGTTTTGAATAACCATCAAATAAATGAGGAGACATGAGATTTTGTTCGGGCGCAGGATTAATCCTGACGACTTCCTGACGTTTCTGTCATGTTCACGTTATTTTTTTACTTAATTGGACTAAAACATTTGGATAAATTAATGTCACAAACCCAAAACTGAACTTGTCACTGCTTTAGAGACAAATTGTTGGAAGTTTTAACTCCCTGCAGAGAAAACCCTTCATTATAAATGTTTTAACGCATGAAGGGTCATCTCATCGTGTTTCATGATCTAAAAAGTCTGCGATTCTTACGTGAACCATATCGGACCTCAGCTGTTGTTTTTTATATCACGACTGTTTCCTGTTTCTGTACTTTTTCAGTTCTGTAACTAGGTAGCTATGAAGAGTCCAAATAAAAAAAGAAACTCAGTGCTCAGAAGATAAAAACAGACAAAAACAACAAGTCACATTTACTTTCAATCATCTGACAGATGCTTTTAACTGAGACGACAACACTAAAGCTCCAGTGCAGCAGGAGACATGAAGAATTTAAACAAATGGTAGATGAGGATAAAAATGCAATAAAATGAAGTAACAAGTTTCACAGTTCAGGTTAAAGAGTTAGGAGAGAAGACGTTTTTGTACGAGAACAGTCTTTATGAGATTATTGAAGATGAGAACTGGGCTGGACTGTAAATGCTGTAGAGGTTTCATCTGGGTGAAGAAAGGTCTGATTGGAGGGTGTTGTAGTATCAGGGTCTGTACTAATAGTTGGGAGATGTATTGAATCAGGCACAAACAGATTATTTTGATGTTGTGAGACTTTGATTGACCAGGACGTTGAAGGTTCAGTGTTAAGTCGTCAATGGTTTTATGAGAAACTTCTTGATTGGATGGTTGGACTCAAGGAGCTGGTGTTTGTAGCAAAGTAAAGGAGACCCAACATGAAGCCTTGAGGCGTCTCTAAGAGAGATTACTGACGTAGCCTCAGTCTCAGCTGCACGTAGTGTTTAATGATAATTAACAAACATCGATATGTCAGTATGATACTGTAATTAATCTGTTATTTCTTCGTTTCTTCTCTCCACAGCCTCAGTGAACCGTCTCTTCTCACTCCGTCTGAAAACATCCAGTTTGATGGACTCTACAGCAAACGTCGCTCCAGTGTTTTACAAAAACGACCTCCACCTCCCTCTTCATTCTCCAAGTCATCGACTCTTCTTCCTTGTAAATCCTGCCACCCATCAAGCACCAGCAGCAGCAACCAGCCTCATCAGGTCCACGGCTGCAGCAGACCGACCTACATCCACTTCTCTCAGTCCATCCAGCCGAGCTCCAGGCCCAGACCGACCAGACGTCACTCACACAACCCGACGCTCAACACAGACCTGGGTGACCTCCGACCTCTAGTGACGCAGTATCGTGACCCTTTGTCTCAGACGGAGCCTCTGTCTGTCGTTGGGAAGACGTGTCTCCCCAGCTGCAGCCAGCGCCCCCCTCAGGCCGCTGCCGCCGGTCCGGCTCGAGCTCAGCTTCACGTCTTCCTGCCCTCGGAGGCAGAAGGGGAGGAGGTGGACAGTGAGTCTGTGGACGAAGGCTTCATGGACGAACTGGACAATAAATTAAACTCTATGAAGCTTCATCAGGGAGCAAAGACAGCGACGTACCACTGATCAACTGACGAGCTGCAACACGTGTATTAATACATTTTTTTTAGTGATTTGAGATGAAAGATTCATCAAACAATGTTGGACCAAACGCCAACAACCAGGTTCCTGTAGTTCTGCTATGAAATCAACAGTTTGTCATGTACAGTTTACTTTTGGCCACATAGTCTATGTCTGTAAAAGCAGCTTAGATCTAAACATGTTTACACCAACTTAAAAAGTCGTCGTTCAGCAGGAAATAATTCACTTGGAAACATGGAAATCATTGAATTTAATAAGCTACATAAACTATTTATTAAACATGAACCTGTATATATTTAGATTTTCTATTCTATGATGTTCTGTTGCACTGAAATGTATCATATCATGTGTTATTATCATTATCATTATTGATATTTAAGTCAAAAAGCTTTGCAGACAGTGTAAATCATCAAGTGTTTGTGTGTTTGTTGTGAGGATTTATTCATCAGATTAAATCAAAAGTTTTTTGAAAAGTGTTTTTTTTTTTTTAATGTTTTCAGGGTCAAGTTGTAATTTTAAATATCAGAGAATAAGCGGTTCTGCTTCTCAGAAACCTGCAGCTGTTTTATGATTTCATCATTTCACACAAGTGTATAAATGATTTAGTGGAAATAAAAATAATAATGTGAATCTGTGAATGTTTCATTCACTTGTTGAAATATGTTGTTACTAAGTGAATGTTGACAAGGACATGAAAGGACTGAAGAAAAATGTAAAAATAACGAAACAGCTGAACACAACATAGTGAAATACAAATCATCCACAAGATAAATCTAGAAAACACTAAATTTAAATTAAAATCTTGTAAAGTTTATAAAAGTTTTATTCATTTAAAAAAAAGGGTTTTAATGGAAATACAGAAGAACTTTCTTCAGGAACAATCAAGTAAGTGTAGAACTAATCTATCACATTCTAGAACATTTTTATAACAATAACAACATACAGAGCAGGATAAATGATAATGATACAACAGAACGTGTAGAAAAGTGATAATGACAATAACTGGTACACAAATATAGAGAAAGTAAAATAAAATATATGAAAATACAAGATTTGAGATTTGAAAAATCTCAAATAGATTTGAAGAGCAAATCTATTTCCGGTTTAAAGATACAGGATTAGATTAGATTGCAGAGGTTGCAAAATCTACGTAGCCTATTCCAAGGATCTTTAACTGAGTAGAAAATATTTTATATTGTAACGTCCCTCGTGCGCTGGGGCACAAGGACTTGTGGGTATCATGTCAGTTTCATCAAGTCAATGAAAATGTTGGCACAGTGAGTGAAAAGGTGTTGAACCAAAGATACTGCTGCTCTGTTCAATTTATGATTATGGAACAAAAATTTTATACATATTACTGATGAGTGTCAATTTGATAAAAAAAAATTGTTTTAATCAAGTTAATGGAAAGTTCAACGTTGTACTATAAATGTTGCAATGTGTATGTTTAAACACATAAAAAAATGTTTACATCTGTCGCTGTTTCACCTGGAACACAGAACTAATATTTCTTATTTCTAGATTCTAGATTCTAGAACTCAGAACAGTTTCTCGTCGACCTGTGACGTGAGACGCATAATCTCGCGCGAAACGTTGTTGCCGGAACAAGATGTGTGCACGTGAGTTGGTCTTTGAACTAGTGAGGGAAACGTCAGTCGAGATAAAGAAGACAACGACGTGAAGTGAAGAAAAGAAACGATGGTTCGTATTTGTGTTTTTCCTGGTTGTGGCAAAAAAATGAAGCGTTACAACCCGGAAAGTTTCCACAGATTCCCTCTGAGGTACAAGAGCAGGTCTCTTTTGAACCAGTGGCTTCTCGCTTTGAATATGGACATAGACACACCGGAGGAGACGTTGAGACAGAAAGATTACCGAGTCTGTAGTGCACATTTCCATAAAGACGACTACGTGTATCCAAGAAGAGCCACGGATCCAAGCAACCCTCAGAGACTACAGCTGAAGAAGTATAGCGTCCCACGAGCGGATAACGTGGAGGTAACGTGACGTAACTGACGTTATTCGGTTAAATTTGACTGGGAACGTTACACGACAGTTTCTAAATGAAGTGACGGGAGGAAACGTCACGAAACAACGTGTTTTTAATAGTTAGAAAAATCACAAAGCGATAAAAGTTGTTGTAGTAGGAGGATGATCATCTAACAGTCACATGTCGTGTGTTTATTTGACATTTTCCGTCCGAGTTGTTGGAGAAAGTGTGAAGGATGTTTACACTCCTGATGAGAAGGTTGGGGGATGGTGTGTGTGTGTGTGTGTGTGTGTGTGTGTGTGTGTGTGTGTGTGTGTGTGTGTGTGTGTGTGTGTGTGTGTGTGTGTGTGTGTTATTGTTTGTGGAAGCAGCTCGTGTCTACGAAGCCTCTAAATGGACACGAGGAAAGAAAACCAACTGAAATGTTTCTGATGTGCACGAGAAACTTTCTAGTAAGCACGAGAGAATCTCTAATGAGCACGAGAAACCCCCTTTTTTTTGTGCTCACGCGAAACCGGAAGTGGCCAGTAGTTGTACTTCCGGTGATGGAGCTTCCAGGATAAAGCCAAAGAAAAGCAACAGAGGAGGATTTATCCTGCTTCTTTTCATGAAAACGTGAAACACTGACGAAATATTGCTGATATTTACACTGATAAACTAAAGAATGATTAGATGATAAAATGTTAAATTTAGTCATAAAGGTCTAATGTATTTCAGACACAATAAAACAGTGATAACTTACACGATATATAGATAGATACTTTATTAATCCTAAAGGAACTTAATTCTTCCAGCAGCTTATTCACACTCAGATGTACAAACACAAGACACTAATTTAGTTTTGTCTATTTTCAGTCGTTATAAAACTTGAGGATCATTTTGTTCCCATTTGTATATTGTTATATTGTTTTATATTGTTCTAGATTTTATACTAATAATAATATAGTAATGTCATTGTCATTCAAGCAATGTTTTCAGCATCAGTGCATCTCATCTTTATAAGATTTAAATCATTTTATCAGTGTCCCCTGATTTCAAGTCAACCCTGTTACTGACACCAGAATACCCTGTAAAATAATGGCACAATCCAGCAATGACAATTTTTTTTACAGGAAGTTACACGATTTTTAGGAAGTTGCATCATTTTCAGGAAGTAACATAATTTACAGGAAGAGGATTTTCAACAGTTAAAACACAGGTAAGTTTCTCTTTTCTCTAATGTACAGTCTTGTTGTTTTATGTTAAGGTTGTGGGCGGGGACATCATACAGCGTCACTACTGTTTAACACTTTTTAAACATGAATTAAAACAATATTTTGTGTATCTTGATATTTACCACATCTACACATAATATCTTTTCAAGCTGTACGACATGTGCTCCTGTGACCTTGAACATTAGCTCGGGGCAAATCAGTCAACCCTGTTACTGTCGGTCGGCAAACAGGTTTGACATCTAAGTAACAGTCGCTGATTATGTTTCACTCTAGTCACGCAGTTTTAAAGTCTATTTAGATAAATTTATAGCATTTTTTAAAAGTTATCTTGTGTGCATCATTGAGCTAATACCTGTATTATGCAGTGTGGGTGGTATATGAGTATTTATTAGTCTTAATAACATTTGTTAGTTTATGCATCTAATATTTAATGAATTAACCTCATGCTGCCGAGGTCGCTGTCTCAATATATTGCTGAGTTATAAAGTAATATTGTTGTTTTGGTTAAATTGTTTTTATTAATACTTTAATTCACTTTTACAGATGTTATTAGTATGCCGTTAAGTGCAGCGGAGAAGCAAAGGCGTTATCGCGCTCGGCGAGACCAAGATCCTGAGAGGAGAACAAAATACCTCGAATGGGAGAAGAAGAAATGGAGGAGTGTTCGAGAACAAGGGAAGATGAAATCCATACATGAGCGCAGCGAGAGAGAGCAGATGTTACAGCGGAAAAAATGGAAACAAGCCCAGGCAAAGAGCAGGGCGGCAAAAAAGGTAGTTTCAGTTGCAACCAGCAGCTTATCTTCACCTCCAGTGTCTCTAAACTGATACATGAAGGTTGTACACTCGCCATAAGTTGTCACATTTTTATGCTTTTACTTTTATCTCTGCCTTAGGCTGAAATATATTTTCAGTTTTAATGTGATGATGATACAATTTCATGATTTGTTTTGCTGTTTTCAGTGTTTCACTCATCTTCAACGAAGCATGTAACGTGATAAATGATCTGCTCTGAGGATCAGTTTCAATTAAAGTAACATTCTTTTAAACTGTTAATAATGTGTGTGTGTGTGTAAATGCAGTGACTCAAGAGCTGTAAGGTGACTACAGAACCTCACCCCATCTTGTGATGTTAAAGAAAATGAAACCAAATACCAGCTAAAACAGCTTTGTCTTGGATTCATGATCCCGACTTCAAACATTACATTTCTTAAAATTCAACGTGCTTCACTATAATATAACTATGCAAATTTCATGCTAATTCAATTCAATTTTATTTATATAGCGCCGTAGAGACATAAAAAACTATCTCCAGACTCTTTACATAGAGAAACCCAACATTTCCACAATTAGCAAGCGCTTGGCGACAATGGAGGAAAAACTCTCTTTTAACAGGAAGAAACCTCCAGCAGAACCAGACGGTCGACCGGCTGAGTGAGGTGAGGTGAGGAAGCCAATGAAGAGCAGCCAGTACAGGAAAAATATGATCTCTGGTCCTACTTCCTGTCAGTACTGGTGCTGCAGCGTTCTGGATTAACTGAAGGTTTTTGATGAAGTTACTGGACCACCCTGATAGTAGAGAGTTACAGTAGTCCAGTCTAGAAGTAACAAATACACGAATCAACTTCAGCAACTTTTTTAGACAGGATGTTTCTGATTTTTGCAATATTACGTAGGTGGAAAAAAAAGCTGTTCTAGAGACTTGTCTAATATGAGATACAAAGGATATGTCCTGATCAAAGATTAATCCAAGGTTCCTCACAGTACAACTGGAGGCCAAAGTGATGCCATCCAGATTAGCTATGTGATCTGAAAATGATGTTCTGAGATGTTTAGGGCCAAGTATGATGACTTTGGTTTAGTCTGAGTTTAAAAGTAAGAAATTCTGAGTCATCCAGGTCTTTATGTTTTGAAAACAATCCTGAAGTTTGATGACCTGGTTGATTCATCTGGCTTCATCGTTATGCAGATATCATCTGCATAATGATGGATGTTTATTTTGTGTTTCCTGATGATATTGTCTAAGGGAAGCATGTTTAAGATAAAAAGGATTGGTCCTAACACAGAACCCTGTGGAACTCCATGACTAACTGCAGTACATATGTAACTTAATGTAATGTTTTTATAAGATACAAATATGACAGTGTGCTCATTATCTCTGTTACTTCTTATATCACTATGTTGGTGTCATTAATTTGATAAAAATGTAAAAATGACAGTTAAAAGGTCCATCCAGGTAATACCAATCCAATTAAAAAAACCTTTTATTCAATACCTGTCTCTCAAAAATACATATAATATCTTAATTTATATGTGGTCCTTTTTTAAATTTTTTTTCTTGGTCATCTGAATGATACAGTTGGATGTTTAAAAATATGTTGATAATCTCTATCTCTAATTATATAATAATCTCTGTTACACAATTCTAATTCTAGATATTTGATATAGTAGCAATTTTGTTTGTAACAGGGTTGACATAAATCATATCATAAAGTAGATATCATGTCATCATGTCATAAAATAATTAAAATAAAGATGCCATCATATAATTTATTGTCACTTTAAGCTGTCTTCTTTCCATAGATATTTTAAAAATTGTGATAAAAATGATTTTATATTTAAAATTTTCAGTTGAGTAAGTGTTTGAACCCAGGTCAAAACATGGCAGAAATAACTCCTGTGTTGTCCTGTGTTTTTTTTTTTTTTTTTTTTTTTTTTTAACATTACATCGTTTTTTCTTTCGGAGACTGAAACCATATTTGCCGATATGACCAAGGCCGTCACTATATGGTGTCAATTTGATTCAATTCAAGAGCTTGTGACTGATATGAGATGATATCAAACATTTAACAATCAGCTCATATCAACTCACAAAAAAACAACTAAAATATGATTTAACAGTTTTATCTCTTTGCTCTTTGAGGTTTCTAAATGAAAAACAATAATCTTTTTAATGAAATAAACATCGTATTGTTCACTAAGGTGAAACATTTCTAATATTTAAGTGCAAGAGCCTTGATGACCTTTCAAATATTAATATAAACCACAAACAAACAGATATTTAGACAAAAACAGCCAGTGTGGAGGTGTCAGGCACGTTAACGCTGGCGCCCGAACTAGTCTTTTTCTTCAGGTGCTCGGACAGGTTGGTCATATTTCATGAGTATTTGATCTTGTATTTGCATTGTTTGCATATAACATGTAGACTCATCTTTTTACTGAAAACCAAAGTTCCTCCTGATTTATTTCCGACAGGAGAGTAAATGTCCTCATCCCTCTATTTGCTTCGTGTCATGTGTCACTCATGTTGTTTGAATGTTTAGGGAGGAGCAGTAGGAGGTGGAGCTCGGACAGAAACAGTAACACAGATGTGTCACGGAAATTTCAAAATGATGGTTATTTTAAATATGACGATATGGATCCATTACATCAGATCATTAATCACTGAATCGATGCATCAAAGCATCATTACACCACTAGCGATTGGCCGACTTCTTGTGCTCATCAGACGACATTTTTTTTTTTTCTTCTTCCCCATGTTCCTTTAGGGGCTCCGTAGTTTTTAACCGTAACGGCTGAAGAAGATCTTTTTATGTTGCCAAAGGACAGTAGATATGACATACTAAACTTTTTACAGACATTTTACAGTGAAATGTTCAGATTTTCATCCAGAATATTCTTGGACATGGAGGGTAAAAGCGATATCACCATTTTGAAATAAATTCACCAATGTGTGAGTAAATAGGTAAATAATTTAATACAGATTTTTGTGTTAAATACCTCTTCCATATTTTAGGCTGGTGGATGGGAGTCCTCTGCTATGGAGCTGGCTGGTGTCCCTCAGTCCACCCCGATCAGGAGCCGAGACAACATTGAACAGTCCACATCAAGCGACTGGTCCTCAGCTTTAACGGTATCACTGCAGAGTCCAGAACTGTCTATGGTCAGACCTGCGCTACTTGTAAGATACCGTGCACGGACCCCAGCATCGAAACACGCAGAGGTAAGAGTTGGATCAAGTAATTTGAACCCAGAGTCTATTTCACCATGAATACGAGTCAAACTCCCCCTCAAGAGATATTTTACGTTGGTTGATGTAATATTGAGTTTAACCGTCTTTTGTTTTCACAACCAAATAGTTAACAATGAAAGTAAATGGGGCAGTCAGCCAAACGTATCTAAATTGTAATTTTTTAACCACTAATAAAGCTCAAAATATCACTTCACTTCAGCAGTAGCATGAATAGGGTCCCTACACATAAACTGAAGTACTGATAACTTAGTAAGTGAACTGAGAGTTTACATAAGCTTATATCAAATATCAGTTAATAATAATAGTTTGTGAAAACTTTGAAAATAGCAACATACAACAAGAACAGTTTAATATGATTTCCCAGCGACACTGAAAGGTCATGTGAACACTGACGTCGTCTGTTGCCGGTAGAAAGTAGCGGTAACGTGAGCGAAGACAGAAGTCAAAGATACAACTGAAGTGTCTGAGTCTGACGCTGATTCAAGCGTCTGATGTATGTTTCAATTTCAAAATTTGAACAGTGTAATGTTACTGTAAATATGTTATTATAAATAATAAATAAGTCTTTATTTGTATTTCCAGAACATACTTATTGTCAAAACTACAAAACTATATATATATAGTTTCTTGAACCAGGACATAGATTTTTCCACCAGCTCTGAAAAAAAAACTGGACTCCATCCAAATATATGTCAAAAAATAGGTAATAACATGAATTGAACAGCTACTATACATCCTACAGTGTATAGATGCAGTAGTGAATTGCTACTAATCCTCGTGTGTAGTTGTGAACTTAATTTCCTTGAAGGAATAAAGTGAATTATTGTCGCACAGGAGATTCTTCTGCAGGAGAACATCTTTTTAGAAAAATGGAGACTCTGCTTTGATCCACTTTTCCCTCTGTTGTCTCTCCTTCGTCAACGGTGTGTGATGACAGGTGTGTGAAGCATTGATGTTCACACATTCCTAGAAGAAACAGATAGACTAGTGTTGTAATATTGGTTTTCGTGAACACAGTTTGACTAAACATGATCCTGATTTTTGTTAGTCTTTGGCACTATGGTGTTTAATGATAGACAATATATTAATGGTAATGGACGGTGTGTATTGTGATTCTTACGTCTCTGTCACCCTGACTTGAGCGATCTGATACTGATGGCGAATGTGGTCGTAGTTTTCCTCATAATTTTAATGTAATGATGGAGCTGTACCGGTGGTTATGACACAACATCCACACCGATGTAAACAACCTAGACTTTGTCTCGGTGAAGTCATTTTATACATCTTCTGTGCACGATGATTTACCTGAACTAACTCAAAATGTGAACTCTCCTTTGTGGCATCAACTTGGAAAAAGTAAGTTGAGTATTTGGTGCTGAAACCAGTAAAATAAATACCTGAATACACATAAATATAGATGTATGTTACGGTCTTCCAAAATATGATTTGCACTGTTCTTACAGCTGTTTCAGTTGAAATTTCAAAACACAAACTTTCTAAAAACTCATCTTGATGTGATTTTGCTACAAACACAAAGTATGAACTTATTATGATCTGAAAATAGCCGAAAGTGTAACTGCATTAGGAAGTTAGGAAATATAGGGAAGTGAAAGTGATAGTTGACAGAATTTAAAAAAATACTCAAGGAATCTATAATTAAATGTACTTGAGTAATGAAAGTAAAAGTACAAGTACATGTTAACAAAATAATATAATAATAATGAAACTTAATGTCTGACTACAGTAGAAGTACAGACACTTGACCAAAAAATAACTTTGGTAGAAGTTCAAGTCAGTCACTAGAATGATTCTCTAGTAAAAGTCTTAAAGTATCTAGTATTTACGGTACTTAACTATGACAGTAATCTATAATTAAATGTACTTAAATGTAGAAAGTAAAAGTACAAGTACATGTTAATAAAACAGAAGAATATTATGAAGTTTATCCAGCACTTTAAAACATGGAGCTACAACAATCTTCATAAACAATGAATGAGTCTGAACTAAAGAACTAAAGTTGTTTTTTTTCACTGAATTTAAATTTCTGTTTGATGTTGATATTGTTGAAGTTTCTCCATCATCCACCTTTAAGATGGAGCCTCCATCAACCCTCAGACATGGTGTTGATGGTCTGAACAGTCACAGGTCGACTTTACTCTGATTTTTTTTGTAACAAATGTATCAAAGTAAAAGTTTGAAGTTAAGTTAGGAAATGTATTGAAATAAAAGTGACACTAAAGTACAGAAACTCCCACAACATACTGAAGTACGTTAGTGAAGTTTTAACACTGGT
This sequence comes from Polydactylus sextarius, assembly GCA_016801845.1. Lineage (NCBI taxonomy): Eukaryota > Metazoa > Chordata > Actinopteri > Polynemidae > Polydactylus > Polydactylus sextarius. The sequence continues at coordinate 18,316,887 of CM028927.1, forward strand.
TATAACCGGTGCAGTTCACTCGTCACATCAGTGGGGGCGGTAGTGAGCACGTGAAGTTTGAAAACTGCCACAAAGTAAACATGAGAAGAAGAAAAGCGTCCTGCAACAAGCCACACTGGATGTAAACGATGTAGTACGGATCTTGTAATTAGTGTTTGCGATTGTTTAATCTGTTTTCTGAAACGCGGAGTCGTTTTTGTTTTGTTTGCAAAACCCACTGCGTTGGATTTGGGATCAAACATGGCGACTACGGAAAGTGGCGATGGACACCAACGTCTGGCCACCAATCAAGTCCAGTCCGTCCAAGTCTCTGGCGCGGTAATTTTCTGCACGTTGTCACGGCTGTATACATTTACACATTAAATACAGCGTTTCTGTCAGAACAAACTCCGACTCAAAGTGTTATCTAGTGAGCACTGTGGTCAAATATTGAGCTCTGTGAACATATTTTCTCGTTAAAGGCTAGCTAAGCTCAGTGGAGGGCTAACAGAGAGCTAGCGTTAGCTTAGCAAGACGAGAGCAGGTTGTTTTCGCATTTACGAGCTGTTTAATCTATAAACATCATCTTAACGTGGATGAATCAAAGGAAACGAGTCGGGTAGAGGTAATTAAATCACTCGTACTCATTCAAACGTGAAGCTGTGGTTGTTGGACCGCTGTTCAGGCAGCGTTGTTGTGTTTACTTTGCACAAACAGCAAAAAGCTGAGACGTCGTTGTGTTTTTACGCGATTTAAATAGAGAAAACAACACTGAAGTCGTGTCAGTGCGTATGTTTTCAACTCGTGTTTGCTCTTCATGCATGTTCAATGTGATCAGTTTGAATGAAGACAGCTTCTTTGTAAAGATAAGTGAATTTTCTCCACGGTGAATCAGACCATGTGTTCATGCAGCACAAACAAAAACTTTCCTCCCTTTGCTGATACAAAGGTGTGTGTCAGTTTGGCTTAAATGCATTAAAGGGGACATATTATGCAAAACTTACTTTTTGCATGCTTTTGTATTTTCATATGGGTCTCTACTGCTCCTATAACCACTCCAAGCGTGAAATCCACCTGTTTTCTGAGTCAGTTAAAATATTTTGGTGTCAGAGATCATTTGCTTCTGTGAGCTGATTTCTCCCCTATTGTGACGTCAGGATGAGGGAGTTTGCACAGAACCAACCCCCACCAGAGCCCCGCCCACGAGATTAGCTGAAGATCCGACGTCGTGGTCTGCTGGTTTTACAAGCATCGCGACGCCGAGCGCTATGGCTAGCAAAGGAAAGTCTCATGTAAAGTGTTGTGTTGTTGGCTGCAAAGACCAACACAGATCGGTGCATGTTATCCCAGCCGACGAGAAACGAAAAAATACGTGGCTCTATTTTATTTTTGATGGTCGGGTCCCAGCCACAGTTGGCAAAAATCTTATGGTGTGTGCCAACCACTTCAAGGCAGACTGCTTTGAGAACCTCGGACAGTACTCGGCAGGCTTAGCCAGCAGACTTCGTCTGACGGAGGGATCGGTACCAACTATCCGCGGCAAGTCAGCAGATGAGGGAGATGTAAGTACTTTCACATAAAGAGTTTTGTGTTTCTATCGTAGTTAAACATGGACTAGTTTGTCCATGTTTTGCCACTTAGCACAAGCTAACGTTAACGTCACTGTTGGCCCTGCACCGGCTTGGAGTGGTTTTCACCTATATGAAAAACAAAACATAAATGAGTGCTGTGAGCTTTGTGGAGTTTCAAATGCAAGCAAATATTGTTGTAAATTACTTTACAAAATATTGTAAAGAGACTGGCATTATGTCACAATTAAGGAACATAGTTTATGTGGCTGAACAGTAGGCTATATGACAGTTTACCATGACGTCACAACAATAAAAGATGTTCTTCCGGGTGGAAAGAGCGAAATGAAGATGTTATGTGAGGTAATTGTTTGGAAGTGAGACCCACCGTCGGTCGTAGCCTCGTCAACATGCATATACATATACACATATGTATATATATACACGCACAGTCATGGAAAAAGTTATTAGACCACTCTTGTTTTCCTTGTTTTCTTCAGTTTCTTGTCCATTTTAATTGCCTGGTTCCACCAAAGATATATTACCTGAAAAATACTTTGAACACAAAATAAAAACATGTTATACCTAAGAGCATTGTTTTTGGCAGTACAGTGCCATAGCTACTGATGTAAGAACTTAGGTGATTTTGGTTGTTATCAAGAAAACCATAGAAAATGGCTGGATAACAGCTCTTAAATTAAACTCTTATGAGCTATTTTTGTTGTTATTGTTATATTTGTCCAAACAAATGTACCTTTAGTTATACCAGGCATTACAACAAGAAATGGAAAAAAACAAAGGTGGTCTGATAATTTTTTCCATGACTGTATAAATATATATATATATATATATTGTATTCATGGAGAGATTTACCTTCCATAGTTCACCAATGTGTGTCCATGTACCGTGTACACAAACACACACTGCACCGAACACTGGTTGGAGTGGCACTAGCCTACCCACATACCGATACAATAACTAAAAAGTTAACGATCATTTTATCAAATTCTATCACTTTATTAATGTTTCTAATACAGACATAGCATTTCTCAATAGCCAAGATATTCACCTTATGTATTTACAAACAAATTACTTGTTTTCTGCTGTCATCTGCTGTGTAGCGTAGCTGTGGGTGTTTCTTTCCAGCTGGCCAATGCTAGCTAGCATTAGCACTGTCAAAACTAGATCTGACGTTAGCGAGCAGGCTAGCCACTACGTTTTGCAGAATTACCCAAAGACAACCAACCAAACATTTTCTACATTACTTGTGAGAACAAGTCTTCCACAAACACGATGACGGAGGTTTAGTTCCCGGTCTGCTCCATTAGATGTGGCTACTCCGCCACCAGGCAGTCTTGCTGTCTTCTCTGTGGCATTTTCGACCACGTCCACTCTCTTCAACCTCCTCACCCAAGGCTTCACTGGATAAATCTAGTTTTCTCTGAAGGAAACCGTTAAAATCCTACACAGGATTACTGTTGCTAAGGGACGGAAGTAGCAAAGCTATCACAACATAGCAAAGTTTATCACAACAGATTAAAAAAGTTGACCAACTGTTGCTAAATTCGTGGTGTTTGTGTCGCTGGCTCCTCTTCCTCTTCTGCTTCCTCTGGGTCCGACCGGGGTCAGATATATTGGACTGGATAGCGCCTCTGTTTACCGACATTTTCACGTGTAGTAAATGCGCAGCGTAAACGTGGTTCGCTCGTTTGCATAAAAGTGACAGAGCCCTAAAACGGCTCAATTTGAAGAGACTGAAACTGACAAGAATAGAGCTGGTGCGATCTAATTATGTAAAAGTGATGTTGTACAAAAAAAACTTCATGAACATGTTTTGTATAGACCATAGACCTATTCTAACGTGTTTAAAAAGAGGTATAATATGTCCCCTTTAACTTCTGCTTTCTTAATGGAAACAATAACCTCGAATGTAGTGATTAACATCACTGCTGAAATGTGTTTTTTTTTTTTTTTTTTTTTTTTTAAACAGAAATAGGTGTGTGTGTTATAGAGTAAAAAGATGTAGACAAACTGAGTTGATTTTATCAGCTTCATATTTGAAATTGACCAATAAGGTTTATTTCAGGGCCGGTATCGATATCAATTATTGCCAAAAATGAAGGCTGATAACAGATATGTAAAACCAGTATGTCAGTTATAAAAAAAAAAAAGAGGTGGGTAGATGGTAAAGGCTGAAGCAGCACATATTTAGTTCAACAGTTTTTAATTATGCAAACTTTTCTTTCCTCCTTTTTTTTTTTTTTTTTACTCAACGTGCAGGCAGCTGTGTGCAGCATTTAAAAAAAAAATATTTATATATATATATATATATATATATATATAATTACACATGAGGAAAGACTAAAATTAAGTTGGTTGCTTTTAAATTTGACAATTCAAATTCATTTATTAACATAATAGGTCCTGTCTACTGCAAAACGATCAAAGGACCCCTATCAATTTACATCACAAGTGTAAGTCATGTGTATCATGTTAATCCAACAGTTGAGTAATAGCAGTTATTTTCATGTAGACTAGACAATAGGCTGTGTGGTCGTTAAGGGGTCGTCACAAAGAGGATGCTTTGCCGGCGTGTGAGTCCACAAGAGGGAGAAAGGGCTGCAAGAGTGATGACTATAGGCAAGTGTTAATGTTAAATATTTTAAATAGTTGTTTGGCTGTTTAAGCACGCAATTTGCCCATGTGTAGGTTATAAACTAGTTTTCTGAGCCTAGAGGGCACGTTTAATATTCTACGTGACGTTAACAATCACAAAGTCCTTCGGGTACCCGTGGTTTTGATGAAACGGGTGAAAAAGCGCAGGTCTGCATTGCAATTTTAGTGAACATCACTTTTTTGGACATAATTTTTTTGTGATGCACAGAAAATGTCAAAATATTTTAATTCCATATCAAGTTCAAGTTTATGAGATTACTTTTTATACATGTTACATTGCCAGATTTAGCTCTGAGTACGTCTATATGTTCTGTGTGTTTTAGTTTTACACTTTCCTGCATGTCAGTCAGTAGTGTTGGACAGAGTTTAGCTGGCTCTCTGTGACAAAAAACATTCTGGTAGACGGATGTTTATTCGGGTGTGGGTCGGGTGTCTGTATTAATTTATAGCAGGTCGGGTCAGGTGTTGTAGTTTATTAGCGATACTGTTGTGAAACGGGTTGGATGCGAGCTTCAGTATGACGGGTACAGGCGGGTGCTGATTGTCAAAATTAGACCCGTGCAAGACTCTGGTTTGGATTTACTTACGACCGACCCTCTAATGATGTGCCTGTAGTCTTTCCTGCTGCTCAAAAAGGAACTAAATGACTTTTTGCGTTCGCTATGGTGTGATTTGGGATTTAATAATTTGGGAATGTGTTTGGCTCTGAGCCTGCTTTCTTAAAACGTCACATTTGTTACCACATTGTGAGACATTGATTTACCTTGTTGCTGTTGAATACAGGCAGCTTGGCGTGTCTAAAGGACCATACCAGAACCTCTTATCCATCTCTGACCACCTCTACATGCAAATTTGTAAACTAGAAATGTCCGTGGTGAAACAGGCCAATCTCGACAAGGCTGTGATATATTGTAATAGGAGCTCTAGTCCACATACACCCCCCTAAATTTGCATATCCTAACTCCTTTCCAGGGTCGGCAATATAGTACACTAGAGGACGGTGAATATTAGCTCGAGATACTGCTAATGACTGTGTTGGACGAGAGGAAAACAAGAACCATGTCGGAGCACATATGTAACGTTCCAGGATGTGCTCGGAATATCAGGACTATGCACAGGCTTCCCCAAGAACCAAATTGTCAGCAGGAATGGTTGATGTTCATCTATAACCATATACCACAACACTTCAATCCGAGGTTGGCCATTTGCTCTGGCCATTTCACCCGGGATTGTTTCTCAAACCTCGGACAGTATCAAGGCGGCTTTGCGCAGCGATTGAAACTCAACAGAGGGGCTGTGCCAACTATTTTACCACCAAAACCAAAATCTGTGAGTATCCATCTAGGCTTCTATGTTTTTTGTTCATTTCAAGGGGTTTAAGCCAGAGTAACATCAGTTGTTATTGTCTGTGGCTACCTGGTATGACGAATTGGCAGGTTACGTTTAATGATATTTCTTTTTCTTGTCTGTGGACATTTTGTGTATATGGGATCATCGGTTGTCTTTGTATAGAATGAAAACTAAGTCTGTCCTGTTTGTCTCGGGACAAACAGGACAGAATTGGTATAGCTAACTTGGTTAGCTAGATAGCTAACATTAGCGCTATTACAACTAACTTAACACAGTTACTAGAAAATCTACATGACTAAACACATTCATTTCCAATTGCTGGTAAACTGGCTGTTGTTCCTCTACATCTGAACCTTCCTCTGACTCAGGTTCAGACGTACTGTTGAATACCTGATAGAGCCGTTGTTTGTTGTTGTTTTTTCTGGTGTCGGGGTAAACTGACTAATCAACGCGCAGCTCATTTCAATATTCATGTAAACATGCGTTCTAGTCCTTCTTTAGCGTTATGTTTTCTAAATGGTGAAAGTTTGGATTATGTTTCAGTGGTAAGACTGGCACCTGTCAGGGCTCTAGTTTGTGAGCTAAGATTAGCTAAGGTTATCTAATGATTTAGCCCAAGTAAGCAGCATATCGCTAACGTCAGGACTTTGCTGTTCATTAGGTATTAAATGGAGGACGTGGGCGCTTTGCTTATCGACGCAGAAAAAAGAGACAATAGTTTACAAAGTGGTGTTTTGTGGTGGATTGTGATTTATTGCAACTTCAGTATTCAGTCTCCCATCCTGATTGGCTGGATTTATGACGGCCAACGAATCAGACGGCGTAGTGGGCGGGACATTGTTCTCGACCACGGTGGGAAGACTGAGAGCTGCTTCAGACAAAGTAGTTTCATTTTATTTATTCAGTAAAATATCGGCTTATCAGCAGAACAAATGACAGATACACATTATTGTAAAAATGCTAATAATCGGTCGACCCCTTCTTCGTATTTCTAGTTATGGATGCTCATGGAGAGTTAAACCACTTAGCTGTGTCTGGTAAATGTAGTCATCCTCAGCCAATATGTGTAGAAAACTGTGACAGAGTTTATGAAATAAATAGGATGGTTTACTGATGTTCTGCGCTCCACGTTTTCACGACACTAGTCTGTAAATGTCAACAAGATACCTCACTTTTGTTGTTGTCATTGGGTGAAATACTGCGATTATATGATGAGGTGATTCACTGTTGTAATGTTGACACAACAGATTCATAAACCGACAGCAACACAAACCGTGACTCTCTCACTGTTTTACTGAAGCTGATAAAGTGATTCATGATTTATCCCTGAGGTCAACGGTGTATTTAATGGGGTCATTTATTGATCGAACAGTTTAAGGCATAAAATATCACCACACACTCTTTTTACAACCCAGCACCTTATTTGTTGTACCAGTATTGCTAAATGTGCAAAAAATTGATGTTAATTGTTACTTTTTTTCAGTTCTTTTCATTTTCTTACAACTAAAAAAAAGCATTTTTTTTTCTGTGTAGAATTAATTTTGTTTCATCACAGTTATAAATGAATTATGCAGCAGATCCTGAAAAAACACTTTTTAAATATATTTTATTATCATTTTAATTTGCAAGAAAATTACAAATATTGTGTTGAATTGGTCTTTCATCATTTGATGATTCTTTACAGCACAGTGCTGTAGCACTACACTCAATGTTTTTACTTTATAAAGTTGAAATAACTGGACATAAAACTCCTAAACAATTTTGTTAAAATGCAGAAAAAAGGTTTTGTCTTTGGTGTAAAACTTAACGACACTGAGATTAATAATTTCTGAACTTTTTCCAGCTTTTATGTGATTTATAACCTGTATAATTCAACTAAAAAACACAAACTAAAATCTTGTAGGGAGAAGAAATAAATGTTTCAGGTTAAATAATAAATAGTTGTAATTGATTCATTTTTAGTATTTGTTTTAAACAAAAAAATAAAATACTTTACACTTGCAAACAGTTACGTTATTTTATGTTAATTCATGTAAATTAAATTAACTTTATCGGTCATGGACTGAAAATGTGTCTGAATTGTGAAACAAACGTCCACATCCGGTTTTATTGTGAAACTCCCAACCGGAAGTTGTTCGTCATATTCCCGTAACCATGACACTTCTCCTGAACGTTCGCTGTTTGTTTTCTCCCGCGAGGCTTCTTCTGTTTACAACCTGTCACAACCAAGTCACACTTCATCTTCCCTCACGTGGTGTCACAACAGTTTTCACATCGCTGTTATTTATCCATGAAACGCTGTTTGTCAGTAATTTAATGTGAAAGTTCAGTCGCTGCAAACCAGCTACCACCGGTTCGTCCTGTGTCGCGTTACCGAGCAGACACGCTCCCTCACCCCGGTGAACGGACGCAGCTCCGCGGCCTCTGGTCGCAGTTCCGGTGGAGAACAGACTCCATGTGGTCCAGCACCAGACTGGGACCGGGACTACATGATCCAGCTGCTATTAGCAGGATTAGCTATTTAACAGCCATCAAACAGGCTGCAAGTAAACATGTAGCATTAAACCTTTAAATACAGAAACTTTTAATGATGAGATTTGTGTTATTTATCTGTAAAATTTAGCTCATTCACTTTTGCTTTTGTTAATCTCATACACTTAATAATTAGGATTTCCCAGGATCTATTGAATGCATCTGCATCTTGCAAGAAATGATGGTTCGTAAAGAACACACAAAGCTTCAACGAGATCTCATCGTTACTAGATATCAGTTTGGAGAAGGCTACAAAAAGATTTCCAAGGCGTTAGATGTTCCCTTGAGCACGGTGAAGTCAGTCATCAACAAATGGAGAAAATATGGGACGACTCAGAATTTACCCAGAACAGGACGTCCGACCAAAACTGACGAGGGGACGAGGAGAAAACTGTTGAGGGAGTCGGCAGAGAGGTCGACGGGAACTTTAAAGGAACTGCAGGAAGTTTTGGCAAGTAGTGATTGTGTTTTCTTCATGAGGTTTTTATGCTGACAAGACAGAAGACAAGAGAAACATCCCGGCTTGACTAAAATTTTGCAAAAACGTGCCTTGAGTTTCCTAAGAGCATTGTGGGAAAATGTGCGGTGGTCTGATAAGACCAAGGTTGGAGTGTGGTGAATCATCAGAGTTAAGACTTGTTTACGTTTCATGTTATTTTTGGCTCAAAACTTTCAGGATTTTCAGGAAAAACTGAAGATGAAGAGGAATTTTACCAAAAGCAAATACTGAAGATCTGAAGAGGATTTGACACTTTGAAGGAGGAGTGGACTGATATTGTCAAATCAAGATGAATTATGCTCATAAAATCTAATCAAAAGACAGAACGATGTAATAAAACAAAGTGGTGAAGGTTGTCCAGACTAATAAAAGTTTTCAAACATATTTAGTTAAACTGTTCAGGTTATAGGTCAAATTAAAGCTGGAAAATGATCAAAACTTATTTATCAAACAACATGAAAAGCTGCTATTTTAACAGTGCTGAACAAAAATCAATATCCTTGTGTTTGATGTTTATTATCTTTATGTTTTCTTGTCGGTCTCAGGTGACGGTCGAGATCGATGGACAAACCACAGACGCAGCCGTGGACGCTGGAGACTCGGAGCTCGCTGGAGGATCATCTCCTCCATCGTCTGAAGGTGGAGAAGAGGAAGACTTTGTCACTGCCGAAGAAGAAACTGAAAATCAAGAAACTGAACTCAAAGAAAGCAGCTCGGACTCTGCTGAGGTGAAAACTGAGGAAGAGTTCGAGTTACATGATGGAAATATTGTTGTGAAGGAAGACGACATGGAGGAAAGTTTTGGAGAACCTGATGAGAGCGAGGACGCGGCGATGGATGAGACTTCTAACAGCGACAATGAGTCAAAAACTGATAAAAACACAAATTCAGATAGTAACTCTAATACGGAAACGAGTACGAGGCGAGAAACGAGGTCTCACACTTGTAAGATGACGGTTTCTACTGCTGAAGACCTGGACGAGATGATGGACATCGGTACGGTGGATCAGATGGAGCAGGAGGCGCAGATGAAAAAGGAGGAACTTGAAAATTCAAGTACAGGTAACAGGAAACTTTATCTGCCGCACTGAGACACATTTGTTATCATATCTATTAATATACCTGCAACACTTCATGTTTTGTTGCTTTACGTGCATGAGGTTTTCAGAATAAAGGTCCTCGATAAATTGATAGTAGATCTGAAATGATTAGTTGAATAATGAAACTGATTTGATGGGTTTAGTTTTTATAGACGTCAGCCATTTTCTGATCGTTTCATCGACCTACAGATCAGTTTTAATAAATCAGAAATGTAAACAATCATAATTTGAAGTTGTAGCTGATAGAAGTTAAAAACAGTTAAAAGTGACTGGATGTTTTCACCTTTTACTTTGTCTATAAATACATAACAATGTTATATTATTTGCCTCTTTTTTTGGCAAGATGTTGTAAAAAGAAATGTCAGTTAATTAAAAATATTCAATACAAAATATATGACTATATAAATATTTAAATATTAGACATAATATTAGACTCCAGTCGCTGGTTAATTAGTATTTCTGGCTTCAATTACAACATGAAAAACAAAAGAAAACGATGTTTAATGCTCTACAACGTCATATTGATATCTGTGTGTCGATGTTTCCTCGTTCAGACTCAGTAGCTGAGGACAATAGCTCTGTTAAGCAGGAAACCGATGAGAAACCCACCGTGATGCCTCCACCTGCAGATGAGGATGTGAAAGTGGATTTAGATCAGATTCAGTCCAGTTCGTCTCCGTCGTCGGTCGTCACCGTCAGTACAGGTGAGAACCACTTCTGTTTATCACTGGATACAATTAAACCTTTTTTGTGACGGGGTGAGTATTAAACCACCATCATCTGACATTTGTGCCCCACACACCGATTCAACCAGTGTTACTTTAAGACATTTACGACACTATGATTGTGATTCACATGTTGCTTGTTCCTGCAGGAAGAGACAGCTCGTCTCCATCTGCCATGATGAACGGCATGAAAGTAGTAAAGTTATCGATACCAAGATTAGACACTGTAAGTACGTCTTCAGCCAGCACCTTTAATTGTTATGTTTTTTTTTATTATTTTGTTGGTTCAAACAAGGGTTTTCTGTCTTTTTCTCCGGTTGTAGGAAGAAATCCAAGCAGCGACTCAGTCGATCAAAACGTCCACTTCACCGCCTCTGGTCAAAGTGAAGGACGAGCCCATAGACGAGGAGTACGATCAGGCGCTGTTGTCGTCTCCTGCGTCGTCAGCGACTGTGAAGGATGAGCCTAATACTGCCAAGGTGGGTCACGCACCGCGGTTCACAACATTTTCTAAACGTTTTGTGAGCTTTTTATACGGTTGTTACGAAAGTGGAAGAGTAGAGCAACGTTACAACTCGCTGTCACTTGTCAGGAAACACCTGAAACTGTTGTTAGACGCCTCCATTTTGATGCATGTGCCTGAAATATGTAAAAAGGGAACTGTTCCTCAGTCATAAATCTGATCTTTCTGTGTTGAAACTAGAAGCTCTGAATGAGAAGAAAAGATACTGAACCACAGAAACATGGTGGTAATGTGTTTTCAAAAAAAAAAAAAAAAAACAAGAAAGGGGAAATTTGTTTGTGGAAAACACTTTGTAGCAATAAATCTGAGCTAGTTTTTTGTTAAAAGCTGCTGATCAAGAATTAAAGACCAGTGAGGAACCACTGGCTTTGATTTGCAACATGAAAAAATGAAGCATTTTCAGAAAATCAACTCATTTAACATCCTCTTACTCTCCAGGAATAACGTCTGCTTGTCTCTCGTTTCCAGGACGACCTGAGGATCGGCTCCGTCTTCTCTGTGACTCCAGCTACTGAGACGCAGTCGCTGCCCATAATCCATCCACCGTCTTCACAGATGTCCTGTACTAACTGCAAGAAGAGTCTGATGAAGGGTCAGACTGCGTTTCAGAGGAAAGGTTCCCCGGCGCTGTTCTGCTCCACCACCTGCCTCACAACGTCGCTCCCCTCGAACAAAGGAGTCACCAAGATCTGCCACAACTGCCAAAAGTATTTATATCTTCCCCTTAACAAACCTGTCTGTGTCGTACATATCATACAGCACGGATAAGTTTTCATTTTCTCCTCTCAGGTTGATATTTCGGCCTCAGGACGTCATCTTGTCTCCGGACACTAAAGGAGCCATGAAGGATTTCTGCAGTCAAACCTGTCTGACGTCCTTCAACTACAAGAAAAATCCTGCCAACTTAAGAAAAGCCGTCGCAGCCAATAAACCACCACAGATGACACCACAGTCTCTGTGCAGCATGTGCACCAGATACTGCATCGTAAGTCTGAACTGAAGAACTGAGCTGCAAATAAAGGTTGTTTTCATTGTAGATACATCAGTTTGGTACGATGGAGAATCAAAGCCTCTCAAGTCAAAATTCAGTGATTAAAGTCACCATATCGTTCGTCGTTTGGGTGCCATCGATATCTTTACAGCTGTTTCCTGTTTGAAAGCAGTTGCCTCAATCAAGTTTGTGTAGTTTCTTTTTTGATCAGACAGAGTCCTAATAATTATTACCACAGTGTGTTTGTGGCTTAAAAAAAGAGAATTTCTTTCTTTGTAAACAGTTTCACTAAATTACCTTTGCAAAACTTTTTGTAGAAACAACATTTGCTGTCAGATCATTTGATTTAATTTAATCCTCCTGTCATTAATCTCCACTTTATTCTTGCAAATTTAGACTTTAATCTCAAATTTTCATCTCTTTCTCAACAGTCAAATTAAAACTAAATCTTCCTCCTCCACATTTTTATTTCTTATTCTCCATCATAGTTTTGACTTTTACAGTAAAATTAGGATTAATCCAAAGTGTTTTGTTGTTCTTTGTCCTTCAGAGTAAACATGAGGTGATCCTGAGCGGAGCAGTCCATAAGATCTGCAGCGACGCCTGTTTTAACCGTTTCCGTGCGGTGAACAACCTCTCCATGGCCGGCTGTGCAAACTGTGGCTCCTACTGTCACAGTAAACCCGTCATGTTGAAGATGGACGACAGCAGCAAAACTCTGTGCAACGCAGAGTGTCTGACCAAGTACAAGGAGGTAAAAAGAAAAACTGAGGAGTTTGTTTTCATCAGTAACTCACAGGCTGCAGATAAAACCGAAATGTCTCTTTTATTTTATTAAATCCAGAAAATGAAGATCACTCATCCGTGTACGATGTGTCGAACGACCCGTCTGCTGGCCGAGATGGTCGACAACAAAAACAGCGACGACACTGTGAATCTGTTCTGCAGCAGCAGCTGTTTGATGGCGTTTAAGGTTCAGACTGTCAGTACGTCAGGTACAAGACAACAACTTCTCCTACTTAATTCGTTTTTAAAGTTTTAAAGCTTAAAAGTTTGTGCATTAAAACCAGTTTATTTCTTAACTTTTAGGCGCTCGGTTGAACTGTGATAGTTGTGGTAAAAACACAGTGCCGGCCTATCACCTCGCCATGTCAGACACCTCCATCAGGAACTTCTGCACGTTACCATGTGTCATGATTTTTCAGGTAAAGTGTTTTAATTATTTAATATGCAATTCCTCCAGATTTGTTAAGAAAAAACAAAGAAAGTGACTCCTTGTTTCTGTGTTGCAGGAAAAGTTCAAGAAGTCGCAGAAACAGGTGAATGTTTTCACCAAACTGCCAATGGGATCCACACAAATTCAGACTGTCGCTCCTACGCAACATCAGCAAAACGTCCCCAAAGAACCGCCCAAGTTGAACTGCTCCCAGTGCAGCCGCAGTATAACATACAAACCTGAGCTCATTCAGATCAAGGTAACTTGTGTGGGAGTGAGTTCAGACCAGTCTGTTTCCATAAACAACTTGCTCTTATTTCAGAAACACTTGAGTCACATGTGATGTTTGATGTTACCAATGATTAGTTGAGTCTCAGTCTCTGTCGTGATCATTGGCAACTTGTGTTCCCCTGATCTGGAGTCTCAACACCTGGTCTGAGACCTGTAGTGTTCACACTACAAGACTTGTCAGTGATTGACTCCCGATCACACCGCGACGTCACCAAACTCTACGTCTGGTCACGTGAACTAGACAGGATGTAGCCGCTGCTTCTCACCGTGATTTACAGCCGTTTATTGTTGATGAGCACCGGTGAAGACGCTGCCTCCGACACAGACTAAACCGATAAACCAGTGTGTAAACATCACCATGGCAACACACTGGTTAACATGGTGGAGCTGAAATCAGCAGCAGACCTCCCCGGTACCGGGTAACATCTGGATCAGACGTGGGGAGTTTGTAGAAACTGAAACTGAAAGAAAAAGCGTTAAAACATCAGACTTTTAAACGTGGTTGTGAGTGAATCAGTGAGACGGCAGCAGCATTTATCTCACATCCCTCCTCTGATTGGCTGTCGCTCTTTGTCAGTCTCTTCCGACTCCTCCAGTTTTCTAACATAACTTTGATCCAGTCCCGGTCTCAGACCAGGTCCCGACGGCCTCTGATGGAGTCGTTAGGGCTGTTCACACATTATGATCATTAACTGATGATTCACCAACCATCAGAGGACCAAGTCCACCAGACACCACCACTGGAGATCACTGGTGAAGTTGACTAGTGTGGACTAGGCTCTAGAGATGATGGACATAGTATTTTCATCGTTGTGGTGTTTTCACATAAAGAAAATTAGATTTAAAAAATGGAAACGTTGATTTACTTACATTAAAAAACGAATCACTGCATAAAATGTTCTGATTGTTTGTGTCGACTCTTTGTTTGCAGGACAAGCTGGTTTTCGTCTGTAGCGTGGAGTGTTCTCACGAGTTCAAGAGGATCAACTACGTGGCGAGTTTGTGTGAATACTGTAAGATCGAGAAGATCACCAGAGACGCTAAGAGAATCAACAATAGAGACTGTTACTTCTGCAGCGACGGTGAGGACGCCGTGAGAAAAACCTGTGACATGTAACGTGTTGTAGTTTGAGTGTTAACGTATAATACGCCTCATCTCTTCTTCATCTCAGGTTGTAAACTCCTCTTCAGACACGATTTGACTAAAAACTGGGGCAAACACTGTCACTCCTGCGCCTACTGTCACTCTGTGTCCAAGAAGGTGGTGACGGCTCAGTACGGAGGCTCGACGGAGGAGTTCTGCTCCGAGGACTGCAGGTCCAGATACACCATGTTGTTCTGCCACGTAAGTTCAAATCAATCACGTAAAAAAATCACATTTAAACTGAAACAACGCTGATAATTATCTCACTAATCTGTCTGTTTTCTCTCAGGTCGCCAAGTGCGACACCTGCGGGCACAAAGGGAAACTGAAGCAGAGTCTTCCCATGTTGGGGGAAGTCAAACACTTCTGTGACACGAGTTGTCTGCTACAGTTCTGCAGCGATAAAGTGGCCACGCAGGGCGACGTCTTCGAAGGTCTGTTGTTGTCGTTGTTGTTGTTTACTTTCTTTTGCATATTTTAATTTGCTGTGTTGTGATTTAAGCCGTTTTTAATTTACGTCTGTCTTACTGTCACACCTCCGTAAGGGCTGGCTTTTCTTGTGAACGTGATGTTTAAGGGACTTTTGTTCAAATTCATCAGAATTCGAGCATGAGCTGATTTCGATTTTAGTGACTAAACGTCAAATATCAAAGTCACTTTGAGCTCACAAAACAAAATATTTTGGCCTCTCAAATCTGAAGACGTCACGTTAAGGCGTCAGACAACTTAACTTGTAGATAAATCTCCCCTAACGATTAAAGTTGGACCGAGTCGGTAAGTTTGAACACGCTGAGCTGACGCCTCTGTTTCGTTTTCTTGGATGTGAAGCCACAGGTGAGGCCACACCTGTCATTGCCAACGTCATCTCACTTGCAGATCGTCCAACAGGAAAATCCAACGCTTCCGACAGAACCGCTCAACAAAGTAGATACACATGCAGTTATTCATGCACTGTATGTCAAAAATTTGCAATAAGCAATTCAACAAAGTTTCACACTTCTTTACTGTCTTTGTCTCCGCAGATTTAATCCCAAACTTCAAAACAAAGGACTCCGGACATGTAAGTTGGTGATGATTATATTTATATTATGTCATAAATAAAAATGTAGATGGGTTTATGTAGTAGAATAACATCTGCTCTGTGATGTAGTTTATTAATCAGGGCAACTTTATTTGTGTAGCACGAAGAAATCAAGTGTTTTACATAAGATGGTTTCTGTTCTAGAAATACAGAAAAGCTTTAACTCTTTAAAAGATTTAAAGAATAGACTCAAATCTTCAGGGAGTTTGTTTAAATTTAAAGCTTCTGTTGCTGGATGTGGATAAATATATGCACAAAAACCCCAAGATGTAACTTTTATCTACACTTTTTTGTCGTTTGTCTTCTTCAGATCAGTATTCAAACCGAAACAACAAAACCTCCTCAGAAAATCCTCAAGAACAAAGCTCTTCTGTGTCGACCGCTGGTGCAGAACAAAGGCATCTCCTGTAAAACGCAGACGGCCGACGTCGAAGCACAAACAGGTGAAACACCTCTGCTCTGAAACAAACAAGATCACACCACAGTTTTTCTTCTTTAAAACCTTAAAACTAATGTTATTGCAGCAAATGATTAAATTATTTGACCATCAACATCTTCATATGTTCATTGTTCACTATCTCTTTTTCTTCCTGTTGCTTTGACAGTTTAACAGTTGGTAAACTTTTTGAGTGAGGGTTTTTCATTCATTTCTTCGTATTTTTTTTTTATCTTCAGACGACCTCTTCCCAAAAGTCATGATTGTTCCCGTCCCAGTACCAGTGTACGTTCCTGTCCCCATGAACATGTACAGCCAGTGTACACCTAAACCCGTGGGCGTGCCGCTACCGGTACGTCAAACACTACAACCACCTCTGGGTCGAGTCAAATTGTTTCAATTCCAACTTTAATCTGAAGCTGTTATTTTTTCCGACCAGCTTCCTGTGCCCATGTTCCTTCCCGTGACGATGGACAGCGCCGAACGCATCGTGGAGACGATCCAGGAGATCAAGGAGAAGATCCCGTCCGACCCTTACGAGGCCGAGCTCATCCTCATGGCCGAGATGGTGGCAGAGCAAGACGAGAAGAACGACAAACAGGAGAGAGCGAAGGAGAAAGTGGTGGAGAAAAAAAAGCAGGAGAAAAACGAAGCACCGGCACCAGACGGTAAAAGAAACAGATCTACAGCTGATTTAAGTGTTTAAATGACAGAGGACGGATAGATTCACTCGTGTTGGTTTTACAGACACCAGCAACCTCATCGACGACTTGGATGCAGACGAGTTGGACAGTTTGCTCAACAACTGGGACGACACCTCCTCTGACACCAGTCTCAGGTCACCGAGTCAATCGAATACGCAAGAGAAGCTCAACCCGACGATGGACGTTCCCGTGGTAACGCCCTCTGAGCCTCAATACGTGCCGCCACCTGCATGTCCACCGGGCATGGACATCGAAGCGGACTTCACCGTCGGTGAGGAGATGAGATGTTCGGTCCCTCCAGGATTTCATTGTTTAGTTGAGATTGTTGAGACCTAATTTGTCTGATTTCGCGGCAACTTTTCTAAAAGGTTACAGTGTTTTTAGGTGTTTTGTTGCAGTGAAGTTTCAGGAGCAAGTCAGCGTTGTGATTTCTTTTTTTTTTTCTGTTAAACAGTGAAAATTGCAATAACAGTATAATCATAAACATTTTATAGTTTCTACAGTTAATTAAGAATAAAGAAGATGACACCAGTGTGTTAGTGATGTGTCTGAACTGACCCTGTGTTTCTAAATTTTTCGCGTGTTTCTCGGTGACAAAGTGTTTCTCAATAGACGACTTCCTCTTTTCCTCGTCTTTGGTGACCTCAGTTCAGATACTGTTTCTCTTGGTCTTTAGCAGTGACGTTGGAAGATAAACACGAGTTTTTTTTTTTCTCTCACGTTTCCTGCGTCTTCCAAAATAAAACAAGGAAGTGAGTTTACTGATGTATGATAACGGATCAACGTTTCAACAGGAAACATGACAAGGTCGCACACAAATCAATTGGATCTGTTGAATTTGTGTTAATAGATGTGATCACAACATTGTGAAATCCTGGAGGGTCTGTTCAGATGTTTGATCTCAGGTTTATTAAATGTTTTCTAACTTTCATCTGCTGTGATTTTGTCAGAAACTCTGGAGAAGTTGGCGCAGCAGAGGGACCAGGAACGAGCTGCGAGTCCACCGGCTACGTCACGACGACGACAAGCTCACAGGAAAGCCCGAGAAAAAATTGTAATTAGATTTTATGTTCTTATTTATTTAGGTTATCATTAACACAAACAGCTTTTAAAACCATTTGTCTTCATTTTATTAAAGAACCGTAAGGCAACGCGTTCGTCTAAAGCGGCTGAAAAAGCGGCGTCACAACGAGGCTCCGCCCACAAGGCGGCGGCTGAAGAAATCCCTAAACTGAAGAGTGAATATGGAGTCGACGCCTGGAAACGATGGGTCCAGTGGAGACAAACTCAACCCAACCTGGAGAAACCACGCTACGGTTGTAAGTCTGGTCGCATCTTAAAATACAGATTATCACAAAAAAAACTGGTTTGAGGTCATTTAATTTGTTTTTAATGTTAATTTCAGCTCGTCCGATGGAGTTAAAGGAGGATGTGCTTCGATGCGCCACAGCTGAGCTGAGCTACGGCCTCTGCTGCTTCATCTCTGAAGTGAAGCGACCGAACGGAGAACCGTACTCCCCCGACAGCCTGTTCTACCTCTGCCTCGGCATCCAACAGGCAAGACCAGCAACGTGTTACACTCATATGACTGGACAGAACACGTTAAATTAAACGCTGCATGAATACTACTGAAATTTAACCTGTAAACTTTTGTGTCTCTGCAGTATCTGTTTGAAAATGGTCGTGTGGAAAACATCTTCATGGATCGTTTCTACAACAAGTTCTCTAACGAGTTCACCAGTATGCTCAAAGGCTTCACACCCTCAATCACAGCGAGTGGTGCGTGATTTTATCTGTTAATGTGTAAGTTTGTCTCTGTTTCACACACGACCAGTTTTAAATCTGGTCTCTGTTTCTCGTCTTTAGGTTACATCCACTCCCGTGTGGAGGAGGAGTTTCTCTGGGGCTGTAAACAGTTGGGTGCGTATTCTCCCATCGTCCTCCTCAACACTCTGCTCTTCTTCTGCTGCAAATACTTCGGCTTCACTACGGTGGAGCAGCACCGTCAGCTGTCCTTCGCCCACGTCATGCGCTGCACCAAAACCAACACCAACAACACCAAGACCACCTTCCTGCGCTTCTACCCGCCATTATCCTTAAATGAAGCAGATACAGGTAAGAATATGGTTCCATACTAGTGTTTTATAGTAACAAAGTAATAATACTTCATTGATGTACTTCAGTATGTTTTTGGACTTTCTGTACTTTTACTTCTCTACATTTCCTAACTTAATTTAATACTTTTACTCTGTTTTCATTGTTGAGCAACGAAAGCAAATGTGGTGTTTTCACTCTAAGTCGACCTGTGACTGTTTAAACCATCAACACCATGTCTGAGGGTTGATGGAGGCTCCATCTTAAAGGTGGATGATGGAGAAACTTCAAAAAAATATAATAACATCAAACAGAAATTTAAATTTAGTGAAAAAAAAAACAACTTTAGTTCTTTAGTTCAGACTCAAGACTTTGTCTATGAAGATTGTTGTAGCTCCATGTTTTAAAGTGCTGGATAAACTTCATAATATTCTTCTGTTTTATTAACATGTACTTGTACCTTTACTTTCTACACTTAAGTACATTTAATTATAGATTACTGTCATAGTTCAGTACAGTAAATACTAGATACTTTAAGACTTTTACTTGAAGATTATTCTAGTCACTGACTTGAACTTCTACCAAAGTCATTTTTCTTTTCTACTCTAGTATCTGCTCTAGTGAGACAGGTTGCTCCAACATTGCTCCATGCTGACATTTTAAACCTTTCATTAGTTGTTTTAACTAATTCAAATGTAAATGTGTGTTTGTGCAGAGGTTCCTGCCAAAAAGCGTAAGGAGGAGGAGAATAAAGAGGACATCCTAGAGATGATGGAGAACACAGACAACCCTCTTCGCTGTCCGGTCAGACTCTACGAGTTCTACCTCTCCAAATGGTGAGTATCGTTCCCACCAACACTCTCAGATATGTCTAATCTCCCAGTCAACATGTCGACTATTATCTGTCCTCCATTCAGCTCGGAGTCGGTCAAGCAGCGAACCAACTTGTTCTACCTTCACCCCGAGCGCTCCTGCGTCCCCAACAGCCCGTTGTGGTTCTCATCAACGCCTCTGGATGACAACACCATGGAGGCCATGCTCACCCGCATCCTCACCGTCAGAGAGCTGCACCTCAAGACGAACAAAGACGGAGGGACGAAGCGGAAGACGCCTGAAGACGAGGAAGACGAGGAGTCAGAGTGACGAGCCACCAGAACAGAACAGAAGTGACCTTTTTCTTGGTGTAGCAGCTCAAGGTGTAAACGGCTGTAGATTGATTCAAACTCAGTCCAATAAAATAAATCTAACTCACACTCAAGTACAAAACTCTGAACTGCAATATGAACTTGGTTGAATAGATTTTTTTCAAAGGCCGCTCCAACTTGCCATGGTAAGTACAGAAAATGGCTTTACACAAAAAAACTGCTAGTTCACATAGTGACATTAGTGACTTGTGATTTTTTTTTTTCTTTTATGTTAAATAAAAGATTCAAACTGTTTTCTATATTTCCTTTTACATCACCTGTAGAAGGACGACACATTTTTTGACAAACATAGTGCGACTGATGGGATTAAAGATGTTTTGAAGTGATTTGAACAAATTTAGATACATGAAAAAAAGTCTGAATGAATGTAACGCACACCTCTCCCATCGGGGAAAAAACGCACAATTTTCCTCCCTTTGTGTATTCAACACTAAACTGAACAATAGTTTTTATGTTATTTCATTTTTAGTGTCTTCTTGAGACACTAATTTTGTTTTTTTTCATAACAATCACCCCCAGGTATTATATATATATATAAATATATATATATATATACATTTAAAAAAAACAACAAATGAAATACTTGTCCCTTGATGCATATCTTGGTTATATTAACCCCCTCAGTCTGAATAGTATGTTTACCAGGGTTGTCTAAGTATTTTATACTGTATGTTCTTTAAAAAAAAAAAACAAAACAAAACAAAAATAAAACATTTCAAAATGTTCAGTGAGATTCAACAGTGGAAGACATTTAATGTGTTAAATGTCTCTTGTGTCTGTGTTTCATTTTATTATTTACAGCATTTTTTTACTGAAGAAAATACTCATAAGTAAAAGCATTAAAAATTAATTAATTATAAATGTAATAATTATAAATATAAAAAAAGACTTTGTATATGTAGAGTTGTTTTTTTTTTAATAAAGTTGAGGTAAGTATTTTCTTTGACTTATTTGCTAATAAAACACATGATATTTGATTCTTACTTTGTCAAATGTGGCACAAATGATGATATATGACCAAACTAATATGATATTGAAGAAAAAAACTTTCTATTTGGATTTTAGTAGATGAAAGATGCCAGTGATGCAGTTTAATGTGTTTAATTATAGGTCCAGTTAAATTTTATTAATATAATCATGAAATAAAAATATTTATTTCAAGGTGCTTTACAATATTATAAAATAGAAAAACCCAACGTTTTCCTCACTGAGCGGGTTATTTATTCACAGGGACACGTCTGAGACTTTAACTACATGTCCTCATAAACCACATAAACCAGTATTCTCGGCGTATTCACGGCCTATCACTGCTCCCAGTGGTCGAGACGATCTCAAAAGCTGATTGGCTGCTTCCGCTGTCAGTCAAACACGCTGAAATCGGTGATTGGCTAAGACCTCCATTCTCTCGCTGACGTCAGCATCACGAGGTCTCTCCATGAGGAAAATGTGAAAGGAAGATGGCGGCCTGTGTGCTAGCTACCTTTGTTACTTTTCTTGCTTCTGCTGCAGGATTTTAAAGCGAAGGTAAAAGTCTTTCTGTGCGAAAACAAGTTATATGTTGAATTAAATGTATTCAAGTCAAATGCAAAAGATAAAGTGTTGGTAAACTAGTGCTAGCGTGCTAACTGGTAGGTAGTTTGTGTTAGCATGCTAGCAAGCCATAGGTGCAGTGCAGAGCAAACAACAGTGAAACAACAATATTTAAAAGTTAATAGAGTTGATATAAACATGTCGAGACAATGTCACACAGAGGAGACAACTGTCTAGTGACTAGTTCACTGTTGTTGTCATTGTTTAGTCTTTGTTTTAGCTGAAACGTCTTCCTCGTGCACACAGGTGTGCAAAAGTTTGATGTTTTTCATAAGAAAATGATGTCATGCACAATTTTAATTTTTTAGATGACTTAATAGAAATTTCATTAAACAAAAACACACAATTAAAGCTATTTATTGTGTTATTTATATATTATTTCCTCTCAGCAGGTGAGTTCTTACCTGCTGAAACTGTCTCTCTTGTTTGTTTTGACACTGTTTGTTTTACACACACAAAGTAAACACAGACTTTGTCTTTGTTTGATGGGAATAAAACTGCAAAGTACAGGTGAGGAACACAGTAAAAATACGATAACATACTTTTAAATGTACTTTGCATGAAACAACAAGTCTGCTGAAGACATTAAAGTCACTTAAATACTGTTTTAACGGTAAAAACTTTATGACACTGTTGTGTTTAACGATATTTGTGTGATTCAAGACTCAAAGCGTTTGTTGTCATTTCCACTGAATAAAACATGTTTCACTGCACAATGAAATTCTTCATCTGCCGTCCACAAGAATACCAGGCTGTTAAAGTCTAATAGAAGATGAAACAGATAGATAATAATAATAGAAACACAATAAAGCCAAGAAAATAAATACAGTAAAATATACAGCTCTAGTATATATATAGTGTCAATGGTAGAAAAGTGTGATATTATAAACAAATGTGATCTTTAACAGTCTGTAACGTTGTATACTTATTAAAAAAAATACTCCTTATTGTCCCTACTGTGGTAAACAATAACAAACATATATTAAAACATAACAAACATAATGTTTTCATATATTTTTTTGTGTTTTACAGTTTTAGACCCTGTTTCACACAAAGAAAGTTAGTTTTTAATTGTGGCTACCTTGTAGCTTTAATGTCTTTGTGGGCAAACTAACTAGTTGTTGGTGTGAATCAACACATAAATAAATTGTTTCAATAACATTTTGCCAAGTAGTGTGTAATATGTACACGGCAGGTCTCCTGTTGGCTGAATCCAATTTAGTGTTTTTATAATTTTTATTTTTCCAGCTATAATGGAAAATCAGAAACTTCCTCTGACTCCAGAGGAAGACGCTGTGGAGCACATCGTCGATCGTAGAGACAAAACTTTCCTGGAAGAACGGTTCATAGATTCTTTTAAAGGTGAGTGGCACATGTCTGATGTGTGAAACTATGATTTATAAAGTTAAATGTTACAACTCAAAAGAAAATCATCTAAATATGCATTAGCTAATTTCAGCAGAACAGCAGCTTTATAATTGTCAGACGAGCAGGACTCATGTTTTCATATTGATTTCTGTTTTTTAGGAAGAGGAGTCTTCACCAGCCAAGTCATCAAACCATCTGCGTTTGTTGTCGAGTATCGTGGGAATATTTTTTGTCACAAAGACACAAGACCCAAGAAGGAAAGTAGCGACACAGTGAACAATTATTTATATGAGTTTTCATGGAAAGGATCAAACTGGTGGTAAGTTTTCTTCTCATTTACCTCGTTTGTTAGTTAATGATGGTTCAGCGCGGTAATTTTAGGACTGTATTTTATTTTTCTCACAGCGTTGATGCTTCCAAAGAGGATCAGACTCTTGGAAGACTTGTGAATGATGATCACATAAGTCCCAACTGTGAAATGAAGAAGATTAATCATGA
Source organism: Polydactylus sextarius (assembly GCA_016801845.1). Lineage (NCBI taxonomy): Eukaryota > Metazoa > Chordata > Actinopteri > Polynemidae > Polydactylus > Polydactylus sextarius. The sequence goes on from CM028927.1 coordinate 18,340,457, forward strand.
AGGGAAGCCGCACTTGTGCCTTTTTGCAGTGAAGGAAATATCTCCGGGTGAAGAGATAACGTATGATTATGGTGATTCCTTTTATCCGTGGCGTTCAACGGTGGGTTTGGATCAGTATCAATATTGTTTGTTACATATTGCTTTTCTACCTTTTTGCTCTTTTAAATTGGTAAAATCACATTATTTCATAGTGTTATACCATATTTACAATGCACATTAGTTTTATTATTGTGGTTATATTAACTTTCAAAGTTGTTTATTTTTCTTCTCTTTTTTTCTTTTTTTGCATTTGACCTTTAGCAATGCTACAGTGGCTCAAGATCCTCACACACTGACTTTTACGCTACTTCATCAACACCAGGAGATGAGCGGGTACGTAAACTGTCTACATTATGAGAGTGGCAGCACATACACACACACACACACACACACACACACACACACACACACACACACACACACACTGTCGCTGACTTAAACAAAAGGAAGTTGTGGTTTCCGTTAGTGTCTTCCTCTGCTCTGATCTTAATCACTGAACTTTACTTTCTGCTGATTAAAGTAGTTTTGTCTTCACTCACAACAACAAGAACAAGAAGTACATTTTTATGTACAAATGTTTTTATTTCTAATAATTCCCTTCAAAAATGGCTTGATTATATCGTTTCTCTCATGTAAAACCAGTTTTAAGGACAGTTTCACTCTAGTTTCTCCTTCAGTGTAAATACTTTGTGAGAATATAAAATGAATAATAATTAAATATAATTAAATTAAATAATTATAGCAGATTCCACAACTTTAAACTTTGTATTTGAACAAGAAAAGATCTTGATCTTAGTGAAATTACCTCATCAACAAGTTTTGGACAAGTTTTATGCACTTCACGTTTTAGTTTGTTAATCCTCATGTGACGGCATGAGGACGACATCTGATTGGTCAAAAAAAAAAAAAAAAAACTATCTTAAGCGTCTGAAAACAGTTGATCTGAGACCTGATAAAGACTAAATCCACACAAGAACTGAGGCGAGTTTTGCAAATAGATTAAATTTATTTCTTTATTATTATTTAACGTATAACATATTTAATATTGAACTATTTGCTGAATGACATATTTTATATATGTCAGTTCGAGCATATATATATATATATATATATATATATATATATATATATATATGCTGACTTTTATACATGTATTTATTTTTAATTTTCAGTCATGTTGCGTTGTTCTAAAAACAGGCAGGAAACTAAGCAGTAGAATGAACGTTTCTTCTGTGTAACATATATATAAAGTTTGTTGTTTGTATTTCCAGGTGAAGGACTCGGCAGCTTTCTGCACTGATGAATCCTGCTCTGATGATGAAGAACTTCCTGACGGTGGACCAAATCATGACAGATTTGGTTTTTCCAGCATGAACAGTCAGTCAGATTCAGACCATGATTCTGGTCAGGACGCGTCAGGATCCTTCCTGCTGCAGACAGACGGAGCTTCCTGCAGTGGGCGGCAGGACGACGAAGCTCCGCCGGACTCTGATGAACACAACTTGAACCAAAGCTCCCAACTGGACCAGACCGCTTTGAGCCCCAGCTCAGATGAGAAACGTAGGTCCAGAAAGGTTGGACAGAAAACCAAGGAGATGTTTTGCCCCCCAAGAAATTATTGCTATCTATGTGGGAAAGGCATGGCTAAAATTTCACGCCATCTTTTTAAAGCACATGCTCACGAAAACCCTGATATCGCTAAAGCTTTTTTGTTGCCAAAACTATCCAAAGAACGCAAAAGAATAATGGAGGAGTTACGAAACAGAGGAAACTACAAACATAATCAAGAGGTGTTAAAGAACAACAGTGGGACATTAAAGCTGAGAAAACGATCCACCCTGGAAGTAAACGCTAAAATGTATGCACACTGTCTACACTGTAAAGGTCTGTATGTACGTAAGACAGCGTGGAGGCATATTGCCAGATGCCCGTACAGGAAAACATCCAACACTGAAACATCTGGACGGACGAGAGTTTTAAGTGAGATTGCTCTTTCAGAGTCCGCTTTCTCTGAAAAACTCCAGTCTGGTGTGTGGAAGATGCTTTTGACCATGAAACAAGATGAGATTGCGTTTGTAATTCAAAACGATTACACTCTAATACAGGTGGCGCAGTATCTGTGTGACTTATACAGCTGTGACCAACAGAGACACGACTACATCAGACAGAAGCTGAGGGAAATGGGAAGGCTGCTGTTAGCGCTGCATGAGAAGTCTATATTCAGCTACGAAGACGCTTTGAAAACTAAAAACTTCCACAAAGTTGTTGAGACTGTTAAAAACGTCGCTGGTTTCGATGAGAAAAAGCAGAATTATGAAAAACCGAGACTTGCTTTGAAGTTGGGTCACTTGTTGAAAAAAATGTGCAGGATCATCCTGATTGGATCAGACGGCGACAAAGAGCTGATGAGAGAAACGAAGGCTTTCATCAGTCTGTGTGAGAAACAGTGGACTGAACTTTTACATGAGGCTCAAGAACAGGAAGTAAACAGACCGTCCACATTACCGTTCACACGTGACGTCCAGACGTTCTACAGATATCTACAGTTGACGTCAGCTGACGCCATCAAGAGCCTCAAGATGATGGAGACTCCTCAGATTTACAGCTCGTTGTGCAGAGTGACGCTCGCTCAGGTTTCCGTCTTAAACAAAGGAGAACCTGAAGTTTCAAAAATGACACTGACATCGTTTCAGGAGAGAGACGACGCCACCAAAGTGTTGTCCAAACACTTCATCAGAGTCAGTTTTATGACCAAGACCCGTCAAAATATCGCCGTCTTGTTGACGTCAGATCTCATCGGTGCATTGACGCTGCTGGTGAGTAAGAGGTTGGCGTGTGGCGTTCACAAAGACAATCCTTATCTGTTTGCGAAGCCAAACAATTCAGCCTCGTGTCTCTTCCACGGAGGTATTTGCATCAGGAGCTTTTCACATATGTGTAGCGCCAAAAACCCAGAGCACCTCAGGTCGTTGCATTTTCAAAAGCACATCGCAAGAATTTTCCAGATTCTCCACCTGGAGAATGATGAGCTCAGTCATTTGTCTAAACTGCTGGGTCACGACATCCGCGCCGACAGAGATTATTACCGATCTCCAGCAGCAGCTGTGGAACTGGCAAAGATCGCAAAACTACTTCTGGCGATGGAAAAGGGATCACTTGAACGTTTTAAAGGAAACTCTCTGGAGGAAATTGAGATTGAAGGTAGGGCTGTGTGTCCACAGTAATCTACACACCTGACCTGAAGAACAAAAGCACCCATTTAGTTACAATTAAATACATTTTTTCATTTTGTTTTTTATTCAAGACGAACTGGAGCCAGATGTTGAGCAGAACAACTCAAAAACTAGAGACACTGTGACGGTCGAGGAAGAACCAGAGAGTTTATCTGAGCAGAAAGGTTTGTTGTGAAAATAACCTGATTCATACACACTATCTCTAATATTTATAATTTGAAGGAAAGGACGTAATGTAGTGTATGATTTATTTTTTGGTAAATATGGATGAGAGAGTAGTAGATTAAACACACGTAGCATAAATTTCTAAGCTTGATTTTAGTACATTATTGTTTCATAAATTGAGCTGAAAAGAAATATTTTCACACACAGATTTTCAAAATATTTTTGCAAAATTTTCCAGATGATGTGGAGCAACGCAGCAGACGACTGAGTCCTGAAGAAGACGCCCTGAAGCACATCAAGGCCCGAAGAGACAAACCCTTCCTGCAGGGAATGTTTGTTGACCATGTAAAAGGTTGATGATTTTATTTTTTGTAATGTCTCTGTTCCATGAAACCGTTTTAGCACGACTCTACTCAGTTTGGTAGCAGACACGTTGTTGTTTTCCAGTCAAACTGCTGCAATATTGTGACACAAAAACATCAGTAAACATTAATGGACATGGAGGAGATGCTGTACTTGTTGCTGGGTTAGCTTACGACCAGGTAGCTATGACGATGGCTATCACTCTTGTCCTGTTTAAAAATGGAGCTTGATTATTTTATTGACGCTCTCTCAACTCAACTGGCGTCTGGTGGCAGCTTGTGAAGACACTCCCTCTGACCAATCAGTGGCCGGCGGCCTGTTCATGTCACGTTTTAGTATCGACTCAGATCGACTGGTTCCTCGACAGAGCAGGTATCAAAAAAGCTCCAGGTACCAGGTACAATCCCTGATGGAAAACACACACGCGTGGCGCTAGAACGGTTTAGTGTAAAAGTCCTGTAACAGTTTCTTGTAGTTTTTGACAACAAACATGGTAGATTTATCTGCTTTTCTATTTTTGCTTTACCATAGAAACTCCCAATTTTACCATGTTACACAGTGTGTGTCCTCTGATTCTTTTTAATATATTTGTTGTATAATAACTAGATCCAGCTCTTTTTCTCTCTTTTATTCTTTCTTTTCCAGGTAGAGGCGTTTTCACCCATAAATCCATCGATCCGTCCGCCTTTGTTGTCGAATATCGGGGAAACATTTTCACCAACGAACAGACCCAGAAAACGACGTGTGTTGATGTTTTGAACAATTTTGTGTTTGACTTTTCATGGAACGGATCAAACTGGCGGTGAGTTTTATTATTAAAGGTTTATGTTTATCGTTGTAAATGATCAGAATCACAGATCAAAATGTTTTATTTTCTCTCTAATAAAATTTGTGTTTTTTTTTCACAGAATTGATGCCACAGCAGAGGACGAAAGCCTCGGACGACTTGTGAACGACGATCATTTAAATCCAAACTGTGAAATGAGGAAGGTCGTTTTCGACGAGAAGCCTCACCTGTGTTTGTTCGCGCTGAAGAAAATACGTCAAGGTGAAGAGTTAACGTACAGCTACAGCGACGCCTCGTACCCGTGGCGCTCAACTGTAAGTTGTGTTTGATTTAATATTTGAATATTTTCCAACAGAAAGTGATACAAGAAATAAATTCTCTGTGTAATGACGTCAAACACTAATGTGACGTTAATGACCTGAGAGTTGAATCAAACTGTTTCTACACGTCATCAACAAATTATTTTTGATTTGATTAAACTGTTGATAATTTGCTATAATATATAAATATTTGGTTTGTAAAAACATTAAATCTACACATTTAATTAACTGGAGCCTGCAAATATTTTTGCATTTTTGATTAAAAATGACTAAAACTGTTGTTTGATTGTTAAAATAGTTGAGTGATGATGAAGTCTTAACAAAGATAGAATTTCTTCCATAATTATTATTTTGATTGGTGAATCTACTGTGTTTTGTTTTCTTCTGTCTTATTTATATAAACAGGGAACCAGTGAAAAGCTGAAGACTTCAGAAACAAAAGCTGGAGATGAAAAGGTAAATATCGAATCAGAAACAACATATTTTTTAAAACCCTTTTTTTGTTTTATTTACAATTTATCTTATTAAAGTGACGTCCAGAGTAACATGAACCCAAAATCTATTTCACCATGAATATGAGTCAAACTCCTCCTCAAGAGATATTTTACGTTGGTTGAAGTAATATTGAGTTTAACCGTCTTTTGTTTTCACAACCAAATAGTTAACAATGAAAGTAAATGGGGCAGTCAGACAAACGTATCTAAATTGTCATTTTTTAACCACTAATAAAGCTCAAAATATCACTTCACTTCAGCAGTAGCATGAATAGGGTCCCTACACATAAACTGAAGGACTGATAACTTGTCTTGTCTTGTTTTATAACAACTGGTGATGAAGGATGTTCCACATCAGCAGATGCATCATTTTGCTGAACAACTGGCTGATGTGTCTTTGATGAATCTGCTGATCTGATTATCGGTACTTAAAACTCAATATTACTTCAACCAACGTAAAATATCTCTTAAGGGGGAGTTTGACTTGTATTCATGGTGAAATAGACTCTGGGTTCATGCTGCTCTGGACCATCACTTTAATAAAAAGATGAAATGTAAAAATAAGAAAAGAGATAAAAAGCTGTGAATCTCTCAGCACCAAAGAGATGTGGACAGATTTTGTTTTTCTAATATATTTTATCAGTCAGACAGGGAAACTTTATATATCTTACTCTTCAGGGACTAAATCAGCATTATACATAAAAATATCTGTCTGTAATTCCAGGATGAAGATTCTCAGTCTGCAGATTCGTGCTCCGACGACGACTACGTCCCTGACGATGGACCAATCAGCGATAACGACGAGAGTCTCCACGTCAGTCCAGATCTCTCAGAGTCTGTTTCTTCCAAACACCAGAGCTTCATGCAACAACTGCCCATCGATGATTCATTCATCTCAAAGATAAACTCGACTGATCACAGTTATGGAGACATTTCCTCTGATGAAGAGTCTAAAAGCCCGTCCTACACCAAAAGGAATTACTGTTACGTTTGTGGAAAAGCTGTGTTTAAAATGGCTCGCCACCTTTACATCCACAGAAAGAAAGAACCTGAAATCGCAGAGGTGTTCGCGTTACATCGAAACTCCAAAAAACGAAAAAAGCTGCTGGCGAAGTTAAGAAACCGAGGAAATTACAAACACAACCAGAAGGTTCTTAAGACTCAACGAGGGGAACTGAAAGTGGAGAGACAGACAAACTCATCCGCTTTAACATTTGTACCGTGTATCTATTGTAAAGGTATGTACGGTCGTAAAGACATGTGGAGACACATGCGGAGGTGTCCGTCAAAAGTCAGAAAACCTGTAACAGGCGGCAGGACAAAGATATTAATGTTGATTGCTGCTTTAGTGTCAGAACAAGAAGAAATCACACCAGATGTGATGAATCTGTTAAAAAGCATGAAGAGAGATGAGGTCGCCACTGTAGTTCAGAACGATTCTTATATTCAGCTTCTGGCACAATGTTGGAGTCAAATTAATGAAAACAAACCAAAAAAGACAGAAGCCATCAAACAGAGGCTGAGAGAAATGGGAAGACTCCTGATAACGTTGAAGAAAAAGTCGATCGGCAGCATCGAAGATGCTGTCAAACCTGAAAACTTCAGCAAAGTTGTTGAAGCTGTGAAAGAGGTCGCTGGGTTCGATGAGGAGAAGAAAACCTGCGCGAGACCAAGTCTGATCACGAAACTGGGAAACTCTCTAATGAAAGTTGGAGACATTAAATACGTCAGAGCTCTGAAGGAGGAAGCTGATAAAGAGAAGCTGCGTGAAGCAGAAACCTTTCTGAAGATGTGCAGTGAAGAATGGGGCTCCAGCTCGACCTCAAAATCCAACTGTTCATCCAACATGAACAAACCGTCGACGGTGTCGTTCGTTCAAGACGTGCAGCTTTTCTACCAGTGCATGATGAAGACGGTGACGTCAGCCGTCCAAAGCCTGACGCTGTACGAAAGCTCACCGGTTTATAACGCTCTTCTCAGAGTTGTGGTCGCACAGGTCTGCATCTTAAACAGGAATATTACCCAGGTTTCAAAACTAACGCTTCAGTCGTTCAAGGATCTTGAAGACCCAGCGCCTCATGAAGACGTCGCTGCTGAAGTTTCCTCGTCGCAGTTCGAGCAGATTCTTCACAAACACTATGTGAAGATTAATCTGAAGAGCAAAACTGGCAGAAAAAGTGGCGGGAAAAATGTTAAAGTTACGATGACGCCTGAACTTCTCTCCGCCATAAAACTGCTTGTAATTAAGAGAGAAGCGTGTGGCGTTCATAAACAGAATCCATTTTTATTTGCCAGACCTGTCGCCATTTGTATGAGTTTCTACCCGGGACAAACATGTATCAGCACTTATGCGGCTCGATGTTGTGCGAAGAACCCAGGGAACCTGAGGACGATGCACTTTCGCAAGTACGTTGTGAGGATTTTCCAGATTTTGAGTCTCACAAATGAAGATCTAGATCTACTGGCTAAACTACTTGGCTGTGACATTCAGACTGAGAAGAGCTATTATCAGACGCCTGAGGCTGCTGTCGACATCGCAAAGATCTCAGAGCTGCTCTCGGCACTGGAGGACGGATGTCTGGAAAGATTTGAAGGAAAAACCTTTGAAGAAATTGAGATTCCAGGTATGGAAATACTCCTTTGTCTGTGCATTTGTCTTGCAGGTCAGTGAGTTTCTCGATGCAAAAACTCCACCGTATCTCTTTAAACGATGTCTCTTATTTTGTAAACAAATCTGTTTCTATTTATTTATTTAAACCACATCAATATGTGCTTGTTTTCCTCTGAAGATGAATTGCAGCCTATTGTGCAGCAGAATGAACCTGAAGACAGCGACGATGATGACGACAACGAGGAAGACGCACAAACTTCTCCTCAGCCGAGTGGTATGACGTAAACACAGTAACTCTGTGACTAGGTTTTGATCGATGATACTAAAGCCCAGAAAATCAGCTGGTATGGAAAAAAAACACTTTGAGACTGATTGTCTCTTTGCTTCTTTGTTTTTTATTATATTCACTTTTGGAGCATTTTCTCAACATTGCTACTGCTTGCTGAGAATATGGAGGCGGCCATGTTGGACTGTGTTTACAAAAAACGGACATCACTACTTATAGACTAAGATCGTATCATGCCCAGAACGAACTAGTCCTGAATTAGAGTAGTGATCATAAAACTGCAGGATTATAGAAAGACAACGTTTAGTTTCATACTCAACACGAGTAGAAGTCAAAAGTATTTAGTTTCCATACTTTGGATCAAGATGAAATGAAAACCAGGTTCATCTTATGGCCTATAAGCATTAACAACAAAATACCTGCTGTTTCAGCTGTTGTTGTTTCATGTTGGAACGTCTGAAAGTCTATGTCATGTGTAATAAAACCAGCAGGAACATATGATGATGAGAAGAAATAATGATATAATTTCTCCTACTTTACTACTCTCCTCCTTTCCTCCCTAAAAGTTTCATCTTCAACGAAAAAACAAGTTCCCTCCTCAAGGAAACGCAGCCGAGGCCGGAGGAAAGTGAGCAAAGACGAGGTGAACAAGGAGAAGAGCGATGACGAGTCAGGGAACCGGCCCGTTCAGCGTCCTGAGAAAACACCAGAGGTGACACCGTCTCGTGGCGACGAGGACACAACAAACATGTATTCTGTTCACGACGAGGACGTGAATGTGGACGTCAGAAATGAGCAGCACGATGAAGACGGAGACTCAGACGGATCAGCCCCGAAATCTGTAATAAAAGAAACCAAAAAGAAGGACAAAGACATCAGTGATAGAAAGAATAAAGACAGATCAGCTGACAAACACAGCACAGACCATGAAGAGACCATGGACATGGACACAGAGGAACAAACTGACATCAGAGATGAAGACAAACATCTTTCCTCTGACGCCGTAAACACAGGTACAACATCTGAAGTAAACGTCATCATCATCCATCTAGAAACCGTTCAGATATTTTATTCAAAAACACCAAAGACCTTAATTATATTTAACTATACAACATAAACATTTTTTACTTAATTTATAGAAAAGAAGAAAAAAATATTGGCTGCTCTGAAACAAGTGAAGATATTAATCCCAAAACTGGACATCGTAAGTATCTGATTGATTAATTAATTTGTTAAAACTCTAATTAATATTCATACTTTTTTCAGTAACTCTACATCTCTGTGTAACATTTATTTTTACTTAAATTTCTTTTCCTTTGAGGTCTGTTTTTGAATAAAAGTATAAAAGTTGAATAATCGATGATTTAAGGTTTTTTATATTACTATTTAAAAAATAAAATTGTTTTTTTTTTTTTTGTTTTTGGAGGATTTCAAGGCTTCAGTTCATATTTCCCAGTTACCATCGTCATGTACCAAGTGGCTAAAGAAACATCAACACGTCCAGAGCAGCGACAATAACGAGCGACGTGAAACAACCTCAAACAAGCCTCAATCTGAAAATGTGAGGGGTCAATAACTTCTCTTGAGTTATTAATTAAAAATTTGGCTTCATAATGTGTAGATATTTGTCACTGTGAAGGTGTTGAATCTGTCTCTTCTGTCTCAGGTCATACATATGACATGCTCCCACTGCAAGAAGGGAATGATGAAGGGACAAACTGCGTATCAGAAGAAAGGATTCACAGACGTCTTCTGCTCCAAAAACTGTCTTTTTGAAATGTTCCCCGTCAACAAACCGCCCTCCAGGATCTGTTATTACTGTCACAAGTTAGTCTGAATGTTTGTAAATGTTTATCTAATAATGTTCTGAATAATAAGCAGCTGTAACTAACTCGTCATCATCATCATCATCACTCCTCCTGGTTGTATCAGGGCGATAACGCAGCCTCAGGATCTCATCATGGCGGCGGTGGACGTTAAAGGAACCATGAAGGATTTCTGCAGCTTGACCTGCCTGTGCTCCTTCAAGTCTGTGGGTCTGGCGCCTCAGACGCCGCCGTCACTCTGCAGCACGTGCAACAAATCCTGCACTGTAAGTGAAAACAAGTATTTTACTTTCACCCTCAAAATCATTTTAGTTACAAACTCACAGCTGCTGTTATCATCATCTACAGGCTGCTGTGTGTGAACTGACCGTGAATGAAACCGTCCACAAGTTTTGCGGCGAATCCTGTTTGGAAAGTTTCTGCAGAAACAACAAGTTGATCTGTGAAAACTGCAGCTCCATGTGTTTAAGAAAACCGATGACGCTAAATCTGGAGGACGAGACGAAGACAATCTGTAGCGAGAATTGTCTGGAGGAATTCAAAGAGGTGCAGAAATATCACAGCCACAAAACACAATGGTTTTTAGTTCAATTACACAACATGTTCACTATTAAAACGGTGCATAATAAAGGATTTAGCTGCAGTCTTCATCCAAGTGCTGGGACATCAGAAAGTTTATTTTGTTCCACTTTAATTCATTGTGGGACAATGAATGAGGGAAACTTGTAACAGGTATTAAAACATTATAATACTAATAATTAAGGCAAAACTAACAGTATGTGTGAGGTGTTGTCAGTGAGGAACGTTACATTAGTGCATCGTGTTTGAGGTTATTTCCAGCTGCAGATTATTTCATTTGATTGAGCGACTGAATATTTACGGCACCAGAGAATCAGGTCTCAGTTCTCAATAAATAACGTGTCCTGATTTGTTACACAAACGATAAAGACTCAATAAAACTCTAAAGTTCATGATATAATATATGAAATGTTAATGAGTGTAAGTGATAAACCTGACATTGGTTTTGCACCTTAATTAATCTACTGGTAGAAATATAATGATTTTGTTTTTTGAGGCTTTTTAATTCACCAAATTTTTAATTGAATGATCCTGAAAAGTATATATAATGTGTGATTCAATTAATATTAATAATTTAATAATTATTTAGATGTGTGATTTGTGCCTCAGTTTTGTTTTACTTTATTGCAGCACCTGTAAAGTAATTGTTGTAATACAGGAGCTCATGCAGTTTTGACAGAAAACTTCATTCATAATTTATCAAAACGTTTTCTTATTAATTTTCTATCATTTTTATGCTTTTGGACAAAACACGAATTTAGAAAATGTTAATTTGGACGTTTTTTCTTTCACATTATGCTTTCACTTCTGTCCCTCTCTTGTTAAGATGATATCTCAGAAATGCCTCGAGTGAATCATTTCAAAATTGGCACAAACCTTCACTTTGACTCCATTATGAGCTGGTTATAGTTTAATGGCTAAAGGTCAAAGGTCATGGTCATTGTGACTCACGTTCTGAGACACTAAGATTCCTGCTCGTCGATTAAAATCTGTTTTCTTCTTCGTCTTTTCTGCAGACGGTCAAGTCGCCGCAGGAGTGCACCATGTGCTACATTTCTCTGCCGGCGTCAAACATGCTCGATTATAAAAACAGCGAAGGCGTCGTCCAACTCTTCTGCACTCGACCCTGTCTGACGTCGTACAAGCTGCGGCCTGCAGATGTATGCAAACTCGAAGGTTGTTCATCACTTATCCCTCCATTAATTATGTTTACATGAACAGAAATACTCTGATTATTGAAACAAACAGACAGTTTCCACTATAGTGTAGTATGCAGCTGTATTGTTTTTTCATATTTCCTTGATCAATAGTTGTATTCATGATACATTATTGATATTGCATTGCTCATTTCACACATTTTCTCTGCAGAATTTGATGCTTTAATGTTACTGTAGATACTTTTCAAGATTTAAAGATTTTTAATTGTCAACTTCACTTTATGCTCAGGACATACAGTAAAATTGAAATGTTGTTTCTCTTCTCTCTACAAAAGTAATAACAGGTACAAATAAACCTAAGGGACAACACAATAACTATACAACAGAAAATAAAGACAGTAGACGTTAGTGCAGAAATCAGCAGCACGAGCTGTGGTGGTAGCAGCAGTTGTTACCAGATAATACAAAGTGTGAAATGTGAATGTAAACAGATAAAACTGAGATGAAACAGGGTCTGTGTGCAAAAACAGCAGAGTTTTAGTGCAAAGAGTCAGAGGCTGCAACAGCTGAGTAGTTCCATATATGTGCATATATGTTACTAAAGCAACTAAAGCATCTAAATGCAGTAGGACACAACTTGTCACAAAATGCTAAAAGTTGTTCATACAAGGTTTTTACATTTCCTCGTAAATTGTCATATTCACAACATCATCTTATTCTGGTTAAGATTAAACTTCTGCTCTTTAACGAGTCTTTAGCTGGTGTTCAGTGTAATGATGACGATACAGTAAAACACCTTTATGATAATATAAAATATAGATGTGAAAATTGTTGACAATCTCAACTAAAACTTATCATGTTTCTCTTTTCTCCCTTCAGAAAAGAAAAAGAAGGAAAAACACAAACGGTCAAAACAAAACTTAAATATTGTGAGTATGTTTCATGTAATGAGTTAATGTCATGAGTGAAATCTGCGACATGAAGCAGATGAAGATGTTTTTTCATGTATCGTTTCCAGCAGGAGGATTCAGACACAGCAGAGCTCATCATCGCTAACAAGTTCGTTCACTGCAGCAACTGTGGAAAGAAGCTGCTGAGAGGTCAGTTGCTTTACCAGCCGACAAGATCGTCTGTGACGTTCTGCTCTGCTGTTTGTCTCTCTGAGCGACACCCGCACATCAAAATACCAACAAAAACCTGCTTCAGCTGTCTTCAGTGAGTCCACGATATTTACACATTAAATGTCAGGTTTGTACAGGACAGATGTTTTCATCTTGATCTCATTTCTCCTCGTTTCGTCAGAGTGATAACACGACCTCACAACATCATCCTGGCTCCAGTGGATGATTCAGGAACTATGAAGGAGTTGTGCAGCGAAACCTGCCTTTCCTCCGTCAACGCCAAGATGAATCCACCATCGCTCGTTAGACCTCGGTCTGAGTGCAGGATGTGCTCCAAGTGTTGTTACGTAAGAAAAACACAACAAAACCTTGTTTTTGGTTTATTTAGTACATTTACTGTGTATGAAAATAAAAGTGAATATTTTGTTTCTTTGTCATCTGCAGTGTAGTTTCAGGCTGACTGTGGACGCCGTAGTCCACAGATTTTGCAGCGACTGCTGCTTGTTGAGGTACCACAAAGCCAACAACCTGCCAGCGTCCGTCTGCAGCGTCTGCAGCTCCACCTGCGACGACAGACGCCTGCTGCTGAAGGTGGAGGACCGAAGTAAAAACATCTGCACAGAGGAATGTTTGGTCAAGTTTAAGCAGGTGTGGAAATTAAACGTCTCTTCACTTTTACAACTTATAGTGATGATCCAGAATAATTTGAACCCAGAGTCTATTTCACCACGAATACGAGTCAAACTCGAGACTCGAGATATTTTACGTTGGTTGAAGTAACATCGAGTTTAACCGTCTTTTGTTTTCACAACCAGATAGTTAACAATGAAAGTAAATGGGGCAGTCAGACAAACGTATCTAAATTATCATTTTTTTTAACCACTAATAAAGCTGGTGCTCCACAGACGCACTTTAAATACATTTTGTCAAAAACAGTCCTGTCATTCATTTGGCAGAAAATACCTTCAAATTAAAAATAAATCAATTGAAAATTTTATTTTGTAAATTTTTTTCCACATGTACAACTTTCATATTACCGTATATCAAACTTATTTCATTTTATTTTGTGCAGTTTGATTGAAATTGTTTAGTTTTGTTTATAAAAGTGTGAAATATAAGCAATAGATTAATGCTGAAAAATTAAACCAGCAACTGAAATAAAACTTATTTCACTGTTATAATTATTTAAGTATTTTATTGTGTATTTGAATAAATACATTTGTATTTATAAATATTATAAATAAATTAAAATAAATATTTTATTATAAATAACATTTAATAAATATATTATAAATAGAATAAACTTTTATTTCACTCTGATAAAAATGTTTTCTACTTTCATTAATTTCATCTACACTTTTCATCTGAGTTTCACATGTTCAGTGTTTATTTTTCGTGTCTCTGCAGACAGTGAAGACGCCTCAGCTGTGTCCGATGTGTCAGACTTCACATCACATGTCGGACATGATCGACAGTAAAAATGACGACGGTGTGTTGGATTTCTTCTGCAGCAGCAGATGTATGATGGTTCATAAGGCTCAGACGTTCACGGTTTCAGGTTTGTTTCCAGAAGAAAAAAAAATCTGACAGCTTTTTTTTTTTTTTGCTAAAAATCATAAACATAAACTTTTCCTCATGTTCAACTTCTCTAGACCATCATCGGTTTTAAACCTGTGGCCGTTTGTTTTACTGTGTCTTTACAGGAAGGAGCAGTCCTTCGTCTGAAGACGTCGATGTTAAAGACGTGAAGCCGCTGCTCAATTTGAGCTGTGTGAGTTTTTCATTTAACAATGTTTAACATCTTCTGATTAAAGGTTATGATGTTAAACATCATTTCTTCCATGAGGAGTTTTAGTTTCTAAGTCTTTTTGTACTGATGGGATACGAGTAACTAATAAAACCAGAAAGTGAGATGAATCCTGTTTGTCGTGGATGTTACGCAGCTGATCTTCTCTTTCTTTGCTCCTCATCAAGATAAAAGAAGAGCCTGTGGATGAAGACTACAACCAGAGTCTCCCTCCTTCCTTATCAGCAGAAGACATCAAGGACGAACCCAACGTGGCAAAGGTGGGACACATGTTGACGTTAATGAGGATTATTATAAAAGTCTGTCTTTGAGAATGTTACAGGCAAATAAAAAAGTACTTGTATAATTGTAATCTATGAAAACATGAGTTTATTCCTACTGCTGTACTTTATAAAGTGTTTTATGTGCAAAAGCTTTATTATTTATGTTACAGCAGTTTCTGTCTATAATTTGAGTTTGTTTGTCGTTAAAATGAGGTCAGACATTTTATTTCAGGTCTGCATTTAATTAAGGTTATTTTAAAAATGTGTGAATTTCTTGAAATGATAAAACAAAACAACAGATTACAGCTTCATAATTATGAAAATGTTGAATAATTATTAATGTGAACAAATATAAAGTAAATAAAAGTAACAAATTAACTTGAAACTGTTTATTTATAAGAACAAAATAAATCTGGTTTTTGCTGCTTGGCAACTTTGCTGCTTAATGTAACAGTGATAACAACAGACTGCAGACGATGCTGATCAGTGAAAGAGGAGATTTTGTTCTGTTTTTAACAGGAGGACTTGAAGATCGGGTCTGTCTTCTCTTTGTCTGGAGACTCACCAGCTCCAACTCTCACTCACATGGATTTACCAGCATCCTGCTCCAACTGCAAAAACATCCTGACGGACGGAGAAACTGTTTACCAGAGGAAAGGACACGCTGATATTTTCTGCTCCACCTCCTGCCTTTTGAAGTTTTATATGATAAAAACAGTGAAGAAGACCTGTCATTTCTGTCTCCAGTGAGTCTCACACTTTCAAGGAGTTTTGAATTTTAATTGAACAGTGTTTCAGGCGGTCCAGTCAACAATTTAATATTTGAACTGTTCTCATCTTCCTTCCTCCTCTCAGGTCGATGACTCAGTCCCAGGTCGTCCTCCAGGCTCCGGTGGATAACGAAGGCATGAAGGATTTCTGCAGCCAGGCCTGTCTGTCGTCCTTCAGCTACAAGAAAGTCATGTCCCATAAAATACCCATCTCACCAGCATCGTCACATTCACAGTGCAGCATTTGTGGCAGATATTGCATCGTAAGAGACCAGACGACTTAAAAAGATTAAATTATATTTTAATTTCACATTATATGCTTGTCGAGCATAAACACACCGTCCTTTGTTTCTCCTGCAGAGCAAACATGAGATCACACAGCGAGACAGTGTCCACAAGATCTGCAGCAACCCTTGTTTTCTACGTTACTGCAACATGAACAACCTGTCGATCTGCGACAACTGTCACTCCAGCTGCAACGCGCCGCTCACTCTGCAGTTAGAGGACGACAACAAGCGACTCTGTAGTGCAGAGTGTTTGGTCCAGTTCAAAAAAGTAAGATAATTATTAAAGAAAACATGGAGTAATGAATTAGGATAAAATCTGACTTTAACTGAGTTTGCTTTGCCTTTTTTTTTGATATTTCTTAGAAAATCCAAACCCGGCAGCCATGCACCATGTGCCGCACCTCCAGTCTGATATCAGACATGGTTGAAAACAAGAACAGTGAAAACATAATGAAGCTCTTCTGTAGCAGCAGCTGTGTGACGGCATCAAAGATCCAGGCTGTCAGTGCGTCAGGTGCTGGACTCTCACTGTCTTTCTCCTCTTACTCTCTTCTTCAGTCTGAACAGTCGGAACAACTGCTTTTATTTCAGCAACACTGTAACTGTGTTACATGTGATGTTTGTCTCTAAAGTCTAGTTCTCACTAGTTTAACTTTAGTCTCTGTCGTGATCTTTGGTGACTTGTTGTTCCCATGTTCTGGAGTCTCAACAACTGGTCTGAGACCTGTAGTGTTCACACTACAAGACTTGTCAGTGATTGACTCCCGATCACACCGTGGCGTCACCAAACTCTACGTCTGGTCACGTGAACTAGACAGGATGTAGCCGCTGCTTCTCACCGTGATTTACAGCCGTTTATTGTTGACGAGCACCGGTGAAGACGCTGCCTCCGACACAGACTAAACCACTAAACCAGCGTGTAAACATCACCATGGCAACACACTGGTTTACATGGTGGAGCTGAAATCAGCAGCAGACCTCCCCGGTACCGGGTAACATCTGGATCAGTGCGACGGCAGCAGCATTTATCTCACATCCCTCCTCTGATTGGCTGTCGCTCTTTGTCAGTCTCTTCCGACTCCTCAAGTTTTCTAACATAACTTTGATCCAGTCCCGGTCTCAGACCAGGTCCCAAAGGCCTCTGATGGAGTCGTTAGGGCTGTTCACACATTATGATCATTAACTGATGATTCACCAACCATCAGAGGACCAAGTCCACCAGACACCACCACTGGAGACCGATGGTCAAGTCGACTAGTGTGGACTAGACATAAAGTCTCCTCCTCTCTGCAGGAAAGCTGCTGAGCTGTGCCTACTGTGGGAAGATGAGTGTCCCAGCCTGTCACCTCGCCATGTCAGATGCCTCCATCAGAAACTTCTGCACTCTGTCCTGCGCCATGACATTTAAGGTAACACAAACTATTTACTTTATAAAGATGAAGTGGGAGAATGAGAGTAGAGTCACTGCTCCTTGTTTTGAAAGGAGCAAAACGAGGTGGTTTGAGCAGGATTCCTCCTGTGGACATTTCACAGGCTCATCTCTCTGACAGATTATAGTCGAGTCTGTCCTGGCTGTAATTTGTTATCGTTTCTGTGACACAGAAGACCCAGAAAGACATGACCGCTGACATGAGCCCAAAAAAAGACGCCTCTGACCAAACCCAGGTCAATTTACTCAAACCTCCAGAGAAACTGCTGTGTGCTCAGTGTCGGCGCATCATCAAAACTACACCTAAAGTTGTCCAGAAAAAGGTGTGTTGACTCTTGTTTCTGAAGTCATTTTGAACGCTGATGCCTGTCAGCTGTTAAATCCTCAGCATAAAAAGCTCAGAGACAATATGTCAATATGTTTTCTGTGTGTGTCTGCAGAGCAAAATGAATTTCTTGTGTAGCCTGTCCTGTTCTCAAGAGTTTAAAAAGGTCAACAACATCACGGGCCAGTGTGAATACTGTAAGAATGAACGAATCATCATCGACGCAAAGAGAGTCGACAACAAAGACTGCTACTTCTGCAGTGACGGTCAGGAGACGAGACGTTTATGGATCAGTGACTTTATTAACAGAAGATTAAAGTGAAGAAATTGAAACAAGCCTCTTGTTTGTTTTCTCTCAGGCTGTAAGATGCTGTTTCGTGACGAGCTGGAGAAGAAGTGGGGGAAACACTGTCGTTCTTGTGTTTACTGCCTCTCTATCTCCAGGACGGTGGTGATAGCGAAATATGACGGCAAAGAAGAGCAGTTCTGCTCTGAAACCTGCAGCACAAATTACAACATGCTCTTCTGTCGTGTGAGTGTAACCTGTTGTTAAATATCAGCAAATTAAACTAAACTGAAGAGGAAGGAAACACAGCTGTAGTGACTTCACTTTTATTTTCTGTTTCTTTTCTCTCAGGTCGCTAAGTGTGACACCTGTGGTCAAAACGGGAAACTGAGGCAGAGTCTCCCCATGTTGGGGGAGGTCAAACACTTCTGTGACCTGAAATGTGTCTTACACTTCTGTAACAAAAAGGTCCAGATGGTCAACACAGGTGTGAGATATGGTTTGACCTGTTTTAAGATTTAAAACAAATGTTTTTGAAATGTTTCACTTCACCTGCTGCCTCCTTTTCTCTGTTCATCTTCAGTCTCTTCACCTCCCAGAGCTTCAGGCTCAGCTCCCGTCATCGCTAACGTCATCTCACTCGCTAATGTTCTGGCTCTTCGCACTAGTGCGTCTACCAACACGCTGCCTGGTACAAACACAAACACACACAGAAACACATTTAAACACCAGTGGAGTCAAGATTTCACTTATTTCTGTCACATCTCCACAGTTTCTGTCTCTGACGTTCAAACTAAGGTCATCGGACATGTAAGTTCACGTCTCTCAGAGTTCAGTTGAGTTTCAGCTGAGTTACAATTCAAGTTGCACTTTCTTACTTTGTGAAATACTTGTTTCTTCAGGCAAGTGTTCAAACTGTCCCCAAAGAAGTGAAGAACAAGTCCATGCTGTGCACACCGTTGGTTCATAACAAAGGGGTTTCCTGCATGACACAGACTGTGGACACAGAAGCACAAACAGGTGAAATTCACTTTATATACTTTATTTAAATCTAGTCAGTCGCTCAGGCCTTTTCTGAGATTGTTGCAGCCTAATTCTCCCGATTTCACAGCAGCTTTTCTTAAAACACTGTGATATTTTTTGGCATTTTATTGTAATAATATTGCAATAATAATAATAATATTGCAAAAGCAAGTAATTCTACTTTAATGATGAATAAAAAGTGACATGATAAACCAGTGTGTTCGAGGGATGTGTCTGCTCTGATGTCCTGTGTTTCTAACATTCTCCGTGTGTTTCTCAGTGACAAAGTTGTTGATACTGTTTCTCTTGGTCCTTAGTCGTGATGTTGGAGGGTAAATGTGAGACTTTCTTTAATCGTACATTTCCTGCGTCTTCCAAAAGAATCAAGGAAGTGTTTCAACGGGATGATTAGTCAAAAATCATGTTACTTATTGCGATCAAGGGACTGTCTAGTCTTTGACATGGAAAGATATTTACAAAGTTAAATGTTTTTTCTCTGTTTCGTGAAGACAAGTCTGCTCCCCGGGTTGTCATGCTTCCTCTCCCAGTACCAGTTTACGTTCCTCTGCCTTTGAACATGTACAGTCAGTACACACCAAACCCTGTTGGCCTGCCATTACCGGTATGTAACACGCACCTCACACCTGCTCTGATCAAATATCACAAGTATCAGTCTCTTGTTATTTGAATTCACTCAGTTTCTCATGGTAAAAGAAAACAAAATATGACTAGGACGAGGTTTTAAACACAGATCTCTGGTTTTCTTTTTGCACAACTGCACAACCTCCAGGTGCCACTGGTTTTCTTAAAACTGCGTTTTTCACCACAGCTGCCAGTTCCTGTGATCCTTCCTGTGACGTCGGACGGCTCTGAGCCAAAGAAAGAGATGATCCAACCTGAACCCACTGAGGGAAAACTCAACCTCTGGTCTGAGGTGGAGACTGAGCAGGACGACGGACAGACGGACAGAGACGTGAACAAAGACGGTAAGAAATTAAGAAGTTACTTGAATTTTGGATTAAAAAAACTAAAAATAAAACTATAAATACATTTGTGAAAGGAGTACTCCTCCTCCACCTTGTTGTACGTTTTTCACTGTTTTACCTGATGCTTTTCTCTTGGTGTACTTTGTAATTATTGTCCTGCTTATATTTTATAGTTTTTATAGTTTATACTTTATTTTCTATCCTTTCTATCCTAAGTCACTTTCTCCTTCTGTTGTTTTTTTATTTTTACTATATAATAATAATAAGAATAATCTGTGTCTGTGTTATTTTGTCTAAGCTACTGGATTCCTTAATTTCCCTCAGGGATCAATAAAGTATTTATTCATTTATTCAGCGTGTGTCATATTTCTTTTATGTTACTTTAATTTCTTTATCTGAATTTGTTCTTCTTTTCTTCCTCCCTGCACACAGAGGCTGTTTGTTGGTGTAGGTCATATGTGTGATAACAGTTACCCTCAACTCTCCTAATTATTTTCAGACAACGTTAGTAACGAGGACGACTCACGCAGCGACCCACACACCTCACCTCCTCCTCCTCTTCTTCTTCCTCCTCTGGAGTTGAGACAGGATCCTCAGATCTCATCAAACCCCGGTCCTGTGTCTCCACCATCACAACAAACTCCAGACAAAGTCAACAACCACATTAAGGTACAAACCAGCCAGTACTGAGCCGTTCAGAAGCTGTGGTCTTGTTCTTCTTGTGTAAACTCCTCTTTTCTTCATTGAAGGGTTTAAAACGTCAGCAGTCGTCTACGGCAGCTGAAGAGGAGACGTCTCAAACAGAGTTTGTGTCTAGAAAACAGCACAAACTGAAGAGTCAGTGTGGGATTGATGCCTGGCAGAGATGGATTCAGTGGAGGGAATCACAAACCAACCAGGACCCTGGTTCAGGTACGATTGGATCCTTACGATTGGAAACTTATTAAACTGTGAACACAATATATTTTATTTGCATTATTAAAACATATATAACTATATAAAACAGTTTAAGTGTTTATATTCTCTCCATTTCAACATCATTCAATGATCCTCATTCATTTACTATTTTCTAATGAAATATATTGATCAAATATGTTTTTATGTGGTTTTATATCATAAACATTTTAATATTTGTTTCTTCCTGTCAAATGTAAGAATTTGCTGAATTTTTCTGTTTCATTTCTTTACCAAAACCGTCTCCTCTCATCCGTCAGGTCATGTGATGGAGTTTAACAATGACCTTCTCTGCTGCTCTGCAGCTGAACTCAGCGACAGCCTCTGTCTCTTCATCAGCGAAGTGAAACAACCTGATGGGGAATCGTACACCGCTGACGGCCTGTTCTACCTCTGCCTCAGCGTCCAGCAGGTACGAAGAACAACATGATGCTCTCTCACTAACTTGTCACCTTAAAGTGACATCCAGAGGAACATGAACCCAGAGTCTGTTTCGCCATGAATACGAGTCAAACTCCCCCTCAAGAGATATTTTACGTTGGTTGAAGTAATATTGAGTTTGACTGTCTTTTGTTTTCACAACCAAATAGTTAACAATGAAAGTAAATGGGGCAGTCAGCCAAACGTATCTAAATTGTCATTTTTTAACCACTAATAATAGCTCAAAATATCACTTCACTTCAGCAGTAGCATGAATAGGGTCCCTACACATAAACTGAAGTACTGATAACTTAGTAAGTGAACTGAGAGTTTATTAAAAAGGCTTTTTCACAAGACTTACCCAGCGTCTTGTTTTATAACAACTGGTGACGAAGGATGTTCC
Organism: Polydactylus sextarius; assembly: GCA_016801845.1. Classification (NCBI taxonomy): domain Eukaryota; kingdom Metazoa; phylum Chordata; class Actinopteri; family Polynemidae; genus Polydactylus; species Polydactylus sextarius. Next base: position 18,362,391 of record CM028927.1, read on the forward strand.
ACATCAGTACATTTATGTGTAGGGATCCTATTCATGCTACTGCTGAAGTGAAGCAATATTTTGATCTTTATTAGTGGTTAGAAATGATAATTTGGATAAGTTTGGCTGACTGCCCCATTTACTTTCATTGTTAGTTTTTTAGTTATGGGTCAAATTTAATATTACTTCAACCAACATAAAATATCTCTAGAGGGAGAGTTTGACTTATATTCATGGTGAAATAGACCCTGGGTTCATATATATACTTTTTAAGTCAGGGTGTGTCGTCATCTTATATCATTTCCTTATTTTGTTTTTTGTTGTTTCTGCAGTATCTGTTGGAGAACGACCGTATGGAGAACATATTCAGTGATTCGGCCTACATCAAGTTCTCCACTGAGTTTTCCAAGATCCTCAGACATTTCAAACCATCAGTCATAAACACTGGTGAGTCCACGTCCACGTCTTTGTCTGTTTTTTTTTTCTCGGATCGAACAGTTTTAAATCCGGTTTCTCGTCGTCAGGTTGCATCAGCTCCTGCGTGGAGGAGGAGTTTCTCTGGGAGTGTAAACAGTTGGGGGTCTTCTCCCCCATCATCCTCCTCAACACTCTGCTCTTCTTCAGCTGCAAATACTTTGGCTTCACCACAGTGGAGCAGCACCGTCAGCTGTCCTTCGCTCACATCAGACGCTGCACCAGAACCAACCCGGACAACAGCAACACCACCTTCCTGCGCTTCTACCCGCCCTCGTTCATTCACACAGCAACATCAGGTGCAATGATGATAATAGAGAAGATCAAAGAGAATATTTGTTACGCATCATCTCATGTAGGAATTATGTTTCTGTTATTACACATCACATGATGTGTGTTTGTATTCTACAAATACAGGCGGAGTCCCGGCTAAAAAACGTAAGAAAAGTGAGAGTGAAGAGGATTTCCTGGACGTGATGGAGAACATGGAGGAGACGCTGCGCTGCCCTGTCAGACTCTATGAGTTCTACCTCTCCAAGTGGTGAGTGGTTCATGTTATTAGGGCTCGAGCACCGGGTGGTTGGCACATAGTTTGAGGTAGACACACCAAAGTTGGTATGTGTGTATAACTCATCAAGACGGACAACTTTCGCGTGGCATGTCTGTTTCCACATCCAACAGGAAGTGAGCTATTAGCGTTTGTTTGCAGGTCCACGTTTATGGAATTTAACGTACTGGTCCTAGACGGTTCGTCTGATTGCCGTCAAACTTGGCGTACGTGATGTCAACATGTTGCTGATGATAATTTGCGTGGGGATTTTTGATTTTTCACTCTATGTCGAAATGGTAACACCTTGAAGTTTAGTAGCGTTTTAACTGTGATAAAAGTTCAAAGTGCTATAAATGACGTGTCATTTGAAATAGACACATCAAACTTTGTATGTGTGTAGAGCCGATGTAGACGAACAACTTTTGTGCTACGTAATCCTAGCTACACCCTACAGGAAATGAGATATTGGCGTTTTGCGTTTGATCACATGATCACTTTCTCTAAAACCAATCATCCGATTCGTCTCAAATTTGTCATACGTGATGGCAGGACAGTGCCGACGACATGTGCTGAAGGAATTGTGCCTATCTCATACGATGGTGAAATGGCGCCATGATAACTTTCTACAAGCTCGCCAGATAGCAGGAAAAAACACTCAGTGTCAGATCCTTCCTGCTGTCTGTGTCTGTCTGCAGAGTCTGACACACACACACACACACACACACCTCCCCTTAGTCCTCAGTAAACAACCAATGACTGGGCTAGTATGCAAATGACCCAGGTCATAGGTTCACAGAGTAGTGTCAGGTTACAGTATCTACACTGAAGGCATCCTAACGTCAGAGACCAGGAAGACCTTGAAGGAGCAGCAGCAAAGCACAGTGAGTGACCACTTCCTTTGCATGTGACAAACTGGAGACAAATGACCTGTGTCTGACAGACCCCTACATAAAGCATAAGACTCCAAAAATAAGACTATTTTTCAGTTTTGTAAATATTGACTATAGCGTGTCAAGTCCTTCTTTAGGTAAAATTTGATCTGAGAATGAGGCCATCCAGTTAAGCTAAATGTTATATTACTGGTTAAAAAAACCTGGATGAAGGATATTTAATTTTATGTGTTTATTTTATTTGTATTATTAATGAAATATGTCACACATTAGTTAACAAGATGTAACAACTTGCAACGGCAAATATATTCAATTCAATCCAATTCAATTCGGTTTTATTTATATAGCGCCAGATCATAAAAACATTTATCTCAAGTCACTTAACATAGAGAAACCAACATCTCCACAATGAGCAAGCGCTTGGTGACGCTTTGTTTTTATTCATCGTTGGCTTCTTTACTTTTTATTTTATGTACATTGAAGTTTTGTGTTAGTTTTTATTTTAGCATTATAGTTTCAGGTTAGCTTTGACTTTCTATAACGTTTATTTTTGAGATTTTTTGGTTTTGCATTTAGTTTTTATTTTCTTTTAGGTTTGTTTTTACAACTTATAGTGTTTGTAGAGTTTGATTTTCTTCGCTGTTTGATTTTAAGTTTATTATTTCAATTTAACCTTCTTTTTACTCAATGGTATTTTTTGAATTATGGTGTAAATTTTACAGTGATTTGTTTAAAACTTTATTTTAGAAAGGGATGATTTTTAAGACTTTTTAAGATTTAAGAGTTTTTTAAGTTTGAATTTCTGTTTTCTTTATATCTGGGTATTATTATTATTATTATTGTCTCAAGCTACTGGCATATATCCTGCAGTCATACACGTCAGCATCAAAGGAACATTTCAATGAAAACACTCTCATACAACCACAGACCAATTATACAAACATTTCAACGGAACAATACACATACAACCATAGATCCTCTTTTTTGTTTTTCACGTGTTAACATCAAGTGGACATTTCCACAGGAAATTTGCGTTGTAAGCTTAATTTTTTCCTCCACTACCTCGGTTGGCCATTCGAAGGACTCAAACCTTTAAACCATGACCTGAGAGGACTCGAACCTCCCGATTTGGAAGCCTGCGTTTGGAGGTTTCCTACAGGGGGCTCTTACTAGCCCTGTTTCCCAGAAGAGGGCTCTAGCTACCTCTTTTAAAAGGGGGCTCTAACTCCACCTTTTTCTTTACACATGTTTGTTGCTTTTGGAAAGACTTTAATCTTTCCGCGACTTTCTGTCGATCTAGAATTGAGCAGAGAGGGTCAGTTTTCATTAATCTTTGGTGCTGGTGCCGCCCTAGTTCCAGAATGGAGCGTGGCCAGTAGCAGGTCATTTGCATGTAGGAATTCTAATGAGAAATGGCCTGTTCTGAACCAGATTGGTAGAGAGGCAGGTGAAAATGCCTAATCTGAGAGGTATTTTCAACAAAATATGTTGGGGACATGTTCAGTGGAGCTCTTAGAGCTATGTTAACTTCTTGTAAAAAGGGTATAATATGGGACCTTTAAACTGTGATAAAAGAGTTTAACGTTTCAGGAATGATCATAACAAAAATGGCTAACACATACTACATAGTTTACATTTTCTGTATGACTTGTTTATTTTCATAAAATTGTTTCTCTCAAATGCCAGTATGCCCATGGTATGTACATAATACTAGTGGAAAATATATCAATAAACAGAGTTACAATCTGTGTTCACCACTACTGGGATATGAACCCAGATCAGTGGATTCAGAATCCAAAGTGCTGACTGTTACACCACAGAACCTTGCTGCTCCCCCTACTGAACACACTGGTATTACATAATAAGAAGTCTAATTTTCTGGGAGATTTATTGAATAAAGAATAAAATAAAATACAATAAAAATAAAGTAGAATTTAAATTGAACACAATAATTTCACAGCGAGAGACAGAAACTTTGACAATATTTTGGCCAAATTTGAAAGAATTTGTGAAAATATGTCTCAAAACACTTCTAGAAGTCTAAAAACATATTTCCTATATTTGAGTTTTGATTTTGTGGCCTCAGTTTCCATTTTAGTCAGTGGAGGACAATGATGATGATGCTGACAACATGACATCATCACTGTCTTCCACTGATGACATCATCTCCTCTAGCTTTGATCTGTCCTTTCATCTCCTTGTTTGACTTTCATCTTTGACACATAAAACACTTTAAATATATATATATATATTGTAAATAGAGAGCCAAGCTTGTCGACATTAATTCTACAAACCCTTTCTACGTGCGATATTGTGATTTGATACACACAACGCAACAACATAAGGTCAATGGACAGGCAAAAAACACCAACCCCAGAAATGCCTGACATCACGGCTAACGACATTCGCCCAATAGTTGAATCCTTGTTCGAAAGGATGACACAAAAACAATGGCAACTAATTCAATCAGGTGAGTGTTGTAATGAGACACTTATCATATTTGCGGACACGCTTTTACACTTCATATCACTTCTGTCCAGATCTTTGTTAAGATTTCTGACAGGCAGAGTGACACAGGTCTCTGAGAACACCATAAGGGCAAGCCTGGGAGACTCGCTTTCCCAGAGTTTTTCCGAGGTTTTGAGCAAATTGGCAAAAGACCAGGACCAAGCTGACGATAAAGACCAGACCATCAGCTTGGATCAGCTGACAGACTGCATTGTGGAGGAGGTGACAAACAACGTCAATGCTTCACTCTCTATGGCGAGTCTCTCAGCAGAGCCTCCTGTTGGTCGTACCACTCCTCCTGAAAAGCTGCAAAAGATGGTGGGTCATATTTCCAACTTGTTTGAGGCAATCACAGCCCAGATAAAGAGACTGTGCAAACCTCTAAAGTGTACATGGAGAAGAGACCAGACCGTTGACATGAAGATCCTGGACATCGACAGTGATGATGACGATGATGATGTGGTGGTTGCAGCAAAGAGCCTGGACTGTGTGGATGAGGAAGATATCAGTGCTGCAGATACTGACCAGTTATCAGTCAGATCTGAACCAGAAGCCACTTTATCAAGCATGTTGCCTCAGGAAAAAACTGAGAATAAGATTCGTAAAGACATCGAGAGTCTAATTGACCAGGAGTTCAGTCCGATTTTGGAAAATCTTTTGGCTGATGTGCCAAACGCCCAGTATGACCAGATGAAGTCTGAAACGTCTGAGGAGATCAGAATGGTGGCACAAGACATCATTGAGTGTCTTATTATGGATGTGGTGAATCTGGTTGAGACAAGTTCAGATGCTGGGGAAACAGGGTCCATGGGCTATGCCTTGAATTTCAAAAGAGCCACCAGGAAGTTGAAGACGTTTTTTGCAAAGAGATTTGAAAAAGCATCTTTTCTTCGGATGGTGACACGGCTTAGGAGCAAATTCCAACAGGCAGGCAAAGTGGAAAGTGCAGAGTCGGTGCAGTCTCTCACAGATAATGTTGAATCTCTACTTCTGACTGAGGACAAAAATCAAGAAGGAGTGGTGAAAGAACAACCTCACACAGTCATCACGGACTCACGTCCACTCAGCAACCACCTCTACTCCTACTTTAACAGGGAGGAAATACTAAGATCACCTGGACAGGCCACCCCCAATACTACTACAATACCTGCTCCTTTGGCCAGTCCTGAAATGTACGCTGACATTCAGAGCGAAGTGATCAGCCACATGTCACTGGTGAACTGGTGGGCCAACTCTCAGACTCCCAGTATCCTGAACCGGGTCACGTTTTCTTTGATGGACAACCAGCCACTGATAACGTCAACAACACAAGCAAGGTCACAGTTGTCTGTCACACCAGTGGTCCAAATTGGGAGTTATACCCCAGGATCTCCTGCAGAGGAGGTTACAGCTCTTTCAGAAGAGGTTACAGTTCTTTCAGAGGAGGTTACAGTTCTTTCAGATGAGGTTACAGTTCTTTCAGAGGAGGTTACAGTTCTTTCAGAGGAGGTTACAGTTCTTTCAGAGGAGGTTACAGCTCCTGTGGAGGTTGTGGATTCTAGCTATGAATCAACAATGGTGAAAAACAAAGTGTTGGTTAGGATCCTCACTGAAGCACTGGTTGGGCGAGTCTTTAGAAAAGCCAAGGTGGGATGGAGTATTAAAGACCCAAAGGACAGCATCCAGAGTCTTTACCAAAAGATGATGGCCTGCTTGGACAATAAGGATTTCAACCTCATCTCAGAGAAACTCAACCAACTTGACAAGTTAATTTACAACGACTTATGCAAGACCTGGCCCAGTACATTGCAGGTACTGGCTGAAGTGACTTTAATGACACCAGAACTAGAAGACGCTGTCATCTCATCTCTTAGGCGTCACCTCACACCCCCCAAACCTAGCGCCATCTCTAGATTCTTCTCCTCTGTTCAGAAGGCCTTCTCCAACCCCTTCCGGAGGACAAAATGTTAATTAAACCAACCATTTTCTCTTATAGCTCTTATGGGTTTTGTCCGGGTGCTCCGGCCCTCCTATGGTATTCACACTAAAAAGTTCTCTGCCTGGGTTCAGGCAGGACTCTAGAGCTCTAGGGACCACTTCAGCAGACATCAGGAGGGCAAAGGTCCGATTCCTGATCCTGGTGGGGTGTGATGGGTTTTCTGGGTACTCCAGTTTCCCCACTTAACACACTTTAGAGTAAAAAATATCAACATTACTGACTTTTTGTCAGATGCTTTAAGCCCTCAGGACCACATCAGTGTTCATGAGGGTTATGGGTTTTCTCTGGGTTCTCCAGTTTCCCCACTTAACACACTAAATGTTCAGTAAAAAATATCAATATTACTGACTTTTTGTCAGATGGCTTTAAGCCCTCAGGACCACATCAGTGTTCATGAGGGTTATGGGTTTTCTCTGGGTTCTCCAGTTTCCCCACTTAACACACTAAATGTTCAGTAAAAAATATCAATATTACTGACTTTCTGACAGATGGACTTAAGCTCTGAGGACCACATTAATGGGCAATGGGGTTATGGGTTTACTCACTTTACTCACTTGAGTAAATAGAGTAAACTCTATTCTAGAGTAAAGAATAGAGTAATGAAAAACAAAAAACTAAACCCTTTGTCCTTTGAAAGATCCTTAATTGTGCTTTAGTTTACTGTTCAGGGTCTCTATGTTGGCAGGAGCCAGCAGGTAAATGGAGCTACACAGTGTTGGGCTGTGTGCTCAGGCTATGAAGTTCCTCTGGCTATGTGTCCGCATGTTCATTTGAATTGAAGGAGTAGGAGAAGATATTTGGTCTCAAAAGTCATGTGTTTAATAGGCAGTAGATGAATAAAGCAGTACAGAGCTCTGGGTCAGAGTTCGGTCCCTGGCAACAACAATGTGTGTGTCAGTTCACAAAGTCTGACTGACTGTGCTTTCCCTGACCCAGTAGTTTTATACAAAGATAAGAAATATGTTGCTTATTTGGAGTGGTGGCAGGTGATTCGTGATGATTGGTCCTCTGGTTGTGTAGGCTCCTGTTACAAACCTCAATACGAGTTACTTGGTCACAGTAGATATATCCTGTTTGCACAGGAAAAGAAGAGACAGAGTCATCAGTTGCGTTCCTCATAGCAGGCTGTTAGCTGTCTTTATTAAACAGAATTAACGCTACTTCTTGTGCTCAGTTCCTACATTCACCATGTCATTCAGCCATCGTGCTCCACAAAATGAATGCTACCACAAATGATTGCTAACTGCACATATCAGATTCCCAACATAAAATGAATTTATAAAACATTTGTGTCCTCAAAGTCACATTTTTTTTACTATTTTAACCAGCTAAATAATGTCTTGCTTGTGCTTTTAATACTTAACTTCTATTGTATAGTTTTTAACCATACTACTGCCTGTTAATACATTTTACATATGTAAACAATCATGTAAGCTATCCATCAACATCCGATTTTAACCTGAAATAGTAACTTTAGCATAAACATTCAGATAATTCACATAAAACAAAATGAAAATAAATGCACAGGAGCCCCATAAAACCAAACGAAAATACCATGCTCATGATATTGTTTTTGCTCAGATTTTTATTAAGGCCCGAAGCACCTCCGGTGCGAGGACCCTATTGTTTTTGCTCAGATTCTTATTAGGGCCCGAGCACCTCGGGGCGAGGACCCTATTGTTTCTGCTCGGATTCTTATTATTATTAGGGCCCGAAGCACCTCCAGTGCGAGGACCTTATTGCTTCTGCTTGGATTCTTCTTATTATTAGGGCCCGAGCACCTTGGTGCGAGGACCCTATTGTTTCTGCTCAGATTCTTATTATTAGGGCTCGAGCACCTCTGGTGCGAGGACCCTATTGCTTCTGCTCAGATTCTTATTATTATTATTAGGGCCCGAGCACCTCAGTGCGAGGACCCTATTGTTTCTGCTCAGATTCTTATTATTATTTTTGTTTTTCTTCTTGAGGAATGCGGCCCGTTTGAGGCCTTTACCATCCATGAAAACTCACCAAAATTGGCACACACATCAGAACTGCCGCAAAGCACGTTCTGACCAACTTTGGAATCCGGGCGTCGCTCAGGGGCTCCAGAGCGCCCCTTTAGAATTTTTTAAACAAAGGCTTGTGGTTGGCACATAGTTTGAGGTAGACACACCAAAGTTGGTATGTGTGTATAGCTCATCAAGACGGACAACTTTCGTGCAGCATTCTGTTTCCACGTCCAACAGGAAGTGAGCTATTAGCGTTTGTTTGCGGGTCCACGTTTATGGAATTTAATATACTGGTCCTAGACGGTTCGTCCCATTGCCATCAAACTTGGCATACATGATGTCAACATGTTGCTGATGACAATTTGTGTGGGGTTTTTTGATTTTTCGCTTTATGTCGAAATGGTGACACCTTGAAGTTTAGTAGCGTTTTAACTGTGATAAAATTTCAAAGTGCTATAAATGACGTGTCATTTGAAATAGACACATCAAACTTTGTATGTGTGTAGAGCCGATGTAGACGAACAACTTTCGTGCTGCGTGACCCTGGCTACACCCTACAGGAAGTGAGATATTGGCGTTTGTTTGCGTTTGATCACATGATCAGTTTCTCTAAAACCGATCTTCCGATTCGTCTCAAATTTGTCATACGTGATGGCAGGATAGTGCCAATGCCATGTGCTGAAGGAATTGTGCCTATCTCATACATTGGTGAAATGGCGCCACCATAACTTTTTACAAGCTCACCAAATAGCAGGAAAAAACACTTAGTATCAGATCCTTCCTGCTGTCTGTGTCTGTCTGCAGGGTTTAACACACACACACACACCTCCCCTCAGTCCTCAGTAAACAACCAATGACTGGGCTAGTATGCAAATGACCCAGGTCATAGGTTCACAGAATAGTGTCAGGTTTCAGTATCTACACTGAAGGCATCCTAAAGTCAGAGACCAGTAAGACCCTGAAGGAGCAGCAGCAAAGCACAGTGAGTGACCACGTCCTTTGCATGTGACAATGTGCCGCATAACATGCACACGTGGAAGCGCAGGGTGCGAGGGTCTGTAAACACCGCTTGCGGTTTTAATTTATTACTTAAGTTTTGATGTTGTCTCTTTATCTGCTGCTCCGCAGACAAATGTGTAAACCAATCTAATCTTATATACAGAGGATATAAAAAGTGTACACACTCCTGGTGAAATGTCAGGTTTTTGTGATGAGACCACAATAAATCATTTCAAAACTTTTCCCACCTTTAATGTTCCAAACCCCAAAGCCCGATACTTCCACCACTATGCCTCAGCATGGGTATGGTGTTATTTTGATGATGCAGAGTATGGTTTTTGTGCCAAACGTACCTGGAATCGTTATAGATCATAACACATTTTCCCACATGTTTTTGGAAAACTTGAGGTCTCATTTATAAACTTTGCGTAAGCACAAAAGAATATGTACGCCACTTTCTACGCAAACTTGATGGGAAAATGTTCACACCTCCACGTGAGCTCTGACCCATCGCACAAAAACAAAAGAAGGTAAAAGGTAAAAAGTGTGACCTTAGAAGGAAACATGAAGAATGAGCTGAAATTAGTTTAGTGATGGAAAATGAATAAAAATATAACATCACATATCACGATGTGAGTCAGATTTACACATATATGAACCTATTAAAGAAGATTAAAGTCACTGCTTAAATTCACTGCAGCTTGTACATTGACTATTGACTGTTTCATGTCTCATATCATCATTCTTATGTTAAATGTGACATTACATGTATCTAGGAGGCCTGAGTCTCGTCCCTTCTGGTCGACCCACTTGGTCCTTAGATCAAAAAAAAAAAAAAAAAATAACAGTGAATGAAGAGATAAAAATGATTCTCTGATCCACTTCTGCCCTGAATGACACATATCCTGTATCTTAATTTGAATGATATTTTTAGTGTGAGTCAAGGTTACGTTTGTGGTGTAATTGTTGAATAATCTGCTTCTGAAAAGTCGTAACTGGTTCGACTACAAACCAAATAGTCTGGTAGGTGACGTCACGTCACAGTTTCTTTCCCCCTCTCTTCTGTCTGATGTCTGGGACTGGATGTTTTTCTTTGAACAAAAGGCTTCTGTCCTCATTACCCTTCCTCATAATCCAGACATATTGTCACATGTACAACACAATCAGTAATCGCCAGAAATTCTTTTTTTTTCCCCCAAACAGATTTATTTGTTTTTCAGTTGAAATGTACAGGTCATAGGTCTCATTAAAAGTAGGAAAAGTTTTAAAATGAACAGGTGTGTACACTTTTTTATATTCGCTGTATATGAAGAGGTTAATATAACATGTAAATACCACAGATCTTGTGAGTGAATCGTATCAAATCTGTTTTTATTATTTCTATGAAAACACTTTGAATGTGTCGGTTGTGATTCGGCTGTTGCTCCTGCAGTTCCACAGACAGTTGAGTAAAATTATGACGTTGATTTTCTCTGCTCCCACTCAGCTGTGATAAGGTGAGGCAGCGCACCGACCTGTTTTACCTCCGGCCCGTGCACAGCTGTGTTCCCAGCAGCCCCCGCTGGTACTCCTCCACCCCTCTGGACGACAGCACCATGGAGGACATGCTCTTACGAATCCTCACCGTCCGCGGGCTGCAGGAGGGAGAGAGAGGAGGTAAAGGTACAGACCGACAGATGACTCAACGTCCACACCTGACGAAGTGGATTCAGACCGACGACGGCAGCTGAAAGATGTTTTCTTCTGTTGATCTTATTTTTTGTGTGAATATAAATGAGAAACACATTCCATCAGAAAGCAGAAATAGAAAAAAATATATTCAAGAAGAGTTTTTTTCTTCAAATCACCAGCAGGTTCTGATGAGGTTCAAACGCACAAAGCTTTAGATTTTAGTTTGTCTGGTTTTCATCTTCACTATTTAATATTTAGGGCAAAAAAAAAAAACCACAACAGATCATGAACCTTGTTTTGGTTGACAAACATTAGAATAAGTTTAAAATATCTTTACTACTTCAAAAACAAAACTCTTGACAGAAGAACAAAGTTTTCATTTAAACCGAATGTCACGTCTGCGTTTTGCTTTTGTTTCTAGGCTTGAATGTTACTACTTTGTGGTAAATAAAGTTTGTTTGTCTAAAATAGAGAAAGACAGAGGAGGATTAGTGTTGTGCTTCCTGTTATCAGACACAACAAATGACTCACTTTTCAGATGAAAATAACTGAACTTTATTGTGGGGAAAAATAAAACAAAACTTTTGTTCAAATAATCATTTTCTAAATGTTCACGTGCTCTTTGTTTTTGACATTAGGCTTTTTGACATTTTGACATTAGACATTAAACCAGCAGAGGACTCGAGCTGAAACCGATTCAACACACAAGTGAAATGTCCAGTTTAAGCTTTTTTTTTTTCACAAATACTTTTCATAGCAAAGTTGCAGGATTTATCAAACCAGCTCCTCAGGTTATCTGCTCGTTCTATCAGCCCCATCCTCACATAGTCCTGTCCATCAGGACCTTCTCTTTTGTTGTTCGGCTGACCACTGTACCAAAACTTTAAACTGAAAGATATAGAACAGAAAGAACTGAATGAATAAAAACTGAAACCTTGAACTGGAAATGGACTAAAAGAGTTTTTACAACAATTAAACCTTTGGTCCAGTTTTGACCCGTCTACCCACAACCATTCACCCTCTGTCTCTGAGTCTGTCAGTCCGATCCAGAACATGTCCTCATCATCCCTCTTTTTACTTCTCACTGTTTCAATTAGGAAATCCTGAAGATGAAAAGTTGATGAAATTTAACTTTTCTGTTCTGAGATGATGAAACATGAGGATGTGAACCTGCAGCAGTGTTTTATACCTGCTCATCTCTGCTGTCTATCTTAACCAGGTTTCCTCCCAGTGAAATGCATTTGTTTCTGCTCTTTGACCAGATAAAACTACTGGTGGAGAAATGATAGCAGTGTCCTCCATGTTGTTCCCAGCCTGTTTCACACTTCAGACATGACTGATCTTTGAAAAGATTGAAGGAAACACAGTTTACAGGTGATGTGGAAACAGCAGGAACTTTAAAGGTGAAGAGTTTGAGTCACAGATACACTGCTCCTGATCCAGACGCATGTGTCACTTCATCACTGTGTCTTTACTCATCAACACAAGATGAAAACATGAGAACAGAAACATCAGTCACTTACTTTGAGCTACTTTAATTGACTAAGCTACTTTAATGTCTGGACACTGAGGTGACACTGTGCTGCACGGCTCTGATCAACAATACGTCAACATGTCTGGACAGAGGATAAAACACAACTAACTTTCATTAAGATCAACTCTTTCTTCAGATTTTAAACAAACTAGTAACAACCAGGAAAAGCTGAACCAGAGCTGCAGCTTTTTGACAGTTGTGAACCCTGAAGTGTTTACCTGTGAGGTTCTTTCTCAAAGCTTCATACTCATTTCTCAGTCTGTAGAAATTGTTTTCAACTGTTAAAAACAACAAAGTTGTTAGTAACAATTAAATCAAACTCAATACATGAAATAGAGTTTTATTAAAAAACAAACATTCACAGACACGGTACATAACGATGATGACAGTCATCATGAGAACACCAGGAACCAAGATCACTTTCTCTGATTTGACCTTTGACCCTGAGTCTTTGTCTTGGGGGTCAGGAGCTTCACTTGGGACGTTCAGAGCAGACAGAGACGTGACGACACAGATCAGCCACAAAATTATGAAAACTGACATTTGAAGTGAATTAAAACTGTAGAAACTACCAGATATTTCTCCTCCCACTGTATCCCATACACATCTAGATACTGCACCTTAAACTGTGACGTGTGTTTTGCTTGAATAACACCTCTGTCGTCTTCTGTCTTATACACACTGAGAAACATAAGCTGGCTCTTCATGAGTGTTTGCTGCATTAATGAACTTTTAACTTAAGTCAGTTGATGAATTTTATTTTGTATTTACCTAATTTGTCGCTCTGTGAACGGCTCATTGTGCTCAGCGTTCAGGATCCTGACTTCAATAACAGTTGATGGAGAAACTTCCTCTGGAACAAAAAGCAACTTTTATTTATTCTCACATTTTTGTTCATAGATATATGTAAATGAAGACAGGTGGATGATAGATAGATATATAGATACATAGACAGAAATGTAGATACACAGACAGATCCAGAGATACAAAGTAAGATAAATACGTAAATGGATACACAAATCCAAAGATAGAGAGATGTTAGATATATGAATGGATACATAGACTGATGTATTTATTAGAACTCACCAGTTTAATTTTTACTATCTTCCTCTTTTTCAAGATTTTGTAATTTACACCAACATGCAGTGTTTGATGAAGATCTCCTGGTTCAGCTCGAGTGACGAACACACAGAGTGACTTCAGCTTTCACAGCTCGAATGAACTTCCTGTCAGACTCAGAGACGGGAGGAGAATCTCATCTTGAATAAATGAGCTTTATATCGATAGATAGACAGATAGAAACTTTATTGGATTATTATATCACAGTAGTGTTTCACAAACAGTGAGAAAAAGGACATAATAAAGAATGTTAAAAAATTTACTAACGAACTGAATAGAATAGAGAATAGAGAATATGAGATACACACATATATATTTATATCAATGATGATTAAAAAATAGAACTAGGCAAATATTCACTAATGTAGTGTTCTGAGTAAATAAACAGAGATGGATACAGACGGTTCATGGAGAGGATGTGATGGGTGTCTGATACAGAGCAGTTTGTTTAGCGACCTCCTCTTTCTCACTGAACGTCTCCAGTTTATGGCCTTGGTCTTGGCCTTGTGGCTGAGTTTGTTGGTCCTCCCGGTGTCTCTGGTAGTGACGCTGCTCCTCCAGCAGATGATCCACAACTTCAGCTTCCTCACTGGTTATGAAGACGGGCTCGGTCGTTGTTCTTTTCCTCTTGTAGTCGACCACCCTCTCCTTGGTCTTATCCACGTTTAGGAGCAGATGATTTCTGCTGCTCCACTCCTCAAAGTTTCCACCAAGTCTTTATGCTCTGACTGAGAGTTGTGCTGAAAGTCAGAGGTGCAAACTCAACAGAAACGGAGACAGTCCAGTCTCCTGTGGAGCTCCTGTGTTTCTGACCAGGTCACACATCTCCCCAGCTGAACTAACTGAGGTTCATCTGACAGATCATCAGATCCTGGAGACAGTGAGTCTGATGACGTCCATCCTGAGCAGCTTCTCACACAGCAGAAGTGGTTGGATGGTGTTGAAGGCACTGGACAAATCAAAAACATGACTCTCACAGTGCCACCACCATCCAGGTGAGAGTGAGCAGTGGACTGGTGAGAAAACACAAGATGTTTGGGACCAGATCTCATCTGTGGTGTGGTCTGAAGTGATTAATGAGGCTTTCTTTGGAACTAGGACCAGACAGGAGATCTTCCACAGGAACAGTACCAGGTTGAAGATGTGCTGCAGCTGAAACAGGATTTTATCATTGTAAAAGATGTGGAAAGAGCAAATTCAGTGAAATGTACCTGTTTGAAATACTAACACATTCATGTTCATTGATTCTAGATGAAGCTTTTACGATGTAACTGAACTGTATAGTGGGGAAAAAAACAGATCAGACACAAAATAATGCTCAGATATTTAATCTTTTAATGCTCTTTGTTTTTGACATTAGCTTCATCAGCAACAGCATCAAGCTGCACATCATCAAACCAGCAGAGGACTCGAGCTGAAACTGGATTTCACACATAAGTGAAACGTCTGGTTTATGGGTTTTTTTCACAAATGTGTCTCTGAGCTGTGTTGCAGGATTTATCAAACCAGTTCATTGGGTAATCAAGTTCTATTCTCAGCCCAATCCTCACACAGTCCTGTCCATCAGGACCTTCATGTTTGCTGTCATCTGGCTGACCGCTGCACCAGAACGTCAAACTAAAACATGGAGAACAGAAATAACTGGATCAATAAAAACTGAAACCTTGAACTGGAAATGGATGAAAAGAGTTTTTACAACAATCAAACCTTTGGTCCAGTTTTGACCCGTCTACCCACAACCATTCACCCTCTGTCTCTGAGTCTGTCAGTCCGATCCAGAACATGTCCTCAACTGCAATCATTTTACTTCTCACTGTTTCCATGAGGAAATCCTGAAGGTGAAAAGTTGATGAAATTTAACTTTTCTGTGCTGATGAATGATGAAACATGAGGATGTGAACCTGCAGCAGTGTTTTATACCTGCTCATCTCTGCTGTCTATCTTAACCAGGTTTCCTCCCAGTGAAATGCATTCGTCTCTGCTCTTTGACCAGATAAAACGACTGGTGGAGAAATGATAGCAGTGTCCTCCATGTTGTTCCCAGCCTGTTTCACACTTCAGACATGACTGATCTTTGAAGAGATTGAAGGAAACTCAGTTTACAGGTGATGTGGAAACAGCAGGAACTTTAAAGGTGAAGAGTTTGAGTCACAGATACACTGCTCCTGATCCAGGCGCATGTGTCACTTCATCACTGTGTCTTTACTCATCAACACAAGATGAAAATATGAGAACAGAAACATCCATCACTTACTTTGAGCTACTTCATTAATGTCTGGACACTGAGGTGGCACCGAGCTGCACGGCTTTGATCGATAATATGTCAACGTTTCTGGACAGAGGATAAAACACAACTAACTTTCATCAGGATCAACTCTTTCTTCAGATTTTAAACAAACTAGTAACAACCAGGAATAGCTAAACCAGAGCTGCACCTTTTTGACAGTTGTGAACCCTGAAGTGTTTACCTGTGAGGTTCTTTCTCAAAGCTTCATTCTCATTTCTCAGTCTGAGGAAATTGCTTTCAACTGTTAAAAACAACAAAGTGATCAGTAAAGAATAAGTCAGACTGACAAAGTTGAATACATCAAACAGAATTTGATAAAAAAAAAAAAAAAAACACTCACAGACACGGTACATAACGATGACGGCAGCCATCATGAGAACACCAAGAACCAGCAAGATCATTTTTCCTGATTTAACCTTTGACCCTCTGGTGGTTGAGTCTTTGTCTCGGGGGTCAGGAGCTTCATCTGTGGGACATTCATGGCAGACGAAGACGTGACGACACAGATCAGCCACAAAAAAAAAAGATACAGTGAAATGAAAAAGTATTTCCCCTTTTCTTCATGTCTTATTTCTTTGCATATTTGTCACACTTATATATTTAAGATCATCAAACAAATTTCAATATTTTACAAAGGTGACTAGAGTAAACACAAAATGCAGTTTTCAAATCATAATTTCATTTATTAAGGGAGTAGAGCTACTTGGTCCTGTTTGAAAAAGTAACCCCTATTGCCCCATTGGTAAGTAATGAATTTACTATGATCAACCACATTTGTTGGAAAACTGAATCCAATTTCACCAGCCATAACCCAGCCTGAACACTGCCAGACCTGGTCAGTCAAGAAACCACTGAAATAGAATCTGTCTGACAAAGTGAAATAGGCTAAAAGATCTCAAGAAGCAACACATCATTCCACGATCTAAAGAAAGTCACTGACATATCAGATTGACTATCACTTTGGAAATTGTTACAAAATCATTTCTAGGTCTTTGGGACAACTCATCCAGGAGATGACAAAACACCCCAGAACAACATCTAAAAAAAAACTACAGGCCTTACTTGCCTCAGTTAAGGTTTATTAATAATTCAACAATAAGAAAGAGATTGGACAAAAATGGCGTCCGTGGAAGAGTTCCAAGGTGAAAAACACTGGTGGCCAAGAAGAACCTGAAGGTTCATCTCACATTTGCTAAAAGTGCATCTTGATCTCCAACACATTTAGGAAAATATTCTGTGGGCTGATGAGACAAAAGTTGAACTTTTTGGAACGTTTTCATCCACATCTGGCACAAAGTGAACACAGCGTTTCATAAAAAGAACATACAAACAGTCAAGCATGGTGGTGGTTGTAGTGTGGTGGTCTGGGGCTGCTCTGCTGGGTCAGAACCTGGTCATTAGTTTGTGTCCTGAAACCCAAGTGCACTTGGGTTATACAGTAGTACAACCAATCCAAAACACCACCATCCAAAAGTCCACCTCTGAATGGCTAAAAAAAAAAAAAAGTTAAGGTTTTGGAGTGGTCTTGGTTGACACAACCAAAGAGTAGATTTAGGAGGCAATCACCTTTTTCATACAGGTCCGAGTAGGTCTGGAAGGCTTTTTCCTCTTAATAAATGAAATCATGATTTAAAGACTGCATTTTGTATTTACTCTGGTTGTTTTTGTCTAATGTTAAAAAAATGTGTGATTTTCTGAAACATGCAAGTGTGAATAATGTGCAAAAAGGAAAGAAATAGGAAGGGGCAAATAGTTTTTCATAGCACTGTATTTCTACACCTCTCCCTGCCAGCACACAAGCAGTATATGACTGATAGCAACACATTAACTTTTCTTGTGATTATTAATAACAGTGACATGTAGTTTCTGTCACCAGGGTCTTTATTTGTTGATGTGACAACTAAAGAAAAGTCTTTCCTTTATCACAGACACTTTGTTAGATATGAACACGTGAACACAACTTCTTCTTCCTTTAAATAAACTCGATAAATTCAAAAAACAAGAACTTACTTTAAACAAACAAACTGAAGAAACCTTTTGAACAAAAAAGTCACTGACTCATGAATTTCAGTATCAGATTTCATGAGAACACGACATTTCATCGTGTTTCTACTTCCAGATAAACTGAACCTCAAACATGTCTTCTTTTATAAAAACAGAACATTTTTCACTGATCACAAAAAAAAAAAAAAAAATTTCGTCTGATTCTTACTAACGATGTTGATTAGTTTCTATAAACATGTGAAAGTTGCTCCTGAAGTTGCCAGGACCTTTACTTATATATGTGATAACTAAAGAACTCATCACTTTGACATCAACACTTTGTTTGATATGAACATATGAACACAACAACTTCCTCTTTCTTCATATAAACTCGATCTAAATGTGCTCACATGTTTTAGAAAATCTCAGAAAATCAGCTTCACTTACTTTGAACCAAATAAAGTGAAGAAAAGTTTTAGACTTAAAAGTCAGTGACTCATGAATTTAACAGGTGGAGTCGACACCTCTGTCGTCTTCTGTCTTATACACACTGAGAAACATAAGCTGGCTCCTCATGAGTCTCTGCTGCATTAATGAACTTTTAACTTCACTCAGTTGATGAATTTTATTTTGTATTTACCTCGTTCGTCGCTCTGTGAACGGCTCATTGTGCTCAGCGTTCAGGATCCTGACGTCACTATCAGTCGATGGAGAAACTTCCTCTGGAACAAAAAGCAACTTTTCGATAGATATATATGTATGTATTTACGACTCTTCGTCTTGATCACTTCCTTGTTTTTTCACCCAAACTCATTTACATTTACTGAACTTAAAGATTACATAATATATCATTTCATCTAAGTTCAGGGCCGGAGTGTAAGTCAAGTTGACTTTGTTCGGTTATTTTTCTGCAGTTCATCATTTTGCATAATTCAAATAAATGGTAGTGAAACTTCCTCTGGAACAAAAAATGATAGATAGACAGACAGACAGACAGACAGACAGACAGACAGACAGACAGACAGACAGACAGATAGATAGATAGATACACAGACAGACAGATAGATATACAGACAGACAGACAGATAGATAGATAGATAGATAGATAGATAGATAGATAGATAGATAGATAGATAGATAGATAGATAGATAGATAGATAGATAGATAGATAGATAGATAGATAGATAGATAGATAGATAGATAGATAGATAATGTTATGGGACTCACCAGTTACAGAAAACTCCTCTTTTCCTCTATAAGGACAAGTTCACATCAATGTGCAGTGTTGAATTGTGATGCCTCAGCACAGTGACCATCAGACATTGTGACTTTAGTGGATCAAGCTTTCTGCAGAAATAACTTCCTGTTAGCCTCAGAGAGGGGGAGGAGAATCTAGTTTTGTTTGATCATAAGAGGCAGCACATTCTCTTATAAGCAAAAAAGTTTTGGGTTTTAATCCAAGCTGGGGTCTTTCTGCGTGATGTTTGTATGTGGGTTGTCTCTGGGTACTCTGACTTTCTCCCACTGTCCAAAGACATGAACGTTAGGTTAACTGTTGTTAAATGACTGTAAATTATACATAGGTGTGAATGTGAGCATAAATGTTTGTCTATGTCAGTTCCAACTACCATCCTGCACTCTGTCCTGATCATCACCAGGACGTTAGCATCCAACATGTCAACCAGCAGCTTCAGCCTCCAACCAGCTGTTGTCCACTGTCCAGTGCTCAGTTAACTGTTGAACAGATTCAGTGACACAAATTTAGAGCCGGACTCTGTTTTGGCTTCTTCATTCTGAGGCACACAACTGACCCTGGCTTCATATCATCTGGCTGGAGCAGCCCCCAGATGGAGACATCAGTCATCCCAGCAGCCAGGCTTCATGGGGTCTGAGTGGTCCTCCAACCCTGAGTCTCACCCAGTTGATGCTTCCCCACTTCCTGTTCCAGTTTCAGCATCTGTCGTCCCTCTTGTTTAAGTTCCTGTTGTGGGGTCAACCAGTTTCTGTTGATGTCTCTGATCTAGGCCAGTCCAAGGACTCTTGGGACCTAGTTCTGGTCCTACTCGAGGTCCAGGGAACCTCAGAACCTTCTTCCTGTCAAAACCCAGGCTCCTCCAGATCCAGGTCTTGACCAAGGTCCATTCAAGGTTTCTCTGGTGCTGGGTCCTGTCTTTAGTTTTTCAGAGGTCTCTCCAGCTCTGTTTCCTGCCTGAAGTCCTTGGGCTACTGCTTCCAGAAATGGCCTCTGAGACTGGTCACTGCAACCAATTCACCCCCTCCAGTGGCTCTTCTAGGATAATTGTTTTTATTGTAACAATTAATGTTAATTTATATGTAGATTTTAAAAAGAAAAGAAAGAAGATTTAATGTAACAGTGAGACCACAGAAGTTTATTTAGTCTGAAACTGAACAGATTCACTACTTTTAAATTAAAATTAAAATTTTAAACACACCAACAAGCAACGCTCCATCAACATCTGATGCTTCATCACTATTTGATCATCATCACAGTAACTTCAATGTTTTACAGTTTTCTGTAGCAATAACTTCCTGTCACATTCAGAGACGGGAGGAGAATCTAGGTACTTAACAGGAGAAGCAACATAGAAAATGGACTGATGGATGTTTCTAACTATTTGTTTCAGTTTTATCGTTTACAATTTTCCTGTTTCAGTTCAACGTTTATCTGATTATTGTCTCGTGTGTCTTGTTGCTCCTCCAGTGACTCTTCCAGGATAATTGTTTTTATTGTGACAATTAATGTTAATTTATATTTATATTATAAAAAGAAAAGAAAGAAGACTGAATGTAACAGTGAGACCACAGAAGTTTATTTAGTCTGAAACTGAACAGATTCAAAGTCATAAAAGCAAATTTACAGTCAAAGCAGATGTGGAGGTGTCGCCCCCTTCTGGTCTGTTTTAATGTTGTTTTTACAACATGGCTGCATCTCTGTCAAACAGCAGCAGGAAGGAGACTGCTGCTTCTCACTAAACACAAAATGATGCAAAAACGTCAACACACAGTTTCTGTTGTTTTTATAAACAGTGGCAATAACATAAGTTTATAACAGAAAAATAGTTTATTTAAAGCAAATGATTTCATATCTGACTGGATCTTTAAATGTTCACATGCTCTTTGTTTTTGACATTAGCTTCATCAGCAACAGCATCAAGCTACACATCATTAAACCAGCAGAGGACTCGAGCTGAAACTGGATTTCACACACAAGTGAAATGTCCAGTCTTTGCTTTTTTCTCACAAATATGTTTCTGAGGTGTAGTGCAGGATTGATCATTCCAGATCTTCAGGTCAACAGATCCTCCTTTCTCCCCCATCCTCACACAGTCCTGTCCCTCAGGATACTCTTTATTACGTCCTTCCCAGTTGTCTGGTTCACCTTTACGCCAAAACACCAAACTAAAACATGGAGAACAGAAAGAACTGGATCAATAAAAACTGAAACCTTGAACTTAAAATGGACTAAAAGAGTTTTTACAACAATCAAACCTTTGGTCCAGTTTTGACCCGTCTACCCACAACCATTGACCCTCTGTCTCTGAGTCTGTCAGTCCGATCCAGAACTTGTCCTCATCTTCAGTCATTTTCTCTATCAGTCTTTTCTCCAGGAAAGCCTGAAGATGAAAAGTTGATGAAATTTGACTTTTGAGATGATGAAACATGAGGATGTGAACCTGCAGCAGTGTTTTATACCTGCTCATCTCTGCTGTCTATCTTAACCAGGTTTCCTCCCAGTGAAATGCATTCGTCTCTGCTCTTTGACCAGATAAAACGACTGGTGGAGAAATGATAGCAGTGTCCTCCATGTTGTTCCCAGCCTGTTTCACACTTCAGACATGACTGATCTTTGAAGAGATTGAAGGTAACTCAGTTTACAGGTGATGTGGAAACAGCAGGAACTTTAAAGGTGAAGAGTTTGAGTCACAGATACACTGCTCCTGATCCAGGCGCATGTGTCACTTCATCACTGTGTCTTTACTCATCAACACAAGATGAAAATATGAGAACAGAAACATCCATCACTTACTTTGAGCTACTTCATTAATGTCTGGACACTGAGGTGGCACCGAGCTGCACAGCTTTGATCGACAATATGTCAACGTTTCTAGACAGAGGATAAAACACAACTAACTTTCATCAGGATCAACTCTTTCTTCAGATTTTAAACAAACTAGTAACAACCAGGAAAAGCTGAACCAGAGCTGCAGCTTTTTGACAGTTGTGAACCCTGAAGTGTTTACCTGTGAGGTTCTTTCTCAAAGCTTCATTCTCATTTCTCAGTCTGTAGAAATTGTTTTCAACTGTTAAAAACAACAAAGTTGTTAGTAACAATTAAATCAAGCTCAATACATGAAATAGAGTTTGATTAAAAAACAAACACTCACAGACACGGTACATAACGATGATGACAGTCATCATGAGAACACCAAGAACCAGCAGGATCACTTTCTCTGGTTTGACCTTTGACCCTCTGGTGGTTGAGTCTTTGTCTCGGGGGTCAGGAGCTTCACCTGTGAGACGTTCAGAGCAGACGAAGACGTGACGACTCTGACGACTTGACTCATCACAGAGACGACGTCTGAGATTTATAATGAACTAACTTCATGATGAAACGTTCACCTGCAGTTATATGTCCTGTCTCTCTGTGTGTTGTTATGTTTCTGTTTTGTCATTTTTAATAGTCAAATTTATTTTATTTTTCACACTTCTTCTCATTTCACATCCTTTACTTCTTGCTCATTGTGATTGTTTAGACTGTGTTTGTCATCCTCTAAATGGAAATGTATTTATTGATTGAATTTATTACAAAATTATATTCACATTTAATGATACATTTCTACATTTGTTAGCTCAACTTTTTACTCAAACTTTTCACTATGTCTCCACTTTATGTGATGAAATAATAACTCTGTGTTTCAGTATCAGATTTAATGAGAACACGACGTTTCATCGTGTTTCTACTTCCAGATAAACTGAACCTCAAACATGTCTTCTTTTATAAAAACAGGAAGTTTTTCACTGATCACAACAAAAAAACATTTCATCTGATTCTTACTAACGATGTTGATTAGTTTCTATAAACATGTGAAAGTTGCTCCTGAAGTTGCCAGGACCTTTATTTTTATATGTGATAACTAAAGAACTCATCACTTTGACATCAACACTTTGTTTGATATGAACATATGAACACAACAACTTCCTCTTTCTTCATATAAACTCGATCTAAATGTGCTCACGTGTTTTAGAAAATCCCAGAAAATCAGCTTCACTTACTTTGAACCAAATAAAGTGAAGAAAAGTTTTAGACTTAAAAGTCAATGACTCGTGAATTTAACAGGTGGAGTCGACACCTCTGTCGTCTTCTGTCTTATACACACTGAGAAACATAAGCTGGCTCCTCATGAGTCTCTGCTGCATTAATGAACTTTTAACTTCAGTCAGTTGATGAATTTTATTTTGTATTTACCTCGTTTGTCGCTCTGTGAATGGCTCATTGTGCTCAGCGTTCAGGATCCTGACGTCACTATCAGTCGATGGAGAAACTTCCTCTGGAACAAAAAGCAACTTTTCGATAGATATATATGTATGTATTTACGACTCTTCGTCTTGGTCACTTCCTCGTTTTTTCACCCAGACTCATTTACATTTACTGAACTTAAAGATTACATAATATATCATTTCATCTAAGTTCAGGGCCGGAGTGTAAGTCAAGTTGACTTTGTTCGGTTATTTCTCTGCAGTTCATCATTTTGCATAATTCAAATAAATGGTAGTGAAACTTTCCTGCGCCAGTTAATCTAATTTGTTTTTGTTTTTTGTTTGTTTGTTTTTTGTTGTTTTTTTTTTCTCAGAATAAGTGGTTTCTTCTGACGGGGAAGTTGTGTCTGTAGACAGATTTTGTTTTTGAATATGCTGCACATGTGCACATATTAAAACATGAACAACAGACAAACTACTTTTGAAAACGTGTTCACACCAGCAACTGCTGTTACCAGCGTAAGAAGAAAGTCAAAGACCCAGACATGTTTTATATATTTAGCTGCACAAACATTATTTAGATGGATGGATGGATGGATGGATGGATGGATGGATGGATGGATAGATAGATAGATAGATAGATAGATAGATAGATAGATAGATAGATAGATAGATAGATAGATAGATAGATAGATAGATAGATAGATAGATAGATAGATAGATAGATAGATAGATAGATAGATAGATAGATAGATAGATAGATAATGTTATTGGACTCACCAGTTTAACTTCTCTGTCTTCCTCTTTGTAGTCGAATCCTGCTGCTTCACCACAGTGACCATCAGACAGTGTGACTTAAGTGTTTCTACTATCAAAATAACTTCCTGTCATATTCTGAGACAGGGAGGAGAATCTAGTGTTGAGTAATTGTTTCATTGTCCTCCAGCTTCCTCTCACAGTCTAGAGACACGCAGGTTTATGATAATTGTCTCTAAACTGACTGTAGGTTCAGATATATGCGTGCATGTGTGTTTTTGTACATATGTTGATCATGTGATAGACTAGAGACACGTCCAGGGTTTAACCTGCACTGGTGGTTTAACAACCAAACAACCTTTAACAGGATTAATGGTGTCAATACTGGATGAATGTTTGATTGTTACAATAATAATAATGTTAATATAGTTTTAGATTAAAAAAAGAAATCAGATTGAATGTAACAGTGAGACCACAGAAGTTTATTTAGTCTGAAACTGAACAGATTCAAAGTCATAAAAGCAAATTTACAGTCGAAGCAGATGTGGAGGTGTCGCCCCCTTCTGGTCTGTTTTAATGTTGTTTTTACAACATGGCTGCATCTCTGTCAAACAGCAGCAGGAAGGAGACTGCTGCTTCTCACTAAACACAAAATGATGCAAAGACGTCAACACACAGTTTCTGTTGTTTTTATAAACAGTGACAATAACATAAGTTTATAACAGAAAATAGTTTATTTAAAGCAAATGATTTCATATCTGACTGGATCTTTAAATGTTCACATGCTCTTTGTTTTTGACATTAGCTTCATCAGCAACAGCATCAAGCTACACATCATTAAACCAGCAGAGGACTCGAGCTGAAACTGGATTTCACACACAAGTGAAATGTCCAGTCTTTGCTTTTTTCTCACAAATATGTTTCTGAGGTGTAGTACAGAAATGATCATTCCAGATCTTCAGGTCAACAGATCCTCTTTTCTCCCCCATCCTCACACAGTCCTCTCCCTCAGGATACTCTTTATTACGTCCTTCCCAGTTGTCTGGTTCACCTTTACGCCAAAACACCAAACTAAAACATGGAGAACAGAAAGAACTGGATCAATAAAAACTAAAACCTTGAACTTAAAATGGACTAAAAGAGTTTTTACAACAATCAAACCTTTGGTTCAGTTTTGACCCGTCTTCCCACAACCATTGACCCTCTGTCTCTGAGTCTGTCAGTCCGATCCAGAACCTGTCCTCATCTTTAGACATTTTCTCTCTCAGTCTTTTCTCCAGGAAAGCCTGAAGATGAAAAGTTGATGAAATTTGACTTTTGAGATGATGAAACGTGAGGATGTGAACCTGCAGTAGTGTTTTATACCTGCTCATCTCTGCTGTCTATCTTAACCAGGTTTCCTCCCAGTGAAATGCATTCGTCTCTGCTCTTTGACCAGATAAAACGACTGGTGGAGAAATGATAGCAGTGTCCTCCATGTTGTTCCCAGCCTGTTTCACACTTCAGACATGACTGATCTTTGAAGAGATTGAAGGAAACACAGTTTACAGGTGATGTGGAAACAGCAGGAACTTTAAAGGTGAAGAGTTTGAGTCACAGATACACTGCTCCTGATCCAGACGCATGTGTCACTTCATCACTGTGTCTTTACTCATCAACACAAGATGAAAATATGAGAACAGAAACATCAGTCACTTACTTTGAGCTACTTCATTAATGTCTGGACACTGAGGTGGCACCGAGCTGCACAGCTTTGATCGACAATATGTCAACGTTTCTGGACAGAGGATAAAACACAACTAACTTTCATTAAGATCAACTCTTTCTTCAGATTTTAAACAAACTAGTAACAACCAGGAAAAGCTGAACCAGAGCTGCAGCTTTTTGACAGTTGTGAACCCTGAAGTGTTTACCTGTGAGGTTCTTTCTCAAAGCTTCATTCTCATTTCTCAGTCTGTAGAAATTGTTTTCAACTGTTAAAAACAACAAAGTTGTTAGTAACAATTAAATCAAGCTCAATACATGAAATAGAGTTTTATTAAAAAACAAACACTCACAGACACGGTACATAACGATTAAGACAGTCATCATGAGAACACCAAGAACCAGCAGGATCACTTTCTCTGGTTTGACCTTTGACCCTCTGGTGGTTGAGTCTTTGTCTCGGGGGTCAGGAGCTTCACCTGTGGGACGTTCAGAGCAGACGAAGACGTGACGACTCTGACGACTTGACTCATCACAGAGACGACGTCTGAGATTTATAATGAACTAACTTCATGATGAAACATTCACCTGCAGTTATATGTCCTGTCTCTCTGTGTGTTGTTATGTTTCTGTTTTGTCATTTTTAATAGTCAAATTTATTTTATTTTTCACACTTCTTCTCATTTCACATCCTTTACTTCTTGCTCATTGTGATTGTTTAGACTGTGTTTGTCATCCTCTAAATGGAAATGTATGTATTGATTGAATTTATTACAAAATTATATTCACATTTAATGATACATTTCTACATTTGTTAGCTCAACTTTTTACTCAAACTTTTCACTATGTCTCCACTTTATGTGATGAAATAATAACTTTGTGTTTCAGGATCAGATTTCATGAGAACACGACATTTCATCATGTTTCTACTTCCAGATAAACTGAACCTCAAACATGTCTTCTTTTATAAAAACAGGAAGTTTTTCACTCATCACAACAAAAAAACATTTCATCTGATTCTTACTAACGATGTTGATTAGTTTCTATAAACATGTGAAAGTTGCTCCTGAAGTTGCCAGGACCTTTACTTATATATGTGATAACTAAAGAACTCATCACTTTGACATCAACACTTTGTTTGATATGAACATATGAACACAACAACTTCCTCTTTCTTCATATAAACTCGATCTAAATGTGCTCACGTGTTTTAGAAAATCCCAGAAAATCAGCTTCACTTACTTTGAACCAAATAAAGTGAAGAAAAGTTTTAGACTTAAAAGTCAATGACTCGTGAATTTAACAGGTGGAGTCGACACCTCTGTCGTCTTCTGTCTTATACACACTGAGAAACATAAGCTGGCTCCTCATGAGTCTCTGCTGCATTAATGAACTTTTAACTTCAGTCAGTTGATGAATTTTATTTTGTATTTACCTCGTTCGTCGCTCTGTGAACGGCTCATTGTGCTCAGCGCTTCAGGATCCTGACGTCACTATCAGTCGATGGAGAAACTTCCTCTGGAACAAAAAGCAACTTTTCGATAGATATATATGTATGTATTTACGACTCTTCGTCTTTGTCACTTCCTTGTTTTTTCACCCAAACTCATTCACATTTACTGAACTTAAAGATTACATAATATATCATTTCATCTAAGTTCAGGGCCGGAGTGTAAGTCAAGTTGACTTTGTTCGGTTATTTCTCTGCAGTTCATCATTTTGCATAATTCAAATAAATGGTAGTGAAACTTTCCTCGCCAGTTAATCAGTTAATCTAATTTTTTTTTTTTTTTTTTCTCAGAATAAGTGGTTTCTTCTGACGGGGAAGTTGTGTCTGTAGACAGATTTTGTTTTTGAATATGCTGCACATGTGCACATATTAAAACATGAACAACAGACAAACTACTTTTGAAAACGTGTTCACACCAGCAACTGCTGTTACCAGCGTAAGAAGAAAGTCAAAGACCCAGACATGTTTTATATATTTAGCTGCACAAACATTATTTAGATGGATGGATGGATGGATGGATGGATGGATGGATGGATGGATGGATAGATAGATAGATAGATAGATAGATAGATAGATAGATAGATAGATAGATAGATAGATAGATAGATAGATAGATAGATAGATAGATAGATAGATAGATAGATAGATAGATAGATAGATAGATAGATAGATAGATAGATATAGATAGATAGATAAGTTATTGGACTTCTCTTAACTCTCTGTCTTCCTCTTTGTAGTCGAATCCTGCTGCTTCACCACAGTGACCATCAGACAGTGTGACTTAAGTGTTTCTATTATTAAAATAACTTCCTGTCATATTCTGAGACAGGGAGGAGAATCTAGTGTTGAGTAATTGTTTCATTGTCCTCCAGCTTCCTCTCACAGTCTAGAGACACGCAGGTTTATGATAATTGTCTCTAAACTGACTGTAGGTTCAGATATATGCGTGCATGTGTGTTTTTGTACATATGTTGATCATGTGATAGACTAGAGACACGTCCAGGGTTTAACCTGCACTGGTGGTTTAACAACCAAACAACCTTTAACAGGATTAATGGTATCGATACTGGATGGAAGTTTGATTGTTACAATAATAATAATGTTAATATAGTTTTAGATTAAAAAAAGAAATCAGATTGAATGTAACAGTGAGACCACAGAAGTTTATTTAGTCTGAAACTGAACAGATTCAAAGTCATAAAAGCAAATTTACAGTCGAAGCAGATGTGGAGGTGTCGCCCCCTTCTGGTCTGTTTTAATGTTGTTTTAACAACATGGCTGCATCTCTGTCAAACAGCAGCAGGAAGGAGACTGCTGCTTCTCACTAAACACAAAATGATGCAAAGATGTCAACACACAGTTTCTGTTGTTTTTATAAACAGTGACAATAACATAAGTTTATAACAGAAAATAGTTTATTTAAAGCAAATGATTTCATGTCTGACTGGATCTTTAAATGTTCACATGCTCTTTGTTTTTGACATTAGCTTCATCAGCAACAGCATCAATCTACACATCATTAAACCAGCAGAGGACTCGAGCTGAAACTGGATTTCACACACAAGTGAAATGTCCAGTCTTTGCTTTTTTCTCACAAATATGTTTCTGAAGTTTAGTGCAGAATTGATCATTCCAGATCTTCAGGTCAACAGATCCTCCTTTCTCCCCCATCCTCACACAGTCCTGTCCCTCAGGATACTCTTTATTACGTCCTTCCCAGTTTTCTGGTTCACCTTTACGCCAAAACGCCAAACTAAAACATGGAGAACAGAAAGAACTGGATCAATAAAAACTGAAACCTTGAATTTAAAATGGACTAAAAGAGTTTTTACAACAATCAAACCTTTGGTTCAGTTTTGACCCGTCTACCCACAACCATTGACCCTCTGTCTCTGAGTCTGTCAGTCCGATCCAGAACTTGTCCTCATCTTCAGTCATTTTGTCTCTTAGTCTTTTCTCCAGGAAAGCCTGAAGATGAAAAGTTGATGAAATTTGACTTTTGAGATGATGAAACATGAGGATGTGAACCTGCAGCAGTGTTTATACCTGCTCATCTCTGCTGTCTATCTTAACCAGGTTTCCTCCCAGTGAAATGCATTCGTCTCTGCTCTTTGACCAGATAAAAGGACTGGTGGAGAAATGATAGCAGTGTCCTCCATGTTGTTCCCAGCCTGTTTCACACTTGATCGCACATGACCGATCTTTGAAGAGATTGAAGGAAACTCAGTTTACAGGTGATGTGGAAACAGCAGGAACTTTAAAGGTGAAGAGTTTGAGTCACAGATACACTGCTCCTGATCCAGACGCATGTGTCACTTCATCACTGTGTCTTTACTCATCAACACAAGATGAAAATATGAGAACAGAAACATCCATCACTTACTTTGAGCTACTTCATTAATGTCTGGACACTGAGGTGGCACCGAGCTGCACGGCTTTGATCGACAATATGTCAACGTTTCTGGACAGAGGATAAAACACAACTAACTTTCATCAGGATCAACTCTTTCTTCAGATTTTAAACAAACTAGTAACAACCAGGAAAAGCTGAACCAGAGCTGCAGCTTTTTGACAGTTGTGAACCCTGAAGTGTTTACCTGTGAGGTTCTTTCTCAAAGCTTCATTCTCATTTCTCAGTCTGTAGAAATTGTTTTCAACTGTTAAAAACAACAAAGTTGTTAGTAACAATTAAGTCAAGCTCAATACATGAAATAGAGTTTGATTAAAAAACAAACTCACAGACACGGTACATAACGATTAAGACAGTCATCATGAGAACACCAAGAACCAGCAGGATCACTTTCTCTGGTTTGACCTTTGACCCTCTGGTGGTTGAGTCTTTGTCTCGGGGGTCAGGAGCTTCACCTGTGGGACGTTCAGAGCAGACGGAGACGTGACGACTCTGACGACTTGACTCATCACAGAGACGACGTCTGAGATTTATAATGAACTAACTTCATGATGAAACATTCACCTGCAGTTATATGTCCTGTCTCTCTGTGTGTTGTTATGTTTCTGTTTTGTCATTTTTAATAGTCAAATTTATTTTATTTTTCACACTTCTTCTCAGTTCACATCCTTTACTTCTTGCTCATTGTGATTGTTTAGACTGTGTTTGTCATCCTCTAAATGGAAATGTATGTATTGATTGAATTTATTACAAAATTATATTCACATTTAATGATACATTTCTACATTTGTTAGCTCAACTTTTTACTCAAACTTTTCACTATGTCTCCACTTTATGTGATGAAATAATAACTCTGTGTTTCAGTATCAGATTTAATGAGAACACGACGTTTCATCGTGTTTCTACTTCCAGATAAACTGAACCTCAAACATGTCTTCTTTTATAAAAACAGGAAGTTTTTCACTGATAACAACAAAAAAACATTTAATCTGATTCTTACTAACGATATTGATTAGTTTCTATAAACATGTGAAAGTTGCTCCTGAAGTTGCCAGGACCTTTACTTATATATGTGATAACTAAAGAACTCATCACTTTGACATCAACACTTTATTTGATATGAACATATGAACCCAACAACTTCCTCTTTCTTCATATAAACTCGATCTAAATGTGCTCACGTGTTTTAGAAAATCCCAGAAAATCAGCTTCGCTTACTTTGAACCAAATAAAGTGAAGAAAAGTTTTAGACTTAAAAGTCAATGACTCGTGAATTTAACAGGTGGAGTCGACACCTCTGTCGTCTTCTGTCTTATACACACTGAGAAACATAAGCTGGCTCCTCATGAGTCTCTGCTGCATTAATGAACTTTTAACTTCAGTCAGTTGATGAATTTTATTTTGTATTTACCTCGTTTGTTGCTCTGTGAACGGCTCATTGTGCTCAGCGTTCAGGATCCTGACGTCACTATCAGTCGATGGAGAAACTTCCTCTGGAACAAAAAGCAACTTTTCGATAGATATATATGTATGTATTTATTTAACTCTTCGTCTTTGTCACTTCCTTGTTTTTTCACCCAAACTCATTCACATTTACTGAACTTAAAGATTACATAATATATCATTTCATCTAAGTTCAGGGCCGGAGTGTAAGTCAAGTTGACTTTGTTCGGTTATTTCTCTGCAGTTCATCATTTTGCATAATTCAAATAAATGGTAGTGAAACTTTCCTGCGCCAGTTAATCTAATTTTTTTTTTTTTTTTTTTCTCAGAATAAGTGGTTTCTTCTGACGGGGAAGTTGTGTCTGTAGACAGATTTTGTTTTTGAATATGCTGCACATGTGCACATATTAAAACATGAACAACAGACAAACTACTTTTGAAAACGTGTTCACACCAGCAACTGCTGTTACCAGCGTAAGAAGAAAGTCAAAGACCCAGACATGTTTTATATATTTAGCTGCACAAACAGTATTTAGATAGATAGATGGATGGAGATAGATAGATAGATAGATAGATAGATATGATAGATAGATAGATAGATAGATAGATAGATAGATAGATAGATAGATAGATAGATAGATAGATAGATAGATAGATAGATAGATAGATAGATAGATAGATAGATAGATAGATAGATAGATAGATAGATAGATAGATAATGTTATTGGACTCACCAGTTTAACTTCTCTGTCTTCCTCTTTGTAGTCGAATCCTGCTGCTTCACCACAGTGACCATCAGACAGTGTGACTTAAGTGTTTCTATTATTAAAATAACTTCCTGTCATATTCTGAGACAGGGAGGAGAATCTAGTGTTGAGTAATTGTTTAATTGTCTTCCGGCTTCCTCTCACAGTCTAGAGACACGCAGGTTTATGATAATTGTCTCTAAACTGACTGTAGGTTCAGATATATGCGTGCATGTGTGTTTTGTACATATGTTGATCATGTGATAGACTAAAGTCACGTCCAGGGTTTAACCTGCACTGGTGGTTTAACAACCAAACAACCTTTAACAGGATTAATGGTGTCGATACTGGATGAATGTTTGATTGTTACAATAATAATAATGTTAATATAGTTTTAGATTAAAAAAAGAAATCAGATTGAATGTAACAGTGAGACCACAGAAGTTTATTTAGTCTGAAACTGAACAGATTCAAAGTCATAAAAGCAAATTTACAGTCAAAGCAGATGTGGAGGTGTCGCCCCCTTCTGGTCTGTTTTAATGTTGTTTTTACAACATGGCTGCATCTCTGTCAAACAGCAGCAGGAAGGAGACTGCTGCTTCTCACTAAACACAAAATGATGCAAAGACGTCAACACACAGTTTCTGTTGTTTTTATAAACAGTGACAATAACATAAGTTTATAACAGAAAATAGTTTATTTAAAGCAAATGATTTCATATCTGACTGGATCTTTAAATGTTCACATGCTCTTTGTTTTTGACATTAGCTTCATCAGCAACAGCATC
Organism: Polydactylus sextarius; assembly: GCA_016801845.1. NCBI lineage: Eukaryota > Metazoa > Chordata > Actinopteri > Polynemidae > Polydactylus > Polydactylus sextarius. Next base: position 18,395,210 of record CM028927.1, read on the forward strand.
AAGCTACACATCATTAAACCAGCAGAGGACTCGAGCTGAAACTGGATTTCACACACAAGTGAAATGTCCAGTCTTTGCTTTTTTCTCACAAATATGTTTCTGAAGTTTAGTGCAGGATTTATCATTCCAGATCTTCAGGTCAACAGATCCTCTTTTCTCCCCCATCCTCACACAGTCCTCTCCCTCAGGATAGTCTTTATTACGTCCTTCCCAGTTGTCTGGTTCACCTTCACGCCAAAACACCAAACTAAAACATGGAGAACAGAAAGAACTGGATCAATAAAAACTGAAACCTTGAACTTAAAATGGACTAAAAGAGTTTTTACAACAATCAAACCTTTGGTCCAGTTTTGACCCGTCTTCCCACAACCATTGACCCTCTGTCTCTGAGTCTGTCAGTCCGATCCAGAACTTGTCCTCATCTTCAGTCATTTTCTCTATCACTCTTTTCTCCAGGAAAGCCTGAAGATGAAAAGTTGATGAAATTTGACTTTTGAGATGATGAAACATGAGGATGTGAACCTGCAGCAGTGTTTTATACCTGCTCATCTCTGCTGTCTATCTTAACCAGGTTTCCTCCCAGTGAAATGCATTCGTCTCTGCTCTTTGACCAGATAAAACGACTGGTGGAGAAATGATAGCAGTGTCCTCCATGTTGTTCCCAGCCTGTTTCACACTTCAGACATGACTGATCTTTGAAGAGATTGAAGGAAACTCAGTTTACAGGTGATGTGGAAACAGCAGGAACTTTAAAGGTGAAGAGTTTGAGTCACAGATACACTGCTCCTGATCCAGACGCATGTGTCACTTCATCACTGTGTCTTTACTCATCAACACAAGATGAAACTATGAGAACAGAAACATCCATCACTTACTTTGAGCTACTTCATTAATGTCTGGACACTGAGGTGGCACCGAGCTGCACAGCTTTGATCGACAATATGTCAACGTTTCTAGACAGAGGATAAAACACAACTAACTTTCATCAGGATCAACTCTTTCTTCAGATTTTAAACAAACTAGTAACAACCAGGAAAAGCTGAACCAGAGCTGCAGCTTTTTGACAGTTGTGAACCCTGAAGTGTTTACCTGTGAGGTTCTTTCTCAAAGCTTCATTCTCATTTCTCAGTCTGTAGAAATTGTTTTCAACTGTTGAAAACAACAAAGTTGTTAGTAACAATTAAGTCAAGCTCAATACATGAAATAGAGTTTGATTAAAAAACAAACACTCACAGACACGGTACATAACGATTAAGACAGTCATCATGAGAACACCAAGAACCAGCAGGATCACTTTCTCTGGTTTGACCTTTGACCCTCTGGTGGTTGAGTCTTTGTCTCGGGGGTCAGGAGCTTCACCTGTGGGACGTTCAGAGCAGACGAAGACGTGACGACTCTGACGACTTGACTCATCACAGAGACGACGTCTGAGATTTATAATGAACTAACTTCATGATGAAACATTCACCTGCAGTCATATGTCCTGTCTCTCTGTGTGTTGTTATGTTTCTGTTTTGTCATTTTTAATAGTCAAATTTATTTTATTTTTCACACTTCTTCTCATTTCACATCCTTTACTTCTTGCTCATTGTGATTGTTTAGACTGTGTTTGTCATCCTCTAAATGGAAATGTATTTATTGATTGAATTTATTACAAAATTATATTCACATTTAATGATACATTTCTACATTTGTTAGCTCAACTTTTTACTCAAACTTTTCACTATGTCTCCACTTTATGTGATGAAATAATAACTCTGTGTTTCAGTATCAGATTTAATGAGAACACGACGTTTCATCGTGTTTCTACTTCCAGATAAACTGAACCTCAAACATGTCTTCTTTTATAAAAACAGGAAGTTTTTCACTGATAACAACAAAAAAACATTTCATCTGATTCTTACTAACGATATTGATTAGTTTCTATAAACATGTGAAAGTTGCTCCTGAAGTTGCCAGGACCTTTATTTATATATGTGATAACTAAAGAACTCATCACTTTGACATCAACACTTTGTTTGATATGAACATATGAACACAACAACTTCCTCTTTCTTCATATAAACTCGATCTAAATGTGCTCACGTGTTTTAGAAAATCCCAGAAAATCAGCTTCGCTTACTTTGAACCAAATAAAGTGAAGAAAAGTTTTAGACTTAAAAGTCAATGACTCGTGAATTTAACAGGTGGAGTCGACACCTCTGTCGTCTTCTGTCTTATACACACTGAGAAACATAAGCTGGCTCCTCATGAGTCTCTGCTGCATTAATGAACTTTTAACTTCAGTCAGTTGATGAATTTTATTTTGTATTTACCTCGTTCGTCGCTCTGTGAACGGCTCATTGTGCTCAGCGTTCAGGATCCTGACGTCACTATCAGTCGATGGAGAAACTTCCTCTGGAACAAAAAGCAACTTTTCGATAGATATATATGTATGTATTTACGACTCTTCGTCTTTGTCACTTCCTTGTTTTTTCACCCAAACTCATTCACATTTACTGAACTTAAAGATTACATAATATATCATTTCATCTAAGTTCAGGGCCGGAGTGTAAGTCAAGTTGACTTTGTTCGGTTATTTCTCTGCAGTTCATCATTTTGCATAATTCAAATAAATGGTAGTGAAACTTTCCTGCGCCAGTTAATCTAATTTTTTTTTTTTTTTTTTTTTCTCAGAATAAGTGGTTTCTTCTGACGGGGAAGTTGTGTCTGTAGACAGATTTTGTTTTTGAATATGCTGCACATGTGCACATTAAAACATGAACAACAGACAAACTACTTTTGAAAACGTGTTCACACCAGCAACTGCTGTTACCAGCGTAAGAAGAAAGTCAAAGACCCAGACATGTTTTATATATTTAGCTGCACAAACAGTATTTAGATAGATAGATAGATAGATAGATAGATAGATAGATAGATAGATAGATAGATAGATAGATAGATAGATAGATAGATAGATAGATAGATAGATAGATAGATAGATAGATAGATAGATAGATAGATAGATAGATAGATAGATAGATAGATAATGTTATTGGACTCACCAGTTTAACTTCTCTGTCTTCCTCTTTGTAGTCGAATCCTGCTGCTTCACCACAGTGACCATCAGACAGTGTGACTTTAATGTTTCTACTGTTAAAATAACTTCCTGTCATATTCTGAGACAGGGAGGAGAATCTAGTGTTGAGTAATTGTTTAATTGTCCTCCAGCTTCCTCTCACAGTCTAGAGACACGCAGGTTTATGATAATTGTCTCTAAACTGACTGTAGGTTCAGATATATGCGTGCATGTGTGTTTTGTACATATGTTGATCATGTGATAGACTAAAGTCACGTCCAGGGTTTAACCTGCACTGGTGGTTTAACAACCAAACAGCCTTTAACAGGATTAATGGTATCGATACTGGATGAATGTTTGATTGTTACAATAATAATAATGTTAATATAGTTTTAGATTAAAAAAGAAATCAGACTGAATGTAACAGTGAGACCACAGAAGTTTATTTAGTCTGAAACTGAACAGATTCAAAGTCATAAAAGCAAATTTACAGTCGAAGCAGATGTGGAGGTGTCGCCCCCTTCTGGTCTGTTTTAATGTTGTTTTTACAACATGGCTGCATCTCTGTCAAACAGCAGCAGGAAGGAGACTGCTGCTTCTCACTAAACACAAAATGATGCAAAGACGTCAACACACAGTTTCTGTTGTTTTTATAAACAGTGACAATAACATAAGTTTATAACAGAAAATAGTTTATTTAAAGCAAATGATTTCATATCTGACTGGATCTTTAAATGTTCACATGCTCTTTGTTTTTGACATTAGCTTCATCAGCAACAGCATCAAGCTACACATCATTAAACCAGCAGAGGACTCGAGCTGAAACTGGATTTCACACACAAGTGAAATGTCCAGTCTTTGCTTTTTTCTCACAAATATGTTTCTGAGGTTTAGTGCAGAATTGATCACGCCAGATCTTCAGGTCAACAGATCCTCCTTTCTCCCCCATGCTCACACAGTCCTCTCCCTCAGGATAGTCTTTATTACGTCCTTCCCAGTTGTCTGGTTCACCTTGACGCCAAAACACCAAACTAAAACATGGAGAACAGAAAGAACTGGATCAATAAAAACTGAAACCTTGAACTTAAAATGGACTAAAAGAGTTTTTACAACAATCAAACCTTTGGTTCAGTTTTGACCCGTCTACCCACAACCATTGACCCTCTGTCTCTGAGTCTGTCAGTCCGATCCAGAACTTGTCCTCATCTTCAGTCATTTTCTCTTTCAGTCTTTTCTCCAGGAAATCCTGAAGATGGAAAGTTGATGAAATTTGACTTTTGAGATGATGAAACATGAGGATGTGAACCTGCAGCAGTGTTTTATACCTGCTCATCTCTGCTGTCTATCTTAACCAGGTTTCCTCCCAGTGAAATGCATTTGTCTCTGCTCTTTGACCAGGTTAAAGGACTGGTGGAGAAATGATAGCAGTGTCCTCCATGTTGTTCCCAGCCTGTTTCACACTTCAGACATGACCGATCTTTGAAGAGATTGAAGGAAACACAGTTTACAGGTGATGTGGAAACAGCAGGAACTTTAAAGGTGAAGAGTTTGAGTCACAGATACACTGCTCCTGATCCAGACGCATGTGTCACTTCATCACTGTGTCTTTACTCATTACCACAAGATGAAAATATGAGAACAGAAACATCCATCACTTACTTTGAGCTACTTCATTAATGTCTGGACACTGAGGTGGCACCGTGCTGCACGGCTTTGATCGACAATATGTCAACGTTTCTAGACAGAGGATAAAACACAACTAACTTTCATCAGGATCAACTCTTTCTTCAGATTTTAAACAAACTAGTAACAACCAGGAAAAGCTGAACCAGAGCTGCAGCTTTTTGACAGTTGTGAACCCTGAAGTGTTTACCTGTGAGGTTCTTTCTCAAAGCTTCATTCTCATTTCTCAGTCTGTAGAAATTGTTTTCAACTGTTAAAAACAACAAAGTTGTTAGTAACAATTAAGTCAAGCTCAATACATGAAATAGAGTTTGATTAAAAAACAAACACTCACAGACACGGTACATAACGATGATGACAGTTATCATGAGAACACCAAGAAAAAGCAGGATCACTTTCTCTGGTTTGACCTTTGACCCTCTGGTGGTTGAGTCTTTGTCTCGGGGGTCAGGAGCTTCATCTGTGGGACGTTCAGAGCAGACGAAGACGTGACGACTCTGACGACTTGACTCATCACAGAGACGACGTCTGAGATTTATAATGAACTAACTTCATGATGAAACATTCACCTGCAGTTATATGTCCTGTCTCTCTGTGTGTTGTTATGTTTCTGTTTTGTCATTTTTAATAGTCAAATTTATTTTATTTTTCACACTTCTTCTCATTTCACATCCTTTACTTGTACCTCATTGTGATTGTTTAGACTGTGTTTGTCATCCTCTAAATGGAAATGTATGTATTGATTGAATTTATTACAAAATTATATTCACATTTAATGATACATTTCTACATTTGTTAGCTCAACTTTTTACTCAAACTTTTCACTATGTCTCCACTTTATGTGATAATAACTCTGTGTTTCAGGATCAGATTTAATGAGAACACGACGTTTCATCGTGTTTCTACTTCCAGATAAACTGAACCTCAAACATGTCTTCTTTTATAAAAACAGGAAGTTTTTCACTGATAACAACAAAAAAACATTTCATCTGATTCTTACTAACGATATTGATTAGTTTCTATAAACATGTGAAAGTTGCTCCTGAAGTTGCCAGGACCTTTACTTATATATGTGATAACTAAAGAACTCATCACTTTGACATCAACACTTTGTTTGATATGAACATATGAACACAACAACTTCCTCTTTCTTCATATAAACTCGATCTAAATGTGCTCACGTGTTTTAGAAAATCCCAGAAAATCAGCTTCGCTTACTTTGAACCAAATAAAGTGAAGAAAAGTTTTAGACTTAAAAGTCAATGACTCGTGAATTTAACAGGTGGAGTCGACACCTCTGTCGTCTTCTGTCTTATACACACTGAGAAACATAAGCTGGCTCCTCATGAGTCTCTGCTGCATTAATGAACTTTTAACTTCAGTCAGTTGATGAATTTTATTTTGTATTTACCTCGTTCGTCGCTCTGTGAACGGCTCATTGTGCTCAGCGTTCAGGATCCTGACGTCACTATCAGTCGATGGAGAAACTTCCTCTGGAACAAAAAGCAACTTTTCGATAGATATATATGTATGTATTTACGACTCTTCGTCTTTGTCACTTCCTCGTTTTTTCACCCAAACTCATTTACATTTACTGAACTTAAAGATTACATAATATATCATTTCATCTAAGTTCAGGGCCGGAGTGTAAGTCAAGTTGACTTTGTTCGGTTATTTCTCTGCAGTTCATCATTTTGCATAATTCAAATAAATGGTAGTGAAACTTTCCTGCGCCAGTTAATCTAATTTGTTTTTGTTTTTTTTTTGGTTTTTTTTTTGTTTTTTTTTCTCAGAATAAGTGGTTTCTTCTGACGGGGAAGTTGTGTCTGTAGACAGATTTTGTTTTTGAATATGCTGCACATGTGCACATATTAAAACATGAACAACAGACAAACTACTTTTGAAAACGTGTTCACACCAGCAACTGCTGTTACCAGCGTAAGAAGAAAGTCAAAGACCCAGACATGTTTTATATATTTAGCTGCACAAACATTATTTAGATGGATGGATGGATGGATGATGGATGGATGATAGATAGATAGATAGATAGATAGATAGATAGATAGATAGATAGATAGATAGATAGATAGATAGATAGATAGATAGATAGATAGATAGATAGATAGATAGATAGATAGATAGATAGATAGATATAGATAGATAGATAGATAGATAGATAGATAGATAGATAGATAGATAATGTTATTGGACTCACCAGTTTAACTTCTCTGTCTTCCTCTTTGTAGTTGAATCCTGCTGCTTCACCACAGTGACCATCAGACAGTGTGACTTTAATGTTTCTACTGTTAAAATAACTTCCTGTCATATTCTGAGACAGGGAGGAGAATCTAGTGTTGAGTAATTGTTTAATTGTCCTCCAGCTTCCTCTCACAGTCTAGAGACACGCAGGTTTATGATAATTGTCTCTAAACTGACTGTAGGTTCAGATATATGCGTGCATGTGTGTTTTGTACATATGTTGATCATGTGATAGACTAAAGTCACGTCCAGGGTTTAACCTGCACTGGTGGTTTAACAACCAAACAGCCTTTAACAGGATTAATGGTATCGATACTGGATGAATGTTTGATTGTTACAATAATAATAATGTTAATATAGTTTTAGATTAAAAAAAGAAATCAGATTGAATGTAACAGTGAGACCACAGAAGTTTATTTAGTCTGAAACTGAACAGATTCAAAGTCATAAAAGCAAATTTACAGTCGAAGCAGATGTGGAGGTGTCGCCCCCTTCTGGTCTGTTTTAATGTTGTTTTTACAACATGGCTGCATCTCTGTCAAACAGCAGCAGGAAGGAGACTGCTGCTTCTCACTAAACACAAAATGATGCAAAGACGTCAACACACAGTTTCTGTTGTTTTTATAAACAGTGACAATAACATAAGTTTATAACAGAAAATAGTTTATTTAAAGCAAATGATTTCATATCTGACTGGATCTTTAAATGTTCACATGCTCTTTGTTTTTGACATTAGCTTCATCAGCAACAGCATCAAGCTACACATCATTAAACCAGCAGAGGACTCGAGCTGAAACTGGATTTCACACACAAGTGAAATGTCCAGTCTTTACTTTTTTCTCACAAATATGTTTCTGAAGTTTAGTACAGAATTGATCATTCCAGATCTTCATGTCAACAGATCCTCTTTTCTCCCCCATCCTCACACAGTCCTCTCCCTCAGGATACTCTTTATTAGGTCCTTCCCAGTTGTCTGGTTCACCTTTACGCCAAAACTCCAAACTAAAACATGGAGAACAGAAAGAACTGGATCAATAAAAACTGAAACCTTGAACTTAAAATGGACTAAAAGAGTTTTTACAACAATCAAACCTTTGGTTTAGTTTTGACCCGTCTTCCCACAACCATTGACCCTCTGTCTCTGAGTCTGTCAGTCCGATCCAGAACTTGTCCTCATCTTTAGACATTTTGTCTCTCAGTCTTTTCTCCAGGAAATCCTGAAGATGAAAAGTTGATGAAATTTGACTTTTGAGATGATGAAACATGAGGATGTGAACCTGCAGCAGTGTTTTATACCTGCTCATCTCTGCTGTCTATCTTAACCAGGTTTCCTCCCAGTGAAATGCATTTGTCTCTGCTCTTTGACCAGGTTAAAGGACTGGTGGAGAAATGATAGCAGTGTCCTCCATGTTGTTCCCAGCCTGTTTCACACTTCAGACATGACCGATCTTTGAAGAGATTGAAGGAAACTCAGTTTACAGGTGATGTGGAAACAGCAGGAACTTTAAAGGTGAAGAGTTTGAGTCACAGATACACTGCTCCTGATCAAAGAGAAAATGGAAAATCAGTAACTTACTTTGAGCTACTTCGTTAATGTCTGGACACTGAGGTGGCACCGTGCTGCATGGCTTTGATTGACAATATGTCAACGTTTCTGTTGTGAAAGATGATAAAAAAAAAGACTTATAAAGTCAACTCAGACATACATGTAACTTCATTTTCACATCAAGATTAAACTGAAGATTATTACAAACAATGTGAGTTTAATCCAAAATGTGAAACATATCAAAGTGAAGTAGTGACTTAGATCTGTTAATCATTTTTACCTGTGAGATTTTTCTTCAAGTTTTTCATTTCATCTGTCAATGTTTTAATCCGGTCCATGTCTAAATAAACTGAATTACAAAAAAAAAAAAACAAAACAAAAAAACAGAAAAAGGTGAAACACCAAGATGTTGTGCAGATCATTTATTTCTGTTTGTTTTATTGGAAAATATAACCAGAGAGACTCACCGGTGACAGCCAGAGTGATGAGAGCAACAAAGAGGAGGCAGCTGAGGACCACCAGGGCCACTCGCTCTGACGGGAACTTCGACTGTGCATTTGTCTCTGCTGGTTGTTGTGAGACTGAAGCAGCAAACACAAGAGGTTTGTTAATGTTCACTTAGGAACCCAAGTCAAGTTAAAGGAGGCTCAGTTTTATTGGAAACACACAGATAAAACTAAGAGTGAAATCTCCTTCATGAAGGTTATAACACTGAGTTTCTACTACGTGACAATGTTTGAGAATGTAGCTCTGAGATTTTATTGCTTATGATGATTTACCTGTTCCTAACAAACTGAGGTTGCTAATCAACAGGTGAATAAACCTGCATATAAAACACATGCATGCGGCCTCTAAAAGAAGAAGCAGAACTTTATTACTGTCATTAATCCAAGGACGCTGCGTGTTCCTCCTACATGTTTAAAAATAAATAAATAAACTGTCCAAATAAGTTCATAGTCCATAAAACATCATGACAAACAAAATGTATTAAAATCATTATTTGAAACAGAGACATCGCAATGCATTAAACAGCTGTGTACAACAGTGATGTGATAGTTACAGTTTTTTTTAGGAACTTTTCTCACATCAGTGATGTGAATTTCTTGTACTCATACTTTACTGGTGTTTAATCTTAACTGAAGCATTGAGCAGAAGCAGGAAGCAGGAAACTTTCTAATCCTTGTGTAACAGTTGTGGCTGTATCAGTTTGTTCAAATGTATGTATTTATGACCCTTCGTGTTGGTAACTTCCTCTTTTTTCCCCCAAACTCTGACTTTTCTTCACACTTTTTTTTTCTTTACAGTAAATTATCATTTACTGAACTTAAAGATTACATAATATATCATTTCATCTAAGTTCAGGACCAGAGTGTAAGTTGACTTTGTACAGTTATTTTTCTGCAGTTTTTCATTTTTCTTAATTCAGAGGAATGGTTGTGAAACTTTCCTGTGTCAGTACTGTCACTTAATCTGATTTGTTCTTTGAGTTGATTTTTCTAAGTTAGGTGTCAGAGAAAAAACAAAAATTTTCTTTCTTTCTTTCTGTTTTTTTTTTTTTTTTACCAGAAAATTATCTAATTTTACAGTTTCTCATCTATCAACACAGCTCCTGTTGATCCATTAATTTCCCTTTGGGATCAATAAAGTATTCATTCATCAAACCACATTATTACCCTTGCACCATCATCACCACAACAACTGTGCCACTGTATGAAGGTCATCACCTACCAGGTGGCTCTGAGGGAGGCTGAGTTTTCTTGATTTGTATCTCAGAATAAGTGGTTTCTTCAGACGGGGAAGTTGTGTCTGTAGATAGATTAGATAAATATATATATAAAACACTGTTTTGTGTTTGAATATGCTGTAAGTTTGTGCTGACTGTTGATATTGGATATTAAAACATGAACAACAGACAAACCACTTTTGAATACGTGTTCACGCCAGCAACTGCTGTTACCAGCATAAGAAGGAGGTCAAAGATCCAGACATGTTTTATATATTTAGCTGCACAAACAGTATAAATATTTATCTATTTATCTTTAAAGATCAAGATTAATTTGTAAAAAAAAATAAATTTGAAAAAAAAAACCAAACTCATCCAGTAAAGCTTTACCAACAGAAACATATACATAAATACAACATAAAACATATAAAAATATAAAAACTATAGGATAATTATAAATAGTGAGTCTTGTTTAACTAAGACCAGATGTTGTATAAGAGTTTAAGACTTACCGGCAGTTTTCCCCCTCCCTTTCTTGAACTTGACATCAGAGTATAACACATCAGCTTCAGGCATTTTCCCGCTGTTTGACCATCAATGACTCTGGCAGAAGACTAAATATAAGCTTGAGGGCACTGTGTTGAAATAGTGTTCAAACTCATCCTGTCAGGCTGAATCATGGGGAGGGCTTTATACACCATCTTCTTCCCCAAAATTAGATTTTTCTTGAAGTTAGGTCATTTGAATGTGTTACTTCCTCAAATTACTAGACTAGATGAACAAATTATATTCCCTGTTGTCGGATAAAGAACATCTCAATATTTTCTTTATACTTGTTTGTTTGTTTTGCTGTGCAGAAGAAGTGAAAATGTTTATTCTGAATCTGCTCTGTCACAATAATAAAAAAATAAATAAAGGCCAACCCACATTATTCACTTGTTTAATAGTTTAATACATTAGGTACATTAAATTTGTTAAGCTTCCTCTTTTTTTTTTTTTTACATCACATCGTTGTTGACAACAGGAATTATTTCTTTTATCTATTTTTTCCATTTTTATCTATTTTATCTATTTTACTACTTTGCCCTCCTACTTTGACATATTTCAGAGGAGATATTTTCAGAACCTATTCTGGATGATAAATGCTTTCATTCTGATGCTAAAACGTTTGCACTTTTACTAATAAAAATATGATTTGAAATATGAAAATATGATATGTAAACTACATATAAATTAATAATAATGGCGGTCAAATTAAAAAATGACAAGTAACTACTTTTATTTCTAATATTATTTACTCGGAAGTTACCTAATAGTGTTCAACAAATTTATCCAATCAACACGCACGTTATTTGACAGAACGATCTGCTATCCAATCAGGTGGCGCGTTTAATGACGCGGGGGCGGGGTTTAGTCTTTGTACCGGAAAGGAGGCGGTGACGCTTCCTTTCTGCCGATCAACCTGCGGTGACAGTAAAACCGACCGGTCAGACTTTGTTAAAGTTTCTGCCCCGGTGGTATTCCCGGTCCAGACATGGCCCCTAGCGTGCAGCTGAAGGAGGCAATAGCCGATGTTCAGGAGGGGATCCGGGCCATCCTGCTCGGACCACCCGGAGCCGGGAAGGGGACTCAGGTAGCTCAGCTAGCCGTTAGCCGTTAGCCGTTAGCCGCTAGCTTAAGAAAACAGTAGTGTTAAACGCATGGTCGGTGTTAATACAAGCTAATGCTAACTGTACCTGAACATCAGTTTTTACATTTATTAACACTTCAGCTTCATGACTAAGTTATCTGACATAACAAACTCCCTTCAGCCTGACACGTTTGGAAACATTAACCTACCACATGTTTGTAAAGTTTCATAAATTACATAGATATTTCTGAAAATAGCAACAGACCAGTTTTTCTTGTCTGTTGGTATTTTCAGGTTTACCACATATGTTACCCTCCTTTAAACTGTCTGTACACTCTCCCTCTTAATCTGCTCCAGATGTGACAAGTCTGAATATACAGGATTATTATATAGACCTGAGTCAATGTGGTGCACAATTGTAAAACTGAATTTCACATCCCTTAAGCTTGTCACAATAATTACTGAGGTTTAAATTTTCCAATTTCCAATGTTGTTCCCAATGTTCCAATGTTCCATGTCAAACGTTTTCTTAAAAGTCAGTGGATTAATAAATGGACACTCAGTTGTTTGGTATTAAAGTTAAAACCAGTTGTATATAAATGTAAATACAGTGTGATATTAAAGGTAATTATTGCTAATTTATAATGTTATCAGTGTATAAAAAAGTTTGAAATTTTATTTGATAAATTAGAAAAAGTGGAGATTAAAGTGAATTAAATAAAAGTAAAGTTTTTTTTTAGCTAGAAATGTAGGAAATTTTAGGAAATTAAAAAAATAAATAAATAAAAGAAATTTATTCAATAAGCTTCTTCTGACAAATTACTGGCTGCTCTAGTTGGATCATCTGCAACCAAACCCTCAGCATGTGCAAGAAAGTGAATATGGAGACAGAAAAGATCTTAAACAGATTGAAACTAGTCAAGTCAAACTTGTGATTCAGGTTCATCAGCTGCTTGACAAATAGATAATTAATAAATTTACCTAAAACAATTAGTGTAACGACAGTATCATGTAGATTTAGCAGAAAAAAGTGCATCTATAATTATCAGGATGTTACAACATTGTGCACTCATACTTCTGTAATTTGGGAAAAAAAAAAAAAGGTTTTGACACCAGTCTGGTCATTTCTTTTAATCTATGTTCTTATCTAGTCTGCATGCTCTCGTCTTACAACAACAGTCTGACTTTCCTGGATGCTTTTAATGCAAACACGTCAACTTTTCCAGCTTCTCTGATGTGAATAATTGTAACATTAATTTGCATTCCCTGATAAATCTCTCTCTGAATTTTACTTTCAAGAAAAAAGTTGAGAGATTAATTAGATAAATAAACAAAGAGTTTCAGACTTGTCTTCCGTGTTCCATGTGCAGAAACATGTAAAATGTTACCGGGATATTACATCATTATCTCCATGTTCCTCTTTTATCATAAAACAAGTCTCCTCATCTGTGATAAAACCGTAATGAGTTTAATTTACACATTTATTTCCACATCAGCTGAGTTGTGTGTAATCAAGTTGAGGAAAGGGGCTAAATCTGTACGACTACAACAACTGCTGATCTGTTATAACTAAACTTGACTTTGTGTGATGATTTGTCATGAACTGAGCCGTTCCTTCCTCTCTACAGGCCCCTCGGCTCGCAGAGAAGTACTGCGTTTGCCACCTGGCCACCGGAGACATGCTGAGAGCCATGGTGGCCTCAGGCTCCGAGCTCGGAAAGAGGCTCAAGCAAACCATGGACTCTGGCAAACTGGTAACGTTTCGACTCATCTGCTTCTCATGGTCTCTGTGTGTATTTTTCCTTCCTCTGATCCTTTGACCTCTCTGAGGCTCTGTTGACTTTACACTCCAGTCGCACATATCCACACGTCTCATCTTACATGAAATGTTGCAGAGAAACAAATTCCTTCAAGTTACACTCACAATCAGCATATGCAGAGATAAGTGATGTTATGATAAGAACAAATAAGAATAAAGTCTTATATCTTATCCCAGAGGTGAAATGTAAATATTACTGCAGTAGAAACAGCTAGAAAACAAATAAAAACAGTTTGAAATGAGACGTTAAAAAGCTACAAACATTAATATGTTTTCAGGAAAAAAATGTTGACAACTCAAACACCTTCCTGAATGTGTTGCACAATAAATTGTCACGTTTGTACAGTGCTGACGTGACTTGTCTTGTGTATATGTGCAGCAGTAAATTGTATCATCAGTGAAAAAAAGACGTGCCCGCTGTAACAAGCCAGTTTTGTTTGTCTTTTCTATTGTTACTGTTAACAGAGTGTTGCTATAAAAGTACAGACTGACTAAAAGGTCATAAAGGTTGGAAGGTTAATTGCAACACTTTGGTTTTTGGTGCTTGTGATTATGTCACAATTTGTGTGTTTTTAGAGAAACATCCTCCTTTAGAATCAACTGAACTGTTACAATGTGAATAAATTAATGGGGATTTCCGTTTTGTTCTCCTGCAGGTCAGTGATGAGATGGTGGTGGAGCTCATAGAGAAGAACTTGGACACGCCGGCCTGTAAGAAAGGCTTCCTGCTAGACGGATTCCCCCGAACAGTCAAACAAGCAGAGATGGTGAGGATCACATGATGTGACACAAAACAGAACAGGAAGGACTGAACTTATCAACACAGACGTCAACAATCTTTCAAGAACTTGTATCTCACAGTAGAAATATGAAGGAATAGTTTGACATTTTGTGAATTACACTGATAATCTAAACAATTGAAGGTCTCCAGGTTAACTTTTTCTCAGCTTAGATCCCTGTAAAGTAAATGATTTTAACTGAAATTAAAACTTTTGTAAAGTAAGTAAAACCTTTGAAAGTATGTTACAGATCCTAAATGTTATATAAGAACCAGATGTTGTAAATGTTATATGAAGAATTTGACTCAAAACACCAAAACAAACTTTTATATTAAGAACAAAACAGAACAAAGAGGATTGAATTTATCAAAACAGACTTCAACAATCTTGCAAGAACTTGTAGGTCACAATAAGAATTTGATATTTTGGGAATAGCATTGATAAACTAAGCATCCTCTTAACTCTTAAAGCCGCTGAACATATTTTACAGAACAGTAACGGTCTCGTCCACAGTGAACCAAAGGATTTGACTCAATAAAAACAAAACAAAGTTAAAACATAGAAAAGTTTCTTTTTTTTACCAAAATTATACCAAAGATTTTACCAAAATATGACTTGATGTAAAAACGGCAGAAATGAAACCTTTCTAATAATATCTTTCTGCAAATGAAGGAAAGGTTTAAAGTCGAGATAAAAAGAAGGAAGTACCTGTTTATACTATTTTACATTTTACAAACTGAGCTGATGTTTTTATTTGACGGTCCACTGACTCCTTCTGTTTTCGTCTCTTGCAGCTCGACGACTTGTTGGACAAGAGACAAGAGAACCTGGACTCTGTGATCGAGTTCGCTGTCGATGACTCTCTGTTGGTCCGCAGGATCTGTGGCAGGTACATGTCAATTATTCATCGCCACAGAGAGGATTGGGTCTGTTTTATTTCCCCGGCATGTTGCCTGTAGAGAGAGCCAGAGTTTTATGATTCGCCCGGTGGGTGTGAGCTCCTCATTCTGTCGCCGTGTTTAATCCACCCGGGCAGGTAGATTAATTCATGTGAACAGAGGAGCTTGGGACAGTGAGATAATGTTGGAGAGAAGTGGAGCGTGAAAGCACACGATTAACAAAGAAAGTGGCCCGAAGGGGTTTGAGCGCGTCCTGTGGTGGGAAGGTCACAGGGTGAATCCTTCAAGAAGTCGGTGACGTGTCGCTCCCTGGTGAAATGTGCTGCTTTGTGTCTGATTTGACTTTTTTAAGTGTTTGGTGAGATGTTACTTTTCATCAAACCAACAGAGAATTATGACCCGACTCTGCAGCTCCCTCAACATTTGCTTTTAACTGGGTTGTTTCGTTTTTTTGTTATGCACAGTTTTGATTGCGGCTGCTCTTTTAGCATCGTTTTTGATTGCGCCAATCACACGACAGAGCTGGTGACAAGCTGGGGAACAATTAGCAGCTAAAGAACCAGATACTTTGTTGGAATCTGCTGCAGAAATGAACTAAAAAGGACTGAAACCATATTACAATTAGATTAAAAAAAACACCCAACAAAAATAAGGAAGATGATGTGTGTAGACATGCAACTGTGAGTCAGCTTCATCAAGTTGTTGTGGTTTGGTTCTTGTGTTAAGTTTGTGGACTATGTGTGAATGATGCCAACATTTTTGATTTCACTGTTGGTGAAATGTAAAACTGTTCTATTTGCTGAGATGTTTTCACTTCCTTGAAATCAGTCTGAAATTTCACAATTTTTTTTTGTGTGCGCCAGTTTCACTACTGGTAGTGGACAGTAACAAGTTTCCACTGCAGCTTATTTAGCTGAGTATTTCCTCTTTGTCTGTTTGTTTTAACAAGACGTTGACCCGCTCACTGAAAGAGACAGACCCTTTCCCACAGGCCTTTGTATGAACACGTGCTGCGGTATAAGATATGTTGTGAAATCTCAACTGCTTGTTTGTTATTTACAACACAGTGCCTGGCCTCTGTCTTTGCTGTGTACTCTTTGCATCATCGGTGTGCAACACTGAATCAAAAATAAAGATAGTTTGCAGAGAGTGATCTCTGTCCACTGGGGTCCTTTGTGAGGAAGAAGAGGAGGAGGCTGCTGCCTTTTCAAGCCCAAGTAGGACAAGGGCAGCGTGTGGGATGTGAAAAGGACAGTTAAGTAGTTAGTGAGTCACAGTGTGTGTGTGTGTGTGTGTGTGTGTGTGTGTGTGTGTGTGTGTGTGTGTGTGTGTGTGTGTGTGTGTGTGTGTGTGTGTGTGTGTGTGTGTGTGTGTGTGTGTGTGTGTGTGTGTGTGTGTGTGTGTGTGTGTGTGTGTGTGTGTGTGTGTGTGTGTGTGTGTGTGTGTGTGTGTGTGTGTGTGTGTGTGTGTGTCTAACCCTCATCTGTCCTCCTCCCCTGCTCACTCTCATTTCTTTTCTGCCCCTGTCCTGTCCTCTACTCCTCCCTCCATCTCCCCAGACTAATTCATCAGCCAAGTGGCCGTTCCTACCATGAGGAGTTCAACCCCCCCAAACAGCCCATGAAGGATGACGTAAGTAGCTTGACCAACAACCCACATACAAACCAAGTGGGGGAGGTGGGGATGTTTTAAATGGTTTGAGCTCATGTCGCGTCCAAATTTACCTTTGATGTGGGAAGAAAGCTGAGAAGACTGAGACGACTCTAAGGTGTTGTTGGCTCAAATTTGTTGCGTTGTTAATGATTACAAGGCCTCTCGTGTCCCTTACAACTTCAACTACAAGTTCAACTTTAGAGGTGAACTGAAGGAGAAGGAGACTGTGTTGAAAGAGTCAAACAGACTCTGTGTAACATCATGTGTAGTAACAGACTCTGGAAAGTACAGACATGATTTAAAACGTTGATCTTGTCACAGTCAACTGTGGTTTATGGTGATGCAGGTGATGTGTCACATTAGCTAACCATGAGCTAACAACATTAGTGTTGAGTGAAATGAAGCAGAAATGTTTGTCAAAACTTCAGATCAGGTTTCTTCTTATCACCTGGCTTCTGTCTTGTTTTAAACACTAATGACTGGGTTCAGGTTTCAGTTTTGGTCCGTGCAGGTTTGTATTCCTGCTGAGTTCCTCAGAGTTTGAACTTCTGGTTTAGATTCAGTTACTGAGGTTGTTGTCTGAAATAAAACAGCTCTCATAGCAACACATTGGAAAACCTGCAATTTCACAAAACCCTTGTTATGTTGATAGACATTACAGAAGTAATCTGTCAAATTAGAGAAGGAAACTCAGACCAATGAGCTTAAACTTGATGAACTTGCAGTTGGAAACCAAAACTGGATGTGTTTTTTCTAATCTTTTTTTTCTCTCTTCGTTCCTTTTTTTTTTCTCGTCTCCTTTCTTCCCGCCGCTCAGGTGACAGGTGAGCCGCTCATCCGTCGCAGCGACGACAACGAGACGACGCTGCGTTCCCGTCTGGACGCCTACCACCGGCAGACGGTCCCTCTGGTTCAGTACTACAGCGCCCGCGGCCTCCACACGGCCATCGACGCCTCGAAGAGCCCCAACGTCGTCTTCGCCTCCATCGTAGCTGCCTTCTCCGTCGCTGCGGAAACCCGTGCTACTGCCTGTAAAGACCAAGTGTTCTTCATTTAAAAACACTTTTTTTCTTCTTCCTCTTTCCTCTCACATCTCCCTTCAGTCGGTTCCGTTTTTACCTCCTCAAAGGTGGAGATTATACAAGAGTTGATCAAGTGTCAGAGGCAACAAAATGTAACTTTTGTGAAGCTGGAGAAGAAATTCCCCACGTTTCAACACTGTGATGGATCCCTGTTGTAAAAACAGAAAGGATTGATGCTGCTTTTTTTAAAGACAAGTTTAAAGTTAAAAACAGAGTTTCAACATGTTTCCAGAGGTGTTGGTGTTTGTTGCATGTTGTTTGCCTTATATAGACTGGTTTGCTCTTGTTTAATCGGTGAAACCCCCTCCCTCTTCCTCAACCTGTAATTCTGCACATTGAGTAGATCTATTTTGACATTCAGTTCTTGTTTCAACTCCTTTCTTTAAAGTCGTTATCATTTCTGTTTCGTAAATAAGTTTTGATTTGTATATTTGCAACAAGAAAAAATAACAACAAAAAAGCAGCTGTTGGCTCGCACAAGTTCAAAATGACAGAACTGAAAGAGAGGAACAAAATGTAAATATTAAAACTATAAATAAGACAAAGGCAAGAAAGAATGATGCAGAAAGGGCAGGAATCTGTCACTTTGGCGGGTTAGATTACTGTGGCTGCAGAATGTAAGATGCTTAAAGTGAAATAGATAGGTACACACTGTACGCAGAATAAATCTGTGTAAATTACTTTAGTTTGTCAAAGTCATCGGACCAGACGTTACAACTGCAACACTCACTCGATGTCTGGTCATCGCAGTTTTTTTAAGTTTTCTTCTTCAGTATCGGACTAATTCGGCAACATGTTGCTACATCGCGAACAGGAACTGCTAAAACCTACTTAAAAGAGAACTGCTCTGTGTCACTAAACAGGAAAAAAAGAAGAAAAAGAAACATTTCCCATCACGTCATCTTGTTGCAACACTTTTTAAACTTGGTCTCCAACTCAAATCAGGATGTTCATTGACGTGTCAGTTGTCCAGTGGAGACATTTACTCAACCGTTAACATTGAATGTTTTTTTTTTCTCTCCTTTTTATTTTCTTACCTGTCCTTTGTTTTGTCCATATATCAGTATAATCTACCACGTTTTAAATCCTGTGAATGTCTGACTTTTATTTTAATTGATATGACTAATGGGTTTTTATTTTTCCGGGTGACGCATGTGATGTGTTTTTCTTTTGTCTTTTTTCTTGTGAATGTTGGTGGTAATGAGTGTTACTTCCTGGATGTGTGATCTGATGTTTAGTTGAAATAAGAATGACACTGGGAGCAGATGAAGGTCAAGTTTCACAAATATAACACAACTTTACTTTGAATTTCCCTTCATACTCTGAAACTTTGAGGGGTCGTTTTTAGAAAGAAATGTCACCGATTCATTGTCGTTTGGCTGACTGACCCACAAACCTGATATTACTCCAACGTAAAATATCTCTTGAGGGGGAGTTTGACTCCTCATTCTCCTTAAGACTTTATCAGACCTGTCTCTGATACTGTGACAATCAAATTTAAGAGATAATTATTAACTGCACAGTGTAAAGATCAGCATCACTTTTTTTTTAACTTATAAAAAAACCTCTGGACTTAAAAAAAACTGACACTAACTGCAGTTTATTTAGTATTTAATTTAAAAAAAAAAAAAACAAATGCATGCTGGTTATTTGAGTCTTGCTTGTCAAATATAAACAAATGATAAAAGTTTGTTGGGAAGTGCATCCATCTGGACAAACTCGGCACCTGTGTGCTGATGTGTCGGGTCTCAGAGCGTAAACGCCGCCGTCGCAGTTTGTTAGAAGTGAAACGGATCAAAGAGACGCCGACGGATGTTTGTAACTCAAACCTGCTGAGACGATGCATCAGAAATGTTTGAGTTCTTGGCTTTTGTTTCTGCTGCTCCCAACGGTGTCTTCTTACCTTTGTTTTGTTCCACTGGCTGGCGTTTTAAAGTCCTGTGTTTTGTTCGACACACAGATGGGAGCTGTGGAAAAAAAAAAAAAGACCTGCTATCTTAACTCATCAAAAGAGGGGATTTTTTTTCCCTTTTCTTTCCTGTAAACCAACGAGGCCTCTGGATCTTCCTGTGACATCAGGTTCTGGGTGTTTGTGTTTGTCCTTGACCTGCTCTGTAATCGCCCGGTGTTTGGTTCAGTGGAAATATCTTGCATGCAGACTGTGTTACCTGCACTTTCCTTTGAATACTGATGTGTTTGTTATCCTCTCGGGGGGCTGATGTGATGAAAAACAATAGCAGATGTTGAACATTCCCAGAAGACAGATTTCAGTCTTTCAGGCTGAAAACCGTCAGACAGTTTCATGTCAGTTTCATGCTAAATTTATCTTAATATTCTGTTCTTTATGTATTGTCTCTTTTCTTAAAAGGCTGTGAATGTATAAACCTGAAAATGAATGTGACTTTTAAATTGCACTTTAAATCGAGCGCCAATTTGAGATGGACAGGATCTGATTCATCTTAAATGACCCCTCACACACACACACACACAAAAAATATCAGTAATAGTCATAGTTTGTTGCATTTTTACTGATTCACCCAAAACCTCTCTTCCTCTTTCTCTCTCCCCTTTGTCTTCCAGCTGGTTGATTCCTGAGCTGCTCCTTTTCCACCGAGGCGAAGGATGGGAGCTGGTAAAAAGAGACACAGACAGACAGACAGACAGATGGGGGTAGGAAGGAGGGAGAGAGGGTCCTCAAACTTCATAAGTTACAGATTTTGCAGTGCTGTGAGACTCCTTAGTTTATCCATCACATTTCTACTCCCAGTAGATCACGAGAAGATTTGAGTAAAGCCATCTTCCAGTCAGATTCCCCTGATGTTCCCTCTTCTAATAAATCTGCTTTTCTACAATCAGCACAGTGTTTTGATTCACTTTTTTCTTTTTACCTTGAGATGAAAGAGTTTTATTTAATTTTAGATTAATTTAATGTATTTGAACGATTCTTAAGATTCTTTAATATGTTACATATGTTGCCAAGTAACTAGAAATAGTAGATCACAGTTGATATATGTGACGTTAGAGTCTGTTTGACTTTTTAAACAACATGAAAACATATAATAGAGACTTGTATTTATTTAATTGAAACCTTATTTGTTAGATTTATGTTGTTAGAAACAACACATAGGAAAATAAATATATTTTCTCATGTGGAATATTTAATCATATAAGGAATATTTAATTCCTTATATGATATATGATTCATTTATATACATAGTTGTTTTAATTACATTTTAAGTTCATATTAATTAAGTTAATGTTTTATTACATTTTCTGGTCTGTAATAAGGATGTAGGGTTATTTATTTAGAGTTAATGCAAATTAAGACTTCTTTCGTTTTGTTTTTATGACATCACAACCGGAAGTACAAAGTTGGATATTTTCTTGAACTTCCGGTGTGTGAATGTTGCTCAACTCCTGTTTCTGTCAGACGCTCAGCTACAGTAAAAAACATTAAAAAGAAAAATCAGCTTCTTGGACTTCGAGGTGACGCCACGGGGTGGGGTTTCCGTATTTTTACGGCGTGACGTCACCAGCCGGGGCTTTCCTCCATGACGTCAGAGAGCGGCGGGGCGGCAGCTGGAGCGCGAGAGAGAGAGAGCGCGAGAGAAGCGGAGCGAGCTGCGGAGATTTACCCAGAGTTTGCGCTGCGCTCCCCGGGGCGCAGGAAGACCAGAGGCCGTCGTCACCTGCCAGCAGCCACCCCGCCCTCCGTCCCTTCAAACCCAGGCTCCGGTAACCGATGACCGGTTCACACTTGGTTCATCTTGTCGGTTAGAAAAAAAAAAAAAAAAAAAGACCGACGCACCGCAGCGGAGGACGCCGTGGATCAGAGCCGGAGTGGCCGCCGCCGCATCGCTCAACAGCCGCCCCCTTCTACTTCCTCAGCGGATAAATCCGGACCGGAGCTACCGGAGCTCGGTGAGTGTCCGCCGGTGAACCCTCCGCTACATGTACCGTGTGTCACCGGGATAAAACCCAGAACGGGGTCGTGTGAAGGGGAGACCAGCTTGTCTGCCTCCTCAAAACAACAAATATCAGTTTCTGACAAGAATGACAGCATCTGAATGATCATTACTGACGTGATATTGATTTTATCATGATGGTTATATTCAGTTACATACAACCACAGGCACACATCAGTTACATATGTGTCATGTGTGACAATAATGATAAAAATCTAAAAGCAGAGAGAGAAAAAAATCCTCCAGCTTCTTTATCCAGGATGTCAGAGAGTTAAAATCCTGGCTTTGCCTTTAAAACACATTCCTGTCTGCTCTGCCACTCCCCAGTCACTGTAAGAGCCCAGAACATGTTGTATTTATCTGAAAAAGGCAGAAATAATACACATTATAATGAATTATCACCAGCACCAGAGGAGACTATTATTACACGGATATTTTTGAGTCATTAACTTGTGATCATGATACTCAGACACCATGATGTTTTAGTTGCTTTAGAGCAAAAACAAGTAACATATGTCTGTAAAAAACATTTAAAACACGTCATGTATATAAATAGATACATGACTGTTTACGTCTCTTTTATATTTTTGACGTCCTCATAATTATATTTACAGTTTATCTTTAAGATTTAGTAGATGGAATAGGAAAGTCTGAGGAGGTAACATTGTTTAGATTTTAATATTAGGTTAATTTAATATATTTATAAGATTCTTAAGGTGATTAAATATGTTACAATGTTGCTAATAAACAGAAAATAAAAGTAGCTAAAATGATAATAAATGTGTTAACATGAAGTGATCAGAGATTTTTGTGATAATGTTTAACACTTCGTCCACCAGAGAGCGCTGTCAAGTTTAACCTATTTTAAAGGGGTTACTCCCTTATTGAGTTTCCAGGTTATATAATAATGATTATAATTATCATTATTTTATTATTATTATTATTATTGTTGTTGATGTGTGAGTTTCACCTCCGTTGCATCTTGGAAACGTTTTCATCAGGAAACATTTTCATTGTTTAAATTATCAGAACAGACAATGAGTCATCTGTTTATTTCCAGCTCAGTTTCAGCCCAGTCACTGTCCAAACGCAGACAAAACAGTCGTCTAATTCTGACCTGGAAACCCTGAGGTCAGTGTGGAGATGAAGGTGATAAAGTGAAAACACACACAGGTAGATGTACTGATCTGGAGTCAGGGAAGTTTCAGGGAAAAAAACCTGGGACAAATCCTGTTGGATGTTAAAAAAAAAAAACATCCGTAAAGTTGAGGACTGAACCTCTGTTGTTCTCTGGTTTCCACAGTCACTGATCTCAACCTGTAACTAAAACTACTCGCCCTCTTTTTCCTTCTGTCGTTTTTTTTTTTTTTTTTTTAATGAAGTTTCCTTATTCCAGGGAAGTTTCACGGTGAAAGCGAAGTCTACAGGGAAATGATCTAACATCTGATTATGTCATTCTCCTGTTGTTTCGCCGTATCAGCGTTAAATCTGTAACACTTGTGTTTTGTCGCTTCATTTTTTTTCCCAGTAGCTGGATTTTTAGTTTATGTGAATCTGAGAATTTAACAGTAAATTAAACATGGTGCCAAACTTTTAATGATATTGTTGTAGCAGGATTATAAAATTGCACGTTTATAGTTTTATAACGTCGGTAACTTCAGCTACTGTTGAAACTGTTTCATGAGGTCGACGTCTGGTCAGACTGGGGCAGAGATTTTCTCTGTATGTTTTATGTTTTATAGTTGTAGACACAGGTGCAGGATGTTTATAGTATCAACTGATCTGATAACTTGTTTTGTCTACAAAAGAACTACAAAATCCATTTTCTCACAGACACATACATGTTTTTGTGTTTCACAGAGATTCATATATTTGACATTTTGGATTAATTTAATTCAAACCAGATAAAAAACACCACATTTTCTAGATGATGATGATGATGATGATGAAGGGAGGTTAACCAGACTGTTTCTGTCTCTTGGTCTTCCTGGTCAGATGTGTGTGTGACCATTACCTCATCCTGTGGAGCTTCATGTTTCCGTGTCATGTTACGCACAATAGCCGGGAATTACACACTCAGTTGTCAGACGTGCTCGTGTCTGCGTCTGTGTATTGTTGCTGCTTGTTTCCTTTCTGAAAGCTGAACCAGCTCCTCCAGTTTATTAGTTTCAGCAGCAAAGCAGCAAAGCAGCAAAGCAGGCCTCGGTTCATGACGTGTGTGTGTGTTTTGTGTGAAAACGAGGTGTAGAAGAGGAGCTCAGAGGTTTTGCTCTTTTTGCGACTGTAGCGGCTGCAGGCCTGACATTAAACATTCAACAACTCAGCAGTACGGCTCCTGAACACTCCTCTAATTATAGACTCACACAGCCTGATTCTCTCTACCTCCACCTTCCAGTGCATTGCTCTGGACTGCTGCGTTTGTGTGTGTGTGTGTGTGTGGGAGAGAGCTAGAGGTGTTAATGAGAGACAAAATGTTCAAACTCTCCATTCGTGCACAAATCTACCTCCTACTGAATTTTTTTCTTTCAACAATATAATGTTTACAGTTTTCCACAGTCAGAACAAGATCGGGTTATTATTCAGTTCAATTAATTGTTAAATAAATATTTGCTTTGTCTTTGGAGTAAATCATGAATCTGTTAATCAGGAAATGTAATTAACAAGATTAATGAGAGTTGAAATTAATCTCTAGCTGCAGGAAACTGATCTGAAGTCTGTAGACATCATTTAAAATGGAGACGTCATCTCTCTGTGTCACAACTGAAAAACCAGCCCAGATGAGAAGGATGATATAGGTTTAGAGTCTTGTTTCTGACCTGATAAATAAAAATATTTATCCTCTTGTTTGGTCTCTACCACGTCTGCAGTCACATCTGGCTCTGATTGCAAACAGCTGCTGTGGCTGAAAAGCTATTTTGTGGTGAAACTGAATTAAAAACAACAAAGTTGTGGCCACAATAAAACACTAAACAAAGAGCTGAAAGATGCCAAATTGTTTGCAGAGTAGATTAATTAATTACATGTAGGTTTGTAACTTAACAAACACAGAGTTAAAAGCTCTTAGAAACCAGGACCGCAGCTTCTGTGTGACTGAAAAAAACCAGGTCACATGAGGAGTTTCGGACTGAATAATAAAAAAAACCCGTCAGGTTTCATACTGAGACCAGTATCAGACACTTTCCCTCTCATACCCGTCATGCTTTTATCAAAGTAATATACAAAAAATATGGTCTGATTTACTGTTAATCAACAAGAGCATAGGCTGATTAAAGACTTATTAACTTCCCCAGAGACTGATGTTCTCTGGAAACATGAACGCAGCTCAGATAAAGTGATGATGTGGAAACTGTCCAACTCTGCAGCACATTTCCAATGCAAAAGGTGTGTAAACATCATCAATACAAGACTCATCTGCACACACACACACACACACACACACACACACACACACACACACACACACACACACACACACCTTGTAAATATTTTTTATTTTTTGAAGGAGACAAATATTTTTGGATGAGTTGCATTTTACCAGATGTTTGGATGGGTATTCGGGAAACAGGCTTATGTACACACACAAAGACTGATGGACAGTGTGCTGATAGTGTGTGTGTGTGTGTGTGTGTGTGTGTGTGTGTGTGTGTGTGTGTGTGTGTGTGTGTGTGTGCGCGCGTGTGTGTGTGAACTGGATTCCTAGGAAGAGCAGGCGTTGTCAGGGTGGTTTTCCACAGAATAATGCTTCCATTATCAACTCCATCAACTCACGCCCACACGCTCACAGTATGTGGGTAGCTGTGCTGCTCGGAAAGTGTTTCTTGTTCTGTTGATGTGTGAAACACTGACAGAAAACAATATCTACCTGTTTTTGTGTCACAGTAACTTCAGTTTTTGTTGAACTCATAATGTTTTTGTTTAAACAGTCCAATCCTTTAACTGTGGGTGTTGATTTTCTCTGGGACGAGAAGCTTCAAGTCAAACAGTTTTACTTTTTAATTGTTAGCATACTCAATACCTCGAAAACCAACTTGTGTGTGGAAGTCGTCTCGATTCCAGGTGACAGATTTATATGTTTCAATATTTGGCTTCATTTCCTCTTGATGCCAACGTACAGACATTATTTATGACTTGACGCTTGAGGCATCTAGACACAATTTAATCGAACAAAAGAAGCTTTGAAGTTACGTTATTCTATTTGATCAAAGTTGGCACTGGAAGCTGCTGTTTGAGCTTCCTGTTGTGAGAAATTGGTGGGACTTTAGATGTCTGAAGGTAAATAGGCTCGTTTTCCTGCAAAGAAAACACTACAAAAGACTGTACAAGATATGTAATTTATTCATACTCAGCATGCAGTTTGTCAGCAAGACGATGTATATAAAGATGGACGACAGGCGTCTCTTTGTCTCCACTGGCCCTCATCCAATCATGAGTCAGTCTCACCTGTCAATCATGATGTCTGACGGGCAGATTCACTTCATCTACCGTCGGTTTCACATCTGTTAGGTCATCTGTGGAGTTTCAAAGGTGCTCGCTTGTCGTAAACAGGCGTCACTGTGATAGTAATAATCGTATTTCTTTAAATCCAGATGTTGAGGAGCCGCTGACTGACGAACCATCCTGAAATGTTGGTTTCATGTTGTTCAGATTTTGTTTTATTTGTTTTTTTTTCCTGAGAATGATGACAAAGCATTTTCCCTCGGCCCGTCCAACATGTGGTCTGGACTGAAATATTTTAACAAGAGCTGAAAGAGGATTTCATGAGTTGTGTTGTGACATTTATGTCCCTCAGGACGATTTGTTATTATTATTGTCCATCATCATCGTCATCATCATCGTCAACTTTACGACCAGAATTTCCCAACGTTGTTTGTTCCCATCAGCCTCAGCTGTTACTTTCTGATAAGTGCTAATTAAAAATCAGCAGTTTAGTTGCTTCATCTTCAGTCCGCAAGTACAAAATCAGATTTTTGTGCAAATTCAGATTGAAATAAGAAAAAAAAAAGTGTCTAAACTACATTTGGAGCTAGAAGCTGTTAAACACGACTTTTTATGACACCAAACGATCTGATCACAGTTAAATAAAAACTGTCCAGACACTGATCAAACAGTCATCTGAGGTTCATTCAGGGTTCAGCATTTTGCCCGAGGACAAATGCAACGTGTAGACTGGATGAGCCAGGAATCGAACCACCAACTTTCCGATTAGTGGTTGACCTGCTTTAACTCCTACACAAAAGTCTTTGTTTGGATATTTTTGTCCATTTTACCAGCTGGTTCTATGCGTCATTCGCCGCTTTGTGATTGAAGATGTGGTTGAAAACAGCTTGTATCTGGACCTGGAGGTGAAATCGTTTTTTTAATTAATTTAAAGGTTTATGTGGGTCCCTCTTTTTTATTGGTCACTTTTACAGTTAAATACAAGAAACACAAAGCAGAAGGTGTGAAATAGTTTCCTGGTGGGTTTTAATAAGAACACTTTTTCAGTTTTTACGTCAAACAGTTTCTTTCATTTCCACTGACAACCTGAGCAGTTCTTTTGGCCGTGCAGGATGTTGGACCGTGTTTGTGTATCAAACAGTGGATGGTCTTTCAGATGATTTGCGTAGCGATGTGATGAAAGCAGCTGTGTGTGACGAAGCTGCGGTAAAGTCACCACAACACAGTGAATCTACTCTGATAGATGAGGGTGACACGTGGTTCTCTCTGCTCTCATGTGTCATTATAAACCCAGTCGTGATACTGACAGTGTGACTCAGTCCGTCCTTCTGTTCACTGGAAGTAGCCTTGACTTGTGTGTGTTTGTGTGTTTGTGAGCTTCTGTATTTCGTCTTTGAGAACCAAATGTTCCCAGAGCGATATAGAGAAACTCGACCTCCCTCTCCCTTTTAAAGGAACATTCAGTCACTAATAACGTGGACGTGCAGCGTGTGCTGGTGATCTATGTGGTCCATTAGAGCCGTAACGACCTCAGGGCCGCACCATGCCTAACAACACAGCAACGGCTACTTTAGTGCCATTTAGAAAGAGCAGCTGAAACAATAAAATCCTCATAATAACGGGTCACTAGCTTTCATTACCTGCACAGACTCACAAAGACGAAGGTCCCTCCAGGACTCTTCACCACTTCAAATAGAAATATCATCATTTCTTCCCTCTCAGGAGCTTTGACACTTTAGTAGAAGAAGTTTCTACAAACAGTTTTGGAGCAAAATGAATTGAATGTAAGCTGCTGTCAATCAGTGGGAAACCGCAGATAAAGCGGTTTAGTAGTTAGCAGGTGTTGCTATCAAGGATTACGCTGCATTTGCTGCTCTCCATGTCGTCTGACGGTAGTCTGAAATATTTAATCAGACATAATCAAACGCAGTTGAAAAACTGTTGTAATGATCCAATCTGGTGGTTTAGCATCAAATATTTTGAGTGAAGCTCAAAGTGAAGCTTGATGTGGTTTAGTTATGAGAATCCTCTGTTCTCGGTCGGTTTGAGATCAGTTCAGTCATTGAACATTGTGAACCTTGTGTAGATGTAATTTTAGCGATCCTAACTTATTTTTTTTTAGCTCTTAGCTGAAAGAAAAACTCTCAAATAAATCTGATTTATCTGATGTTAAACTGAAAAATGATAATGTTTGAAAGTTAGTTGGGAACAAATGTGATTGCAGTTTTAATTTAATTCTTCTGCATTTTTCAAACATATTTTCTTGCAGTTCGACATTTTCGACAGCTGATAAGACTTTTTTTAACATGAAAAGCACAAATTAAATGTGATGCGTTATGATACATGTAGATAAAAATTACACTAAAATACATTTTTTTAATATGATTTAAACGTTCAATACATCATCTGCTGCTGGAAAAAAACAAGTCAATATTTATTTTGCACGTTTAGCTTCACATGCTTCTTGTTTGACAACCCAGAGAGGCATCTTTACAGCCGGGTCAGCAAAGGTTTTACTCTGTTACCATGCTGCCTTTTAGCTGATTGTCTCTAATTACCCCCCCCACCCCACCCTCCTCGTCCTCACACGTACACATAATGCATTATCAGCTCCCGGTTGAGCAGGGGACCACCTGTTCCCGTCCAGATACCAGCTTCCAGATTAGCAGGGATGTAGTCAGATCTGCTGGACCTCAACTCGTGTCTGTTCAGGCTTGTAGCCGACGCTCGGAGCAAAACAATGATTTGCTCTGTTTAATGAAACATTAGGAAAAAGACATGTCGCTGCAGCGATTGTGTAAATGTGGAAATAACAAATTTGGGCCGATAAACAGCTTTTTTTTTATCACGGCTTATTTGTCTTAGAGTTCAGTTTAATCACAAGTGAAATCACAAACACACATTGTGAAATACTACATATGGGTGAAATTGTGCATTAATGTGGGGGTGATGTAGGTGATACATTTTATCCAGACAGAGTGAAACAGCCTCGGGTGGATCTGCAGCCTCATTAACAACGAAAACACACAAGATTTTCCCAAAAATCTGTAACAAATCAGATCAAAGTTCAGAGGAAAGTTAGGTCTCTGGACATTTACCAAAAAAAAAAAAAAAAACACCACAATTTAATTATGTGACCGGAAAAGGCTGCAGTGTCCCACATTTCCTCAAGTACTGCACTTTCCATTTTAATAAGTAAATGTTGACTGACTATAAAACTTATTGTTAGATGTTTAACAAACAAACAGCACAAGAATAAATCATGAACAGCTCAACGTCTATCAGCTACAACCTTAACACTGGTTTAAAAATATTATTATTGTCATGAATAATAATTAATAATTATCCAATAATATAATGTTTAGTAGATGTTTCCATCTGTCCTCAGTAATAACACAGATAAAATAAGTAAATATATATAGTTTCTAAATTGTAACTTTGTAGCCAAAGTATCTTTATAGATTAGATTAGATTAGTTTATTTTTACCTGAGTATAAAAACCTGCAAATGTTGAGCAGTGATTATCATCTTTACTTCCTCTCAGAAACTCTCTGGGATCGAACTGGAGCTCAGTTTTCTAGTTTTCGTTTTCAGTCCATATTCATGCAGCTGTGAATGTGCATGTGTATGTGTGTGTGTGCGTGTGTGTGTGTGTGTGTGTGTTTGTGTCTTTATGCAAGATAACGACATTCGTCAGTCGATCACAGGACTGACGAGTCTCAACAAGGAGCCTCAGCAGGATAATTGGCAAATGTCATGTTGTGTCATGGAGGTTTGCCGAGTTGCTGATTAACGGCACATCACCCAGATCTTCACTGCAGAGTTTTCCCCTCAATGACATCTTTTTAAGCAAGCATGAAATTGTTGAGTGTGTGTGTGTGTGTGTGTGTGTGTGTGTGTGTGTGTGTGTGTGTGTGTGTGTGTGTGTGTGTGTGTGTGTGTGTGTGTGTGTGTGTGTGTGTGTGTGTTATAGTGTGGATCCTGTACAGACATGTCGCAGCTGTCAGTGAATCATCTTGTTGTATAACAGCTACCAGCTCTCACAGGAGACCACCTGTAACACACAGTGTGTGTGTGTGTGTGTGTGTGTGTGTGTGTGTGTGTGTGTGTGTGTGTGTGTGTGTGTGTGTGTGTGTGTGTTTGTGTGTGTGTGTAATAACTCGTCTGTGGAGGAGCTCACTCTGGCTGAATTGCTTCATATTGAGAAAAAAAAATCTTCAGTTGTTTCACTGGATCATTTATTTCTCATTTCTTCGTTATAATCTCATGTTTTTGTGTTTTTATGCTCTGTTTGTTTTTGCACAAACTGATTAAATGTTGCTCCACAGACACAGATGTAAATTCTAATCTGATTTCTCTTCTTAAGTCTAAAAATAGAGACATTTATAAGCTCCTAGAGACGTCTCTGATATTGTTTTGTCTAAAAAAAAAGTCAAAAAGAAGGAAGATTTTTTTATTTATAATTATATAAAATGGAGAAATAAGCGTGTGTGTGTGTGTGTGTGTGTGTGTGTGTGTGTGAGGTTGATAGTGTTGTAGAGTGTGTGTTTCTTGTAGCAGCATGTAAACTGTGGTAGGTCGGTCGTGTCCTGCAGGGACAGATTTGAAGACCCCAAAGTGCTGAGACACAGATTCACCGTCTAAAGCAGAAGTGCTGAGACCAGATTACCTGCAGAAAATACCTCCCCCCTCCTCTCCCTCCCTCTTACTCCCCTCTCATGTCTGATTATACGGTTTAAATTAAAATGTAAAGTTTCATTACGGTGTTTAAGGTTTTGAATAAATCCCACAAAGATCAAGTAGAAGTAGCGGCCTCTAGAGGCTGAAGTGTGAATGACAACATCTGTCACAAAGATGAGTTTAATGTTCATCAAACTGTAAAAAACAATAATTATTACTGATTAATTATCACTGTAGATATTTAGATTAATTGATTAAACAAACTATAACATGTTAGGAGGCAATCTAACATTTCTAACATGATGTCACAATATTCTTTTTCTCTTTTCTTTGCATTCAGGTCAGAAATATAAAATATATCAATGTTCTCTCGTCGTCCTCAAACGTTGAAGGTCTAAACTTCTCTTCAGTGCAACAGTGTGTGTTTGATACCGACTCTCGCTCTCTGCAGGATGTTAGGAGACTTTGGGAAAACGACCTTGGAGAGAAAATGACAGATGATTAATGAGCCTCAGTACAAAACTCTTCCTGCGTTGCTGTGGCCTCAGTCGCACTGATACAGCTCAGAATCTTACCTGCAAGACTTTTCCTCTAACGTCAACGCTGCAAAGACCAACCAGCAGATTATTTACATGCCGTCCAGTTCCTGAATGATGAGAACTTTTACTCAGTTATTTGAGAACTTGACCTTTGACATGACGTCACGGTTCAAACACCTGATTCTCCAGAGTCGTCAGACTTGGCAGAGAGATTTCAGGCTGTAAATAACAACCATTAGCTTCTCACCGTGACGAAGCAGCTGCATGAACGACAGTGAGAATCATGTCATCCCTGAGTCATCTCTTGTAGCCTCAGCGATAAATATCACGCCACTTTCTACGCATCAGATACAAAGTTGTTTTTAATGTAGTGGATTTAAATGTTCGGTTCTGGGTCAAACCTCCATCTGGTCAACGTCAGACTGTGCAGATGTGTCTGACTTATCTCTTTCTTTATCTGAGACTTAACAATGTTTCTTCTGAGTTTCACTTTGATGCGATTGCATCGCAGTAATGTGACGTTTTAAACATTAATGCAGCTGGTGGCTCAACAGATGGGCTGACTGGGGGGAAATAAGGGGAAACTTGGAAATGTCTCAACATGTAAAGCAGCGTGTTTCTGTCCTGGGAACAACAGACTGCTGCTGCTGTATTTTCTTACTATAACACGTCGTTAATTGCAGTTCATTGCACTCACCTGGCGCAGATGGTGAAAATAATGATAAAAAAAAAAAAACAGCAGCAGACTTTCTTTTGTTGTAAGAACCAAAAGTGAAACTGCAGCTGCTTGAGAAACGTTAAGTCAACTGTGTTAAACTTTCATATAGGAAACAAATGTGTGTGTGTGTGTGTGTGTGTGTGTGTGTGTGTGTGTGTGTGTGTGTGTGTGTGTGTGTGTGTGTGTGTGTGTGTGTGTGTGTGTGTGTGTGTGTGTGTGTGTGTGTGTGTGTGTGTTGTTGTTGTTTGGCAGATGGGTCTGAACAGCCTGAGAACTTCACAATCTGGACTTGGTTTGTTACCAACACGCTCTTACACACACATAAACACTCTTGTCCTCCTACTCCACTGCTGCTCAATTCATCACACACACACAAACACACACACACGCTGGCCAAACCGTCCACAAAACCATAGAAAGACTTCCACACACACACACACACACACAAACTCGTCTGTGTCATTATTCGATCATTGGTTCATATTTTTCACCATGTGAACACTGAAAGAGAAGCAGGAACCGATCAGATCTCTCTTTGTTTGTTATCTAACGACCAGGAAACTGAATGTGATTTAATTTAACTAATTTGCTTTAAGATGTATTACTTACAGTTTTTTTCATTCGTTAACAAGAGCTTACCCATCCTTCAGATACTTTTTCTAAACTCTTAACACAGACATGCACCCACAAAACACAAAATGGTTCATTTTCTTCTCAAAAACACATTTTGTTAAATATAAACAGACTCTTCATTTCAAAATACAATACACTTTTCTCTGCACACACTAACTTTACCAAAACACTGGAAATCTGACTTAAAATGAAATTATTCTGTCAAACAATAACACGTGTTCAGTTCACAAGGTACATGCTGTCAATCAAAGAGCACCAGGTTTCAAAATACTGGCAAATGTTGGCATTACAAAAAATACTTAGACTTTGTTGTAATTGCATGTAAAACATGCAAACCACTATTTTTACACTATATTTCTTGGTTGGGAACCGTACGTCCACATCTGATGTTCACATTCTGAATCATTTCAGGCAAAAATAAAATCAGTTGTTTCTTTCCTTTACTGTATCCAACCGGAGGTACAGTACGATAGAACAGAAAAGGTTTTACTGTTTTCTTTACAGTTGAACGTATTCATGAAACATATGAGCAAACACACAAAATACACT
This sequence comes from Polydactylus sextarius, assembly GCA_016801845.1. Taxonomy (NCBI): domain Eukaryota; kingdom Metazoa; phylum Chordata; class Actinopteri; family Polynemidae; genus Polydactylus; species Polydactylus sextarius. The sequence goes on from CM028927.1 coordinate 18,428,862, forward strand.
GAGCGTTCACACAAAAAACAGCAACAAAAAAGCTCAGATGAAAGGGCAAAAAACTAAAAAAATTACTGTAAAAAAAAAAAAAAAAAACACAAAATTATCTAATCTCTGCGATCTTCACGGTTTGGCCACATGTTTTCAACATCACATCTGATGTCATCCGATACACCTGGGATAAAACCGCCCGGTGTGACGGATCCACTCTTAGCATCTTCAACAGCCGCGGCATCCAGGACATAAACGGTCAGAAACGGTCAGAAATGGTCATAAATTTTCCACCTCCTTATTTTTGAGCTGATGTGTTTTTTTTGAGCTGATGTTATTGCAGAAGTAGAGGTTTTATACTGTAGCTAAAGTTGTGAGACAAAATTGATCCATACTTTGGGTGGTGGGTAAAGCTTGTCTGTTAAGAAAATGTAAGCGTTGTAGCGTTGTTGTGTTGACAGACAATTGGTAGCGACTGAAAAAAACTGGAAGATGAAAACTCTTAAATGCATTGAAATGTATTGATTCCTGCAGAAATAACACAGTTTAGCACAAAATATCAAAGCAGGTTCAATAGTTATAGTTTCAAAACTGATGAAATCTAGTGATAATGTAGTGTATTTACTTGTTCATGTATGTTATCACTTGCATCTCTCATACAAAGATACAACACATTCAGAGACCTGCGTCTGACCCTGGTCGGTCCACTTGGTGAACCATCCATGTCCAAACACACACCAGATGGATGTGGCTCATTTACAAAAGAGTTACAGTCAGTGTTAATGTTGTTGAATGCACCTGTGCTTTTCCTGCTGTGACACCCTCAAATGTCGTCAGTGGAAAAAATCAATAAAAAAAACAAAACAAAGCAAAGAAGCTGCGTTTGTGCACGCCGCTGTATGTTCACGTCGTGTTTGTATGTGTGAGCTCAAACTGCCAGGCAACTGTAGCAAAAGTGGAACAGCAGAGCAATAATGAAATTGTCAATGAGATCATGGGAGAGAAGTGAAAATGTGATAAAGAGATCTGACAGAAGATGAGGAAACTCCGTCTTTCTGATGTGTCTTTTTGATGTCGCCTCCTTGGACAAACAGGAAATCTTTTACAAGCACTTGAAAATCTCACCTCTGCTTATGTGCATGTGTGTGTTTGTGTGTTGTCATCACAGACGTCTGTTAGAGCGTAAGAGGTGTTTCTTCATCAGGGAGTTAAGGCGTTATTAACACGAAACAACATTGCAGAACTGAGACACAATGACTGTTTGGTTTCAGTTCAGGGGGCGCATGACTCTCCGAGAGGCCATGATGCTCTTTGAGATAAGACTTTTGATTTTGACGAACTGGAGCAGCAGATCTGTGTGTGTGTGTGTGTGTGTGTGTGAAGGCTGCGACAAACTCGCTGTTACTCACAGATATAAAAGTTTAAAAAAGATGAGATAGATAGAAAACATTTCAGACGTTTTTCCACTGTAGATGACTTGTAGCGTGGACACTTCAACTGAAATCATTGAGTAACACTTTGTTTAAACACCTTTTAGTTTAATTGCACCAGTCCGTCTCTTTGGAAGACCCTATCAGCATGATTCATCTAAACTTGACAATACTTTACTTCCTGGTAAAAGCGTCAGAGCCAACCTCTTCCATTCTTTAGATGACTTGGTTCGTTGTGCAAAAGTCTGAAGGTTTTGAGCCAAAAACCAACTGTTAGAGGAAGAAGAAGAAAAGAAGAAAAGCAGCTTTAAAGTCTGGTACCGCCACAATCCTGGTGCACAATGGGCACAGAGTCTTGTGTCGTTATCTTTTGAAACTACATTTTCAATGCATTTTCCCTCATGCTTTTGGAAAAGCTGGCGCTATGTTTTTTTTTTTTTCCAAATTTTAGCCAGGCTTGGATGTTTTTCTTCCTAAGAAAAGTCTCGATGAAGAAAACACAATATGCATTGACTTACACTGATCTTTTGGAAATACGGCCAAAAACTTCAACCCATTTTCCCTCATGCTTTTGGAAAAGCTGACATAATTTTTTTGTCCAAATTTGAGGCCGGCTTGAATCTTTTCTTCCTGAGAAAAGCCTTCATATTGGCTCAGACTTTAGACTTGAGCTTTAAAACTTTAACTTTCTTCTGGTGAAGCTGTTATTTTGTTGATTTGGTTGTTTGTGCTAAAACGTGAAATTCCTCTTCATCTTCAGTTTTGTAGTTAAGGATTTTTAGCCAAAACTGTCTATTATAAAAGAAGAAAGGCAGCTTTAAATGTTGATGCTGCCACCATCATGCTTCACTGTGACTATGGTGTCTTGTGCTGATGTGCAGTGTTGTTATCTTTTTGGTATTTCGGCCAAAACTTCAGTGACTTTCCCTCATGCTTTTTGATGAGCTGACGCTATGTTTTTTCCAAGTTTTGGCCGGGCTTGGATCTTGCATCTTGCATCTTGGCTCAGTTGATGAAGAAAACACAAGATGCATTGACTTTAGATCTGAGCTTTAAAACTTTAACTTTCTTCAGGTGAAGCTGTTATTTTGTTGATTTGGTTGTTTGTGCTAAAACGTGAAATTCCTCTTCATCTTCTATTTTCTAGTCAAAGGTTTTGAGCTAAAACTGACTGTTAGAAAAGAAGAAACGCAGCTTTAACTCTTGATGCTGCCACCATCGTGCTTCACCGTGGCTACGGTGTCTTGTGCTGATGTGCAGTGTTGTTATCTTTTGGAAATTTGGCCAAAAACTTCAATGCATTTTCCCTCTTCGTTCAGCTTTTGGAAAAGCTGACGCTAGGTTTTTTTTTCCAACTTTTAGTTGGGCTTAGACGTTTTTCTTCGTAAGAAAAGCCTCCATCTTGGCCCTGACAGGAATGTTTTCATGTCAGTTCACCATCAGTTTTGATTGGACGTCCTGTCCCGTCCGTGGTGATGTCACTGCTGTGCCATGTTTTATTTATTTTGGTTTTATCATTTTACATCATGGCAACTCTGAGGTGATTGCTTGCGTGACTGTTACTGTTAATGGGGGTTTTTGTATTCACACAGTACGTAAATAAAGGTACCACCATTTCCTCTCTTCTAACCATGAAAACCTCCGTATCATTGTGGCCTGACTCAGACAAGTGTTTCTTTCCTCCTCCTGTAGCCAGTGGCAAGTATCACGATAATGACCAGGATCATTATCTGACACTGTCTGTGGAGAAAAAGGTGTGATTAAATATGATGGTGAGTTGACAAAAGATAATTCAGACTTCCTGAAAGTTAAAGTATTTGTTTTGTCTCAGAGTGGCACCAGGATGGATACGTTTGGTTCAACAATACAAACATTTTTTATCTAATGTAGAAACCGGGACTTTAATTTATTCTCTAATATACTTTACTAATAGATACTCTAACAAGTTTATATCTGAGTAAACATTAAACTGTTTCTTATCCACAAAGATCATGACAGTCCAGGATGAGACTGTTTTACTGAAGTGATGTTTGAATCGGAGAATATCACCTGTAGAGAAGTAAAACTACTGTTTTTTTCTGAGCTTTGACCTTTAAATTAACTAAGATAAAAACAAACAATTCAACTGAAATTATTCCGAGAAACTTTTAAAACAAATATATAATTAAAATAAAAAGGATTTAACAATAGGTTTTGTGGATCCTGGGTTTTGTTTTGTAGCTGACTCATGAGGAAACACATGGCTGACCCCGAGTCTGTGTCAGCCTGCTGCTCACTGACCGACCGGTCAGCTTATCTAACGGTGATGTGAATCAACCCCCCTCCACACACACACACACACACACACACACACACACACACACACACACACTCCCCTGCACAGATGCAGGTTACAACCTCCTGAATGGTTTGACGTTAACTGGGGCAGCATTATGTACAGTGCGCGTGCACGTTCGTGTGTGTGTGTGTGTGTGTGTGTGTGTGTGTCTCCTTCAGATTGAGATTTTCTGGTCAGACATAAAACATCTGCATCGTGCCGTTTGACTGTGAGTCTGTTTAAATTCGGTTAATATTTATTTTATCGTCTGTAAATTCACTCGTTTTATTTCTATGATTAAGTTTCTTTTAAAGAGGAATTTATTGTGAAACATGATCGTTACTCAACCATAACAAAAAAAAAAATGAAGTATAATCAAAACATGACATCTGACTTAATAACACATAACTGTTTTTAAGTGTGTGTCTTACAGACACTACTTAACATAGCTCACACAGCCTGTAATTGTAGTGAAGACACAGGATGTAATTATCATGCGTACGTGTGTGTTGGTGTGTACTTAACAATAATCATCACTTGTGTGTGTGTGTGAGAGAGAGAGAGGAGGGGACAGGTCTTTTTTTTGAATATATACTCGTGTGTGTCCTCGTGCATATTTAAAGTGTTTATTTACCTGTGTTTGTCTTTTAATGTCATAAAAGTGTGTGTATGTGTGTTGCTGTTTATATAAACATGTTTATGTGTGTGTGTGTGTGTGTGTTGTGTATATGTAAACATGTCTGTTTGTATACGTGTGTGTGTGTTTGCGTTGCAGTGCTATATTCATTTACCAATTTACTCTCAACTGTGTGTGTGTTTGTCAACATGTCATTTATGAGTGTGTACTTGTGTGTGTTCTTGTGTATATAGCCGTGTGTGTGTGTGTGTGTTTGCATAATTACCCTTTGTCACTTTTCATGACTGTTTTTTATTGTGTGTTTGTTTAAGATGTGCGTTCGTGTGTCTTTTAATGTCTTAAAATGTGTGTGTGTTTTTGCTTTGCAGAGGTATATTCATTTACCAGTTTACTCTCAACTGTGTTTTTCTGTACGTGTGTGTGTGTGTGTGTGTGTGAGTGTGTGTGTAGATAAGTGCCAGAGTCACAGAGTGGGTCGCTGTTTTCCTTGCTCATAGTGAGCGTCGCCATGGTAACGGCACTAGCAGCACAGTGTGAAGTGGAGGAAGAGAGAGAGAGAGAGATACAGACCGCTATCACATGACAACACGATTGGTCAATCTGCTCGATGATGTCACATGTTTCAGCTTCATGATTTCATTTGAGTTTCTAGTTTTTGCTAATTGCTGTTTGGTGTCATGTGACATGTCTGTCATTAACGTGTGTGTGTGTGTGTGTGTTTAAATGTAATCACTGTTCAGAGACATTGTTGCTTCAGGGCCACGAGAGTTAATGATCAAATTGAAACCCAGGAAGAGCAGAGAGAGAGAGAGAGAGGACGAGAGCTGTGTGTGTGTGTGTGTGTGTGTGTGTGTCAGTCATACTGAGCATGCTCTTTGTGTTAACTTCCTGCTCTCTTCTTCCTGACAGAAAAAAGACCGTTCATCAGAGAGACCGGCGTTCAACGACACCGAGAGGAAGACGAGCAGCAGAGGAGCTGATCTGAACGAGAGACAGAGACAGATTAACATCCAACCTGAGGATTTATCACAACGTTCAGACTCAACGCATCTTTTTCTTTTCTTCTTTTTATGTTTTTTAAGAGAAAGACATTAATCTTTTTCGTTTGACAGTGAGGATCTTGAAATTTTTGACCTCGTCATCACTGCTGGGAGATGAAACACTAGGTACTTTTTCTTCTTGTTGAACCTTTTTGACCACAGGGTTGAAGGGAAACTCTGGCAGCTGAAGGGAATTTTTTTTTCACACTCAACTTACGACATCTCTTTCATTTTCTCTTTCTTGTCTGTCTGTTATCTCACTCTCTTTTCCAGATAACATTTCTGTTTTACTCGTCATAAAAGGAAGAGGAGGACTCGACAGACTCAATTTCTCTTCCATGAGCCTGAAAACCATTTGAATTCCTGTTTGGTTTCACAAGAAGACAAATCCTCCTTTGTGAGTGTGTGTGTGTGTTACTGAGTGTGTGTTTGTGTAGCTCACTGTCCCTCTGTGATACATTAACGTGTATCAGGGGACAATATCCGACCCTGTGTGTCTCTTCTGGGAAAAATGGGATCAGAAAAGGACTCTGAGTCGCCTCACTCCTCGGTGAGCGGCGTCCCCAACCCTAAGTGCCGAGCGGCAGGTAAACGCCAGAGCCGCATCTCCTTCCACAGCCTTTTCCACAGCAAGCGAGGCTCTCGGGGAACCAGAGGCCCCAAAGGAGCGGCGGCCACCCCTTTATCACATCATCACCAACATCACCACACACAACAGCAGCAACACCTGCCTTCTAACTTGAGCTCTGTGCCGGCCGCAGCCTCCGCTACGCCCACGACCACCACCACTACAGCCGTCACCACCCCACAGGACGCTGCCTCCAGCACCCCGTCCAAGCCGCTCTCCTCCAGCCAGCCGTCCCTGGGTGGAGCCCCTTCCTCCGGGGAGGCCAACCTCCTGGAGTGCCCCCTGTGCCTGGTGTGCCAACCCGCCGACCAGCTCCCCGAGCTGCTGGGGTGCAGCCACCGCTCCTGCCTCTGCTGCCTGCGTCAGTACCTCCGCATCGAAATCACAGAGAGCCGAGTCCAGCTCACCTGCCCCGAGTGTGCGGAGAGACTGGCGCCGCGGCAGGTGGCGGACATCTTGGATGATGCGGCCCTGCTGGAAAAATATGAAGAGTTCCTGCTGAGGAGGTGCCTCGCCTCTGACCCGGACTGTCGTTGGTGTCCGGCACCAGACTGCGGGTAAGAAACTGTCTGATGTGTTTATTCACACATTCACACGTCTGGAGGCTCATCTGTGTCTTCTTGTGTCTATGAGTCCATTTATTTATAATCTGCTGATATTTTGGAGATAAATCAAGTCAGTACAGATGTTAAAAAGTAGCTCTGATAGTTGTAGGTGACATGTTGAACCCCAAATTATTTTGTTGAATTTAGATGTTGAGACATGTCAAAAATGTTACAGTAAATATTAAAGTGTCTCTCTCGGCCTCGTCTGCTCTATTATCACTATCAGGTGGTTTCAATCCTGTTTCACTCACACTGTAAAGTTATTTGATCGGAGATGTAAAGTCTTTATTTGCTTCACTGCTTTGTCTGGAAATCGAGATGAACTCAGTCATCCCCTGAAGGGAATCCACCTCGTCAAGGTGTTAATAACAATAAACACTCATACGTCTCTTTAGAAAGAAAAACAAACTGCAACAAATAAACAGAAACTAAACTATGAATGAGAAGAAAAACCAAAAAAAACTGTTGCTGAGCCTGAGGAGCTGTCAGAGCAGTGACAGATGTTTGAGTAACAACAAGTAGCCGTTTCTTATCTTTGTTGTTTCTGATTCGTTTTTAAAAGAATTAGTGATTCAGGCGGTTGACCAGTTTGACATCTGCTCGTTGGACTTTATCTGAGAGTCGTTTACGGAAAGTTTTCTGATTTTCTAATGAAAGGGATGTCTTTATAATCGTTTTCAGGCCTGTAGCTGTGAAATCATTGTCTATACTCCTTTGTCTCAGTCTCTCTTCCCTTTTCTACTTTCCTCCTTTTTTTTTTCTCCACTTCTCAGACACCACAAATCACTTGCTCGGTTGCCGTTAGGTTTTTTCCCACAGTTTTCTTATGTAATTGTTGAGGATTTCAGATGAACAGTGTTGCCTCAGAATCCACATAAATTTCTCCATCTGGGGTTTGAAGAACAGGAACCAGTGTGAACTCGTTGACGGGTGGAGGAAGTCGGGTTTGAAAGTCAGAGGAGAGAAACTGTAACTGGGTTAGAGCGACGAGAGCTCGGCCTGTGGTCGCACAGACGAGGTTTGGAGGTGAAGCTGCTCTCGTCTGGTTTCTGGAACAAATGAGAGGCGTTTGTTTTATCATAGAAAGCAAAAGTGATTCATTGTGTTTGTGTTTCTATGTGTGTTCAGTGTGTGGGAAGGACAAATACACCAATTTAGTGATGCAGTGTGTTTCTGGTGTGGTTTTGTACATTAATACTGAGCTGTGACAGGGGAAGGCCACAGTGTCTGTGTTATGTCTTTACATAAATTTGTCTGTGCATGAGACTTTTTGGGTTAATTCCTGTTTCACACCAACAGTCATAAAGATTTAATTTTTTTTTTGTTTGTTTTTTACAGCTTTAACTACAGGAAACACACGTCCTTTGTGCACTTAAAGTGACATTTTGACAAAAGAGGAAATTCACATCAACTCAGAATACTTCATTCATCCATTAAAGATGAATCTGAATGAGTGAATAAAATGGTGGATGTTCATCTTTATCACTTGTTTATAGAAAAACAACATACTTGGATTTTTACAAATGAATGAATGGATCAATACACACAATGATTTAACAGCTACAGCTTTATTTGGTCTTGTATGACCAGTAGTCTCTTAAGTCCACGATTAAGCAATTTTAATTTATTGTTTCCTTAAGGTTTTTATTGATTTCATTGAAAGTTTAAGTGTCAATTCATCTTCTCCATAATCGTCAGTGAACCATGAATCTTTACCATCTATATTATTTATATTTTATAGGTTTGGTTCTTTCTCTTTTCGCGTTGGAATTTACCAAAACATTAAGGTGCAGCGTTTACAGACGGTGATGATTGATGTGTTTGATATTTCCGCTTTCATAAGTTTAATCAGGTTCACATGTTTTCACTTTCTGTGACGTGTCGGACGGCTGCTGTAACTGTGACAAAATGAACATCCGTTTATATTTTTATAGTTCCTCATTTGTGTCAAAGCTACTATATGTGAAAATGTGAAACCTACAAGAGAGAAGTGGGGTTACATTTATTTTCGATGGTGTTTTAAAAGGTTTGAAGTGAAGAGTACGATTAAGTTTCTGTTTTTTTTTTTTTTTGTTTGTTTTTTTGAAGGTCGTGAAGGGAAAATTGCAAATCGGGACAGTTTATTGATTAAAAAGGAGAAAAACAGGAAAAATAAAACTAAAGTGTGTGTTTGCATCAGCAGTGACAGAGTTGGACGAGTCGACTGACCCACATATTTACCTTGATAACTCTCTGACTGACGCCAGCGGTGACTCACCGCTGCTTTTAAAACAGACAAGTTGACTAAATCCAAATTATTATTCACCACAGAGAGCAGAGGCAGGAGACAAACAGCTCTGAAAACACACACACACACACACACACACACACACACACACACACACACACTGAGGAGCCCGTCCATCACTAGAGACGAAGGCTTCAACACAAATAACAGAGACAGGTGTGAATTTCTTCAGTATCACTGAGAAACGAGTGTTTAAAACTGAGAAATGTCTGTCGACATGTTTGTTTTGAATCTCAACCCACTTGTGGGGAAAGTTATGTAAATGTGACCTGTTTTTTTTTTTTTTTTTTCTTATCGTTTTTGACAGATTTCCAGTCAACAGTGTCTGTGACGAGAAATAAAAACCTAACAGTTATTTGAATTGAATCGGTGTAAATCAAAACATAATAGACGACTTCTTTGTTGTTCTACACTAAACGACGTCACATTACATCTGATAAAAATCTTGATTGTCTGTGAGAAAGAAACGACAAAAGAGGGAATATAAATTCATCAGGTGGTTCATCATGAATATGATTTATTTTATTATGTATTAATGTTGTATTTACAGATTTTTATGCTGTGAACAAAAACACAAACATTAGTGTTTAATGACAGTGTCAATAAAGTTGTTTAAATTAAAAAACTACAATAAGATAAGACTTTATTGATTCACCTGATGACATTTACCATCAGTCAGAAGAGGAAGTGAATAAATAAAGAATAAAAATAGACAAATAAAACATTAGAAGCATTAAATTGTCAGGTATTGATATTTTTTAGATGTTGAAGGACACATGTCACTGTCTGATGTAAAAGCAGTTGCCTGTTTTTATGTAGTGAAGAGATAAAGTTGGAGTTGAGACATAAATGTAGTTGTGTTTGTATTTCTGGATGTTTTAGGGAGAAAATGAGTCACAGTTTGGTCAAGTGACCAAACTATCATTCATTTGTTTTCTAAAGTTTCAGGACTATTTTTTTTTTAAACAAAACACGTGAGCACAAACCACATCAGGAGTCCATCGGTTAGCTGCGTAAATTTCACATTTCCTCTGCGTGTGTGTGTGCATGTGTGTGTGAACCGTCGCCATCGACAACTTCTTTCTACTTCTTTTTTTTTTTGGTCTCAATTGTCACGTTTAACCTCTGACCTTTACCGTCCTCGTCTCAGACCAATCAGCTGTCGCTCTGTGTGACTCTCAGACTCGAGCGTCCAATGAGAACAAAGAGCGGTCCTCTCTCATCTGGATGTCAGTTGCTATGGTGACTATCGATGCGGCATAGAGGGAGCGTTGCCAGGGGTAACAGGAGTTGAGACTTAATTAAACAGATCGATACGAACAAGCTGGACGTGATGTTCGCCGCCGTGTGTGTGTGTGATTGTCCTGGATTTTGCCACGTATCATGTTTCTGTGTGTGTGAGTCAGACTGATGAATCAGTGTGTGTGTGTGTGTGTGTGTGTGTGTGTGTGTCGTCATGCTTTTTTACAGGCTCAGCAGGATTCCCAGGTGTCTCTGGGTGAAGCTGAACCCAACAGGACTGTCTGTCTGTGTTTGTCTGTGTGCGTTGGCTCTTCCGCCTCTTGTCTTGTCGCATTTTACTATTTTATATCCCTGCTGTTGATCTCACACGACCCTCTTACCTTCTTTAAATCCTCTTCGTGTTACCTGTCTCTCTTTCTTTCTCTCTCTCTCTCTCTGTTTCTCTCCAAACCTGGAAATGTCAGACCAGATTCCTCCCTGAGCTGCATCACAATCCTGCTGTCGTGAGACGATGTTGAGCGATGACGTGAGACGTTGTTCTCTCTGCTTTTCTGTGGTTGATCTTGGGTCTGCAATCATGAGCCACCATGAGGTTCACATTTATTTGATGGATTTCTCCAAAGTCTGCAATCCATAAAAAAAATGTAAAAAAAATCAAATGACGTAATAAAAATGAGAGGAAAGTTACAGTGTTAATGATGTGAAGTGGCTCTGTCTGTTGTTCTGTTTCTGTTTAGCTTCTTCAACCAGAACACTGATGTCGCAGGAAAGAAAAAAATGCAAAACAGGCATCTCTGCGTTTCTGTTTCCCACAGCTGAATTGAAAGTTTACGTGATAATCGACGTGTTCGTTAGAGTTTTAGTGACCGCTGGACTTTTATGGCTTGTTTGAAAACACTGGGGGAAAATGTTTGTTTTAATCGTTTCAGCTTCGCATGTTTTCAGACAGAAGTGACGTCAGTGATGAATCCTCGCAGTCGAAGGGTGAAATGCCACTTCATGTCTCATCTTGTTCCACAGAGAGTTCATTCACGTCTCCTCTGATATTCCTCCATTTAATCTGATCAGAGAACAGACCTGTCATTGTGTTTTTTTAAAGAGGTGGTAGTGAAAGACGTGTTGGGGCCGCCGTGTTGGACGCGCGCCCAAACAATTAAAGTTTGCTATGTTATCACATTTTCCTCACTCGCTTCTTCCTTTTGATTTTATAAAACATGAATAAACCTTCATGACTGATGCTGAGAAGCATCTTTGTTTAGTTTCCTCCAACATGTTTTCATGTTTTCTCCCACTTCGCCAGGCGACAGCTCTTCATGACAGGTCGTCTTTGTGATTTCAGCAGTGATTGACAGCCTCTTACAGAATAATTAATTTCCTTCTTTGTCCTTGTTGCTAAAAAAAAAAAAAAAAAGCCACATTTTCCATCATTATTTTCTTTTTTTAAAGTCTGGACTTCTGTGTCCAGAAATAAAAAGGTTATTGTGGTTATTTGTTATTTCTAATGACGTTAGTTTTTTATCTTTTATCTAAATAGTTTGGTTGCATCAAATTGCCACAGACGAACTAAGATAAGTAATTATAGTTTTTAAAATGATGAAATTCATACGACCACATACTTTTAAGAAAAGGTTAAGTTTGTGTTGTTGTGTCCCACTTTTATGAGAATGATGAGTCAAAAACACCACAAGGGAATTTCTTTAAATGTGTCTTTAAACCTTGTGAATTTCAAAAGAAGTCATGAGGGAATTTCTTTACATTTTGATTGATTGAGCTGATGAACTTGATGAACTGATTTGATTTTGGTCAAAGGTCGTTGTCATCACACATAACTCTTAACATAAGAATTTAAAGGTTAATTAACTTCAACTCAACATTTTGGCAGAGACAGAAAACTTTTTGTTTGAAGAAAACGAGACAGTATAGTCATTTCTTTTTCCAAACGTCTGGCCAAACGCAGACGTGTCTGGAAAAGACACGGGTGAAATATTTGAGTTTCTTTGCAGATGATGTTGGTTTAATTATTTATAAAACTTTCTTGAATATCAGTATTTAATGTAATGACACCAGTTATGATGAATCCATTTAAATTGACCATTAACAGACTTATTAATGATCAGTTCTCAGCAAACAAACTGAGTAAATCTTTACTCTTTTTGTTTCTTTAACGTCTTATTGCCAAACATGACCTGTGTGTGTGTGTGTGTGTGTTTTAGTCCATCACAGCTGTATATTCACACATGTCTCCACTGTGAGTGTGAACACTTTCCTCCACCTCTTCTCTCTCTCTCTCTGTGAAATCCATATTGATTGACCCCATCCCGTCTCCTTCCTCTTTCTCCCTCTACATTGTGACTAAGTGATTACTCCATCGATCCAGCCTCTCTCTTTCCACAAAGGCCTCTCAGGCTACGTAATGTGCCTATTAGTGGTCGTATTGGAGATCTTTCTGGTTGAGTTAACAGTTTGCAGGATTTAAAGCAACATCTTTGTTATGTAACATGGAGTCAAGCATGGTGGTTCGTGTTGGAATATTTCAGTCGGTGTCAGGATCAGTTGTGTTTGTTGTGAGTTTTACACGTGGTTTTCTGAGAGCAGCTCATTCATATTTAACACAGAGTTGAGAAAAAATCTGCTAATGAAGCTTTAATTGACTTCATGACTGTCACAAAGATCAACAACTGTTGCCTCTTTTTTTTTTCCAGCTTCTATCATCGACTCACTCTGTCTGTCATATTCACTTAGGTTTGCCGTCATCGCCTCGGGCTGTGCCAGCTGTCCCAGGCTGGTTTGTCGCAGAGAGGGCTGCGGCGCCGAGTTCTGCTACCACTGCAAACAGGCCTGGCACCCCAACCAGACCTGCGACTCCTGCCCGCCAACAGAGGGCGCAATCCCTGCACACCCACAGCAACCACTCACCCAGCTACACCCAGGAGCAGGGACCCGGTGAGTGCATTAAAAACACTCATTAAAAAACGTCAAACGTGACGCATAAAGTCACAGATAAAATCTCCCTCAGTGAACATACTTCACACCTGTGAGATCTCTGCTCCTTCTCGTCTGTCTGTCTCTGTCAGACTTTATCACACATCAACCTCCTCAGTCTGTCAGAGTCAAACCCGTCTCACGTCTGTCGTAGCAGCATCTGAAGCTTCAATCAAAAGTATGAGACTATTTATATCATCGCAGCTTTCTCTCGCTCTCTCTCTCTTCACTTTATAGTTTCAGGACTTTCAGCGTCGAACATCCTGTCGCACGCAGCACTTAAAACTGACAACGTCGCTCGGTCTGAGATCAGATGTTCTGAAAGACATGTTGATTACATTTAGTCAATAACAAGTCACACACGTCAGCAGTTCAACCACAGAGACAGAGAGAGAGAGAAAGAGATATGAATAACTCAGCCTTGTTGCTGCTGCAGATTAGATTTATTACATGCAAAGACACTGTGTTCTCTTAAAACTTCCCTCCAGCTCTTTGTTTGACATTTTAAAACACTGGAAACAGTCAGAGACCAGCTGAGTTTCAGAGAAATGGATTTGATCTGGAAGGAGGTTTTAAGGTTTCGGGACAACAGAATAGGGAAGTGTCTTATTTAATAAAGATGATTTTAAACAATAAAACAAGCAACAAGAAGAAACACCTTGTGACTCAGAAGTAGTGAAAGATTTTGCATGACACATAAACGGATACAACAATGAGAAATATTTGATGAAACACTTGATGTGTTGATGAATCAGGACCTGTCTGATACAATCTGATTATTATATACTTTTATACAGACTTGTACCTTTAATAATTATAATTACTATCATATTTATTTTAATGCAGCACTGTGGTGATGTCTTTTTGGTCAAAAAAAAAAAAAAAGCCAGTGTTTCAACCGTATGTTAGCAATCATTGCAAAGAAAACCCAATTTTTTGTCATCATCTCATATCAGTCAGACCCTAACTATTATCTAATATAACACAAATATTTTAACCCTGAGTTTATCATGACTCACGAGACATGCAGCAGTTTCTATAAAATAATAATTAGTTTCTGATTTTGTCCAGTCATTAAATCTGAAGTTCCACCGAGTTGATGGTTAACTGGGTGGAGGAAACGGACAGGAATCTTGTTGTAGTGATAATTGATGCATAACAACGTAACATGTCGCAAATATACATGCTCTAGCATCTACATCTTTACATGCGTGCGAGTCTTGATGTTAAGTAAATCCCTCTAGCTGTTCTCAGTGTGTTGCTCCCTCGTTGTGCCAAGTGTTCAGAAGATTCAACAGCAAAAAAAAAAAAAAAAAAGACTTGTGAAAACAAATCCAGGCCGCTCCCTCCTGCTCCGTCTCTTCCTACCTGCTGTTTAGTCGTCTGGATACAGATGTCCAGACAAGAGGAGGCAAAAAAGAAAAGGAGAGAGAAAGATTTTTGTTGAGTCATGTCTGAATAAAGAGTGCAAGAATAATTCATGACACTCGAATAAGAGTTTCTTTAGGTTAAAATGCTAAAATGTCCTTTAAAGAGCAGAGAGCGTTTCTACCATTAAGAATTTTTTTTGGTGTGTTTGTCTCTTGGCTTTCTCTCCCTTAAAATGCATCAGAGGACAAAGTGTTGCAATTGTTCAATCCATTACTCTAATGAGGTTTGATTTTTGTTGCCAACAGACGAGTAAACAACTGACTTTTAAAGGATTTCTTTGGTTTAATTTTAAACCTTCAAGGTCATTTATTATTATTATTATTATTTTTACTTTGAAGAAGAATTTCAAAACCTGGTTGTATTGATTTGTCTGAAAACTCACATTTCGTCACCGCACATGTTTTGAAATGACAGAATTCACAGCAGAGTTTCAAAATGTCTCTGACCCCCAGTGAAGTCGGCGACGACTTGTGAAATATCTTTGTTCACTTTCTTGCAAGAGTTGCACCCCCTGAACTGAATAAAGCTCCAACTGTCTGCAACACAATGTCACATTAAAAAAAAGATATGAGGGAATGAATTTCATTTATTTGTAAAACTTGTTTGACTTCTGTCTCCAGCTGATGACATCAAGCCATGTCCACGTTGTGGCGCCTACATTATCAAGATGAACGACGGGAGCTGCAACCACATGACCTGCGCCGTCTGTGGCTGCGAGTTCTGTTGGCTCTGCATGAAGGAGATCTCCGACCTGCACTACCTCAGGTTGATAAACATTTTCATTGCCTCTGGCACCGTGCTTAAGTTTGTCTCAGTTTGTAACTCTGCATCGTAGCAGCCCAAAATCATATGTGGCGTTCCCCAAGGCTCAACCCTGGGTCCTCTTCTGTTTAACATTTACATTCTCTCATGTTTAAAGTTTATAAAAAATAGTAATTCAACTATCAAAATACACTGACATTTGAATTTAGCTACAGCTTTTGTCAGGAATGATGTTGTATTTGAAAACCAACAACAAAGTCAATAAGTCTCCATGTTTTTGTGCATCAGTCCATCCGGCTGTACGTTCTGGGGGAAGAAGCCATGGAGCAGGAAGAAGAAGATCTTGTGGCAGTTGGGAACACTGATCGGCGCTCCGGTCGGGATCACCCTCATCGCAGGCATCGCCATCCCCGCCATGGTCATCGGGATCCCCGTTTACGTTGGTCGCAAGGTGAGGAACAGTAGAAGAAGAAACTTTAGCTTCTACACATAGACTTATGCATTAGAGTTTTTTAACTTTTACTGAGACCAAACAAGACATTTGAAATTGTAATTTGTTCAAAAACATAATAATTGATGGAATAAATAATTTTGATAATTATAGTTAAATTTCACACTGACATTAGAGACAAGTTGGACTTTTATTTATAAGAATATTTGTATCTAAATTAATATCAAAGTTTTATTTGTTCAGTATCTGTCTGTGAACCTACATTGTTTTATATAAACACTGATAATGAACATCTGCTTCTCAGACTGAGCTCACACCTTTTTTTTATCTTTATGACTATTTCACCCGATGTTTATCTTTGTGAACACTGCTGCAGAAACCAGAAGTGGAAAACCACAGAGTTGTGGCAACACACATTTCTCAGCGCTATCACAGTTGTTTTACAGACCTCCTGTGGTAATTAACTGGAATTTACAACATTGCGGAACAAAAAAAACTTTTCTGGCCACGTTTCACTATGTTGCGCTTTTGTTAACGGACAGAAAAAGTCTGACAAAAACAACAGAAAGTACTTTCAGTTCCTTACAGAAGCACAGAGGCTCCGGAAAACGTCTGTGAATTATTTAAATTTAATGCCTTTAATGTCTTAACAATGTTTTTTTTACTGTCAGTAAGTCGGACAGTGATATTTCATTGAGGTGGAGCTGGAGTATAAATGAGCTGAAGTGAACAGGAGCTGTGAATTTCCTGAATGAAGCTGCTGCTTCTCATTATTGATTCATAACTTTACTTCTTTTATCGGAAAAGGTCTGAGTTTGTTTCGAACCTGCTCTTTTGTCTCTGTTAATGCTGCAGTTTTGTGTTTCTGTTCTGCAGCTGTTTGTACCAGAGGCAAAGATCATATTGCAATGATCTTTTGAAGTGATGACAAGTTTTTTTTTTGATGCACATTTAGAGCAGAAACTGTAGCACCCTCTTGTGAAGTCAAGTGAAATTGCTCGTTTAAGTTCAAGTCTCAGAACAGGAATATTTTCTGACAAAAGCTGCATCTTTGTTCTTCTATCACAAGTTTTTACACAGGTTTCCTTTTTTTAGAAGCTGTTTTTGAAGCTCTGTAGTCCCAGATATCTGAGTGTGTGTGAGTTGTAGATTTGTGATGAGTCATAATGAGGAAAACCTCAGTTGTGTTTAAGGTTTATGAAAAGTCGTAGATCCTCCCTTCAGTCGTATCTTGTTTCTCTTTCCTCCGGCTGCTGCAGATCCACGCCCACTACGAGCTGAAGAAAACGTCTCGTCACAGGAGGAACTTGGCGATCACGGGGGGCGTGGCCTTGTCCATCATCACTGCGCCCGTCATCGCAGCTGTGAGCGTGGGTAAGAGCTTCCCACAATGCAACAGTTATCCATTATGCACCGTGAATGTCACAAGGCTGATGGCCAAGACAAACAAGGACGGTTTGTCTGATGGTGACACAATGCTCATCAGATACGGTGGATGAGATTCAATCTAAAATGAAAACATAAGATGGTTTTGATTTATGATTTAGTACAAACGAAATATGATACTTCCCTGAGGCTGACTTGTCTTTTAAACAATACAAATAAAACATCAAGGATATGCAAATAGTTGGAACCTGTTTAATTAAATAAGTGTTTCTGTTTCTGTTTGTCTTCAGGTATCGGCGTTCCCATCATGCTCGCCTACGTTTACGGCGTCGTCCCCATCTCTCTGTGTCGAGGTGGCGGCTGCGGCGTGAGCAGAGGGAAGGGTCGAGGCGTACGGATCGACTTCGATGAGGACGACGGTCCGATCACTGGTGAGTTGACGTCGAGCTGACAAGCACGATGACGTGTCTCACGTCACAACTTTTCTTTAAATTGACCGTTTCCTCTCATCCTCTCCCTCAGTGGCGGACGCATGGAGAGCACTCAAGTCTCCGAGTCTCGGCGAGAGCAGTCTGGACGGAGCGGTCAGCGGTTTGAGCACCACCTCCCCCAGCGAGGGGCTCTCTGTGGCCCCGGGGGCTCTGGGAGACACTCCACACTTCAACACGTTGGCGGGGGGAGCCCTGGGAACACGCACAGGAAAATACAGCAGGTGAGGATGCAGGGTAGTGTGTAAGAATCTTAACCCTCAAGGGTCTGAGCCTATTGTGGTTGTTTTTGAATATGATCTGACAATTTATTAAATTTAACCTAATTTATTAACATACTGGGCCCAAAAATATGTAACAATCATCAAATCCAAATTAAAAAAACACAAACGTGTTCAATGAATTGTTTTACAATTTGATAAAGTAACATAGTTTGCAAATATGAACATATAAGGTCAAACTGAAACATAATAAAATTAAACTGTGTCCAGGCTGGAGGTTCAACCAGGAGAGTTGGCTAAAGAGTCGGCCCAGAGGGAGACAGGCAGCCTGGGAGCAGGAAGCGACTGCGCCAGCACCCGAGGAATGGCCGGATCCATCATCTCCTCCTACACACTACCTGACAGGTGAGGCCTTTGTGGTATCTCTGAGCTCCTGCTGGTTCTCTGATTGCATGACTTTTATTGGGTTTGTTTCGGCCTGTCTTTCTTCTTACATGCTTCATGAGAGTTGTTTTAATTGTTAAGCTGCTGAGTTTTGATTTGTTACTGATGTGACTCAGATAAAAGGATTAAATCTAATCTCGCAACCTGTTGACACTATGGCTCATTGTTTTCCCCTCAGCCATCTGCAGGTTTAAAGCTGCACAGATTCTGGTTTGTGATCAGATCAGAAATCAGATCAGAGTCACAGTGACTTGTATTTGCATGCAGCTGCTGTTAAAGGAAATGTTTGTTCTTTCTTGTCCGTCCTTGTTTTTTCGAGCTTCAGTGGAATGTAAATCCTTTTTAGTTGATAAATGTAATTTAATTAATTAATATCTAAGTGATTCTTTAATTTAAGTCAACCGTGTTGTCTCTTCAGGGAGTGCACCAACCTGGAGATCCAGGTGGACATCGAGACCAAACCCAGCCATCTCTGCCTGACCAGCGAAGAGGACCTGACCCCGCCGCCGGGCTCTGCCGCCATGGCAACCGCCTCCGGAGGTGAGGAGCCTCAGGACTGCAGCTCCAGACGGGGCGGGGCTCTGTCGGGCTCAGCGTTGGGACTGTCGCCGGGCGTTTCGATCAGGGAGGGGCTCAGAGACGTCACCTTGGCTCAGCCGGAGAGCATCCGCAGCGACCTGGAGATGTCAGACACGCAGTCGGACGACATCGCCGAGCTGACGTCCGACGACTGCGACTCTCCTCACCCTAAAGCCTGTCACCTGGTGGCCGGCCAGCAGCCGCAGCCCCCGTCCTGCCGAGCCCTGACCCCCTCCACCGAAGGCCTTCACTGTCCCGCAGACAGCAACGTCATCCTCTACGTCTGAGAGAACAGCGGCTCTCAGGATTGCACAAGAAACGAACTAATCCCCCGACATTGAAACCCTCCCCTTACTTCGTGGCTTTTCTCTTCTGTTGTCATCATTCATCTGCTGCTTCTGCGACTCACAGACACCGTCTCAAACACAGACAGCGTTTGTTTACTTTGGCCTGTCTGTCTTATCTATCTACCTGTCAATCTCCTCACTGAGTAAATTGTCAGGGTTCTACCTCTGAGATTTATAAGATGATAATTTATGTTTACTCCTTGGTGCAAAATGCCTTGGCTACTTAAGCAAAAAAAAAAAGAGAGAGAAGAAAAAAAAAACTAAATCAAGAGGTACAAATTTTCCACAAGAAAACTGAAATTATGAAACAAGGTGAAGTGTCACCAAGCACAGCAGAGGGAGACGGATCGCTGGGGTGTCGGCTGAGGACGAAGGGGATGTTTATAACAATGTGTGAGTGAATGTGGACTTTGTACTCAACTATTGTGGCTTTATTTTTTCCTCTTTTCCTTCCTATTTATATTCAGACGACCTGGAAATTGTATTATTTGCCGTGTGCATGAGTCTGCATGAACTGCGCCTTGTGTGAAAGGTTTTTGGAAGAAAAAAAAAAGGGGTGGGGGGCAGCGAGTTTCCTGTTGCACTGGCGAAAGTTAAAGTTTACTTCAAAGAAGGAAGCCGCACTTGAATCTCACTTTCTCTGCACAGACGAGGAGGAAGAGGAGGAGGGAATAATGGGGGAGGGGTGAAAATTTAGGGAGGGACGGGGTAAAACTGGGCCGACTTTGTTACAGAAATAAATGACTGAGCTCTGACAATGACGAGGCAAAGCCTGAGAGACACTGTGGTGAAATGCACTAAGAGAAAAAATACTGTTTGCACTCTGATTTACAACAAACAAACATTTATCAACAGTACAAACGTATTATTATTATTATTATTATTACAACATTATTAAAAACAAAACAGTTACACTAATTAAAAGTAAAATATTCTCTGAAAAAGAGAAACTCATTACAAACTTAACATATTTTTACAGTCATATAAAAGCTGGTAGACATGTTGGTGTTTTGTTTTGTTTTGTTTTTTTTTCTGGACTTTTAAACCACATTTTATCTTCCTCTAACAACAATTATCAATGTGACAATTGAGCAAAGAACGTAGAGATGTGGTTGAAAAAGCAAATGAGGGGAGATTTTGTACAGTATTTCTCAGAAAATAGTAAAAAAAAAACAAACAAAAAAAAAAAAACACTCTCTGACTTTTTCAAGTTGCTTCATAACAGTAAAAATCCAAAGATGAAAATGTTCACTAACAATCTTCACACTAGAAAATAAATAAATGATTAAGGTTGAACTGAACATCTCGTCGTGCAAACGTCGTCGCCTCCTCGTTGTTGTCAGACCTCCGGCTCTCTCACTGTGGTTCAGGTGTGTGTCATGTGATCATGTGACTGGACCTGTGTGTGACAGTATGGCTGCCTTAGAGACACTCACTGACCCACAACAACACAACACGACACAAGACAACAATAGAACGCAACAATATGACACAACAACAAGAAATGACAGGACACGACACAACAGGACATAACACAAGACAACAACACAACATGACACAAGACCACACAACAGGAAATGACAGGACACGACACAAGACATAACACGACAACATGACACAACGACATAACAACACGACATAACATAACTTAACACAAGACAACAACACAACATGACACAAGACAACAATATGACACAACTCAACAACACACTGCAACAACACAATGATACAATACAACACAACTCAACACTGATTCGGGTTTCTGTCGTGTTAAAAAGGCCGTCTGACCCACTTGAATGTGTGTGTGTGTGTGTGTGTGTGTGAGACTCTTTCCGAATGTATCTGTTTGTCCCACTTTGTTTTTGTTTGTTTGTTTTTTTTTGAATGAGCACTTGTGCACTTTATCTGAATCAATCTTATTTATCTTTTTTTTTTTTTTTTTTTTGCAGTTCATCGTCTTTTTACTTCGGTTGCGTACTAAGTCTAAGTCTGTGGTACAACCAAAACAAATCACCAACCAGAAGGCCTTTTCTGTTGGATGTAACTCAAGAAGAGTTTGGCTCAAAAACATCATCAACCCATAAATTACTTTGTGAATTTATCATTCAGTATTTTTCACTTTAAAGGGCATCCAAGGGTTTATCAGTGTTGTGCTGCAAGGAATGTAATTATTGAAGATATTACTTTAAAAAAAAGTAATATCTTATCTTTAATATTTGTGTCATTAATTTATGTCGTATTAAACATCTTTTACAGGTCAGTTTGTTGTTTTGGAGCCAAACACTTCAGTTATTGATGCCAATAACTTCTGCTAAATCACACTCACTTAGCCTGACTTGTTCCTTAGCTTTGTATCACCTCTGTGCTTCTGTTTCAAAGTTAAAAAAAACAAAAACAAAAAAAAAAAAAAAAAAAAAAAAAAAACGGTTTCCTACCACTTTTCCTTCGATCTGTGAGGAAATCGACTCGGCAGCCTTTTCCCATCTCAGAGTAGCTTTATGGATTCAGCTGCTTATGTAACTTGGCAGTGCTTTGTTTGTTCTGCACTTATCACTCGTTTCCTGCCTGCCTGCCTGTGAGAAAACACACGAATGTACCACGGACGGAAACCCAAACTTTCCCTGAAAGAGTCTGAATGAGTGTTAATGGGAATGTCTTACTAAGGACACAGGTGTTCCTGTCTTTATTTGAAAAAAAAAAAGGTTTTAGAGTATATAGATAGCAATATTTAAGTGTTATTATTCTGGTTGTGTATTTCCTGTTACTGTTGATGCTCTGCCTCGAGTGGGGTTGTACATGCAGGACTGTGACAGACAACTTGTGGACCTTTGAGGGAAAAAATAAATAAAACACAATCTGATGTTGCACCAAAACAATGAGTTGTTGTTATTGTTGTTGTTTGGGTGATTTACAGAGGCTTTGAGTATGATATGATAGTTATGATGTATTACATGGATGTAATATGTATTGTATGTATATACCAGACTCATATATACACCAGACTCAAGGTGCAGACTGTGCAAAGATGCCACCGTCCAGCACATAGTGACAGGGTGTAAGATGGTAGCCGGGTCAGCGTACATTGAGAAGCACAACCAAGTAGCTGGAATAGTGTACAGGAACATCTGTACCCAGTAGAATAGAAGGACCCAAATCCCAATGGGCCGAGCCACAGAAGGTGGCTGAGAACAGCAGTGCCAAGGTTCTGTGGGACTTCAGCTTCCAGACTGACAAACAGCTCCTGGTTAACCAACCGGACGTAGTGGTGGTGGACAAAGTGCAGAAGAAGACAGTGGTGATAGATGTGGTGATACCAGCTGACGACAACAACAGAAAGAAGGAACACGACAAGGTTGAAAAGTACCAAGGGTTGAAAGAACAGCTGGAACAGATGTGGAAGGTCAAGGCGAGCGTGGTCCCCATGGTAGTAGGAGCACTCGGGGCAGTGACCCCCAAACTGGGAGACTGGCTCCAACAGATCCCAGGACCAACATCTGAAACCTCAGTCCAGAAAAGTGAAGTCCTAGGAACAGATAAGATACTGCACAAAACCCCTTAAACTCCCAGGCCTTAAGGTAAATAAAGAAGACTAAGTGACAGAAGACTTGCTACTGAAATGCAGTTACATATATACATTTATACATGACATGATTAAAAACTGACTAATGAGTTTTAAGTGACTGTAGCTATTATTGCATCAAATTATAACCATATAATGATAATATTTAATTCCCTGTCATTTGTCCCCTTTTCCTCACTAAATTGTTACTTATTTCTATTTAATTTTAATTATTTTTCGCCTGTATTAAGTTGTTGTTGTTGTTGTTTTGAAATGTCCACATACTTGTGTCCATGTTTCCTCACGACTCCATCAGTAGGTGGCAGTAACGGAGAAACACAGGAAGGAGGATACAATGTAAAAAAATTATATTTTTTTATTCATAATAAAATAATTAAAATTTTTTAGTTACAAAGAAATAAAAACAATCATTTGTGAAGGAGATCCATTTCAGGACATGTCACTTTTTCATTGTATTTATTATAATAGAAGAATTTCTGAAAAACATAAAAACGCTCTGGTCCGGTTGGTGGCGGTAAAGCGCCATCGCTCGTTTTCAAACCGCCAAAATAACGACGAAGAAGAAGAAGAACCGGAAGTCCGCTGCTCTGCCGTAAAGCAGTTCGTGTGGAGTCGGAGGAAGGTTAAAGCGAATCCTGTAAAACACGGTAAATACTGGTTTATGACTGTGTTTTAATAACGCGGTATTTATTGTTAAAGAACATTAAATATGCATATTGTGTGAAAACAGCAGTATGTTCCATGTAAATATTGTTTAAACGATAGCGGCCTGTTGTTAGCATCAACAGACGGTCACAGTCATTGAAGGAGAATCAAGATCGTCAGAGTCTGTAACGTTATTTATTTAAACTTAACCTGCTTAGAATAAATAATTAACTCTGTCACAGTTATAGTTAATTGGTACATTTAGTTAATAGTTGACGTTTGTGAGTTTGTTTAGTAAAGTTAATAATCGATAGCTAGCTGTGTAGCTAACTGACTACGGCTAGCTAACTATAACAACAGAGCAGCGTGTTAGATTTAATATAAGCTGCTTGTATGTTTATTAGAGACGTGTAATGTGTTATGTTTTCCTCGTGTTAACGGTTGTTATTAATTTTCTTGCATCCTGTTATTGATATGTGCTTTTATTGCTACTTTATTCTTCAAATGATCTCAAAATTTAAGTTGGTTTAAGCTGATTTATTGAGTCAAATTGAGTGGTTTTCCTTCAATCAGCTCAAGATGTGGAAATACTTATCTGCAAACAAAACAAGCCCAGACTCCACTGAGTGATCCTGGTCTTTATTTCTAAACTTCTCCAGGCATCTCAGATATTAAATAAACTTCATAAATATCCTTTGTAAATATTAGATTATCTTTCCATTGTAACATTCTTGGTGTATTTTTTGTCTCCTTTCTCTCTCTTACTCTGTTTTGTATAATTTATATACTTTTATTCAATTTTGTAATATATATACATAACTTAGCATCAGTGTGGACGGCAAAGAAAGAATTTCATTACACAGGGAAAACTTGCTTTCTTCTTGTTGTATATGATAATAAATACTTTAAAACTTTAGTTGAATCTTACTCTATTTATTCGATTACTGGTGCAGGATTTAACCACCAGAGACACAGATGTTAATAACTCAACTAACTTTTATTTAGGTTGAAAATTTATATTTCAGTAAAGTCTGTTCTGTCTCTTACTCACTGTCTTCTTACTCACAACATCCTAGTTTAGTCCCTAACGTTTCCTCTCCTCCTCCTCAGCATCATGCCGTTCGTAGACATACAGTCGCGGCTCGGCATCAACGTGGACGGTTGGCTGATGGTGCAGAGCGGGGAGCAGCCTCACAAACGGCCGGCGCGTTGCCACGCCTTCGAGAAGGATTGGATTGAATGTGCCCACGGCATCGGGCAGACACGCGCCAAGAAGGAGTGCAAACTGGAGTTTGAGGACTTCTATGAGTGCATGCACCGGCAGAAACAGGTCAGTGTTTGAGGGTGAGGAGGAGATTTGATAGATAATCTGATAGATAATGTGTGTGTACAATTGGCTTTGACCTTGAAAACTTCCCTGTCAGTTAAACAAACACAACCTTTACAACTGATGAATATTTTGTCTGAAACCAGACTGGTCATATTCATGAGGCTGCAGATGCAATAAAAGACACCTGGTTCACTGAACATCATGTCCAAGCTGATAACATTTTTCAGTGATAAATGAAAGTTGATGATGTGACTTGATTTAACTCTGTGTCTTACTGAGCGATTGAGATGAAACCACTGAGTTGGAACCAAAAGCAGAGACGTTACTGAACTCTGAGTGTTCAGAGTTTGTTGTTTTATTAGTAAAATTGTGCAACATTTACCTTGTTTAATTACAAACCTGCAAAGGTAAACACACTCAACACTGAGTTTCTGACACGTTTACTTAAATTACATTGAAACGTACGTTTCTGTTAAACATCTGTGTATCAGAGCAGTGATGGAGTGAATCCTCTTTACAGATGATGTTCAGACCTTTTAAAGGAAAAGTCCAGAGTTTCAGTCATTCTAGGTTTATTTCCAGATGATAATAAGTTGATACTTTGTGTTGGTAGAAAATCAGTTGAGTCTAGAGAAAGTTCGTGTTTTACATTTCAACCTAAAGCGTTTTAAACGACAGTGACAGGCGTGGAGTTGAGTCGAGACTAATCTCTATATTTTAAACCACTGTAAGACTCAAAAAACATTGTGTGGTGGTGAGGAGAGGGTTTCTACAGACAAACCAAAGTGTCCTGAACTTTGTAAATGCACAGACAGATTATATAGAAGATTGATGTCATCTTGAGGAAAAGTCTTTAAAAATCAATTGCTGAATGTAGATCGAGCTGCTGCCTGAGCACCAGACAGTTACTCTATGCTGTTGTATGCTGCTTCCTTTTAATTTCCACTTCTACTAGATTATCTGGTATTTAAGATTAAAGTCACATATAACAGGCAGGAGGATGAAACAACATCTGTAAGAGAATAACAGAACAATTGAGGCAGCGGTGATGAACATTAACCTTCTCTTCCTCTCTGCAGCGCCAGCGAATGAGCGCCATCAACCAGCAGCGTGAGAAGATGATAAAGGAAGGAACCTACAAGCCTCCGACGTGCCACACAGAGAAGACTAACTAGGAGAAATGCATGATGGTCCACAGCTTCCTTCTTGTGTATAGTAAATCAAATATCAATATTTCCTGTTTGCAAATAAATGTTATCCTCCAGTGTCGTTCTCTCCTTGTCTTTTTATTTAACGTGCTGATTTTAATCAACAGATTGGTAAATTATACCAGTTTAAAAACATTGTATGGACGTAAAACAACAGTACAAGTTCATCTGCAGCTTTTTTCACAAGTTTAATTCTGCTGCAAATTAGGAGATTAGAACTACAAATAAAATAAAGCCTGTCAGATCATTTACTTAAGTTCTTTATGTTTTTAGGGTAAAATACTGCTTTTTATTCCTCTTTGTCTTCCTCCGCTTTATCCGCTGGGTACAGGTCGCAGGGGCAACAGCAGGAGGGAGGCCCAGACCATCCTCTCCCCGGCCACTTCCACCACCTCCTCTATGGGGACCCTGAGGCGATCCCAGGCCTCAAGACATAATCTCTCCAGCGTGTCCTGGGTCTTCTCCAGGCTCTCCTTCCGGTTGGACATGTTCAGAATACCTCCTTCCTTAAGAGGTGTCCAGGGGTCATTCTAGTCAGAAGCCCTAGCCACCTCAGTCCCCTTTTGACATGGAGGAGCAGCAGTTTGCTGTGGCAGAGGGGTTTGTGTACCCTAGTGACCCTAGGATCTGTGTTGTCAGGGCTTTAGCCCCTTATAGGGTCTCTCTAGGCAAAGTGGTCCTAGGTGAAGGTTCAAACACCCCTGATGATGAGGATAGCAAAGACACTGACTACCCTGCCTGGAGGGTCACCTCCCCGTCCTGGAGCCAGGCCTGGGGAGGGGGCCTGACGGCGAGTGTCTGGTGGCTGTGGCTGTCCGAGCATTTTAACGTTTTAATTTTACACATTATTTATTTGAGAGAAATACATGCAGTTACTGTTTGCTTTATTTGCTGATTATTGCTTTTTCCACCACAGCAAAAAAAAACAAAAAAACAAATCATCACAATATAAAACTTTTATATACAAAGTGTTTTTATTCGAAGCTTTAAAGTGTAAAAATATTCACATAAAACAGTTTGTTGACTGCATGATTTATTATTTAATGTTTAAACTTTATATAGACTACAATTAGTTTTGATCCAAATGTTTTAATGTGTTAAATGTCATCTGTTGTTGATTATTGAGGCAGTAAATATAAAAAATCCTATCATGACTGCATAAAAAAAAAAAAAATCAGTTGTTTTCTGACGCTGATTCTTTTCAAACCAGCAGGTTTTTACTTCCTCCTTCCTCCTCTCAGCTGATCTTATTACCTCCAGTTGTGGCAACATAAACATCTGTACTGTTCAGTCTGAGTGGAAGTTAAACTACAGTCCATTTTCTTAAACCACTGACTTAATTTCAGTGAATCGTTCAACGATTGGATGAGTAAATGCTCCCGAGGGGACGACTGGACTCTGATGAGAGGCTGATGCTCCTTCACATCTTCAATTCAATTACTGTCATTTAAACCACTGACGAGATTAAGAAGCTCCATGAACTTCCACAAGAGGGAGCTAGAACATAGATGATCCAACTCAAATGTTTGTGCCCTTTTTTTATTATTATCTGTGCTTTAAATTTCTCGTTTCACGCCTTTATATGTATTAATCTTGTTTGTGAGAAATTCAGTCAGTCATGTCTGAAGTGAAATCAGACAAAGTAACTTAAAACAGTCATTTTCTCATTTATCCAAAATTGTGATTATTGCCATTTTTTTTTCAAAAAAAACTGTGACTGTTTTTGTGAACATAACATTGTTTTGAGTTTTTTAGTCTCAAACATACACATAAAATACAAGTTGAACAGTTGAATTTAACAAACAACAACAACAACAAAAACTCTATTTCTAAAAATTGTCTCTGGCCTTGATTGTAGGTTGTTTTATTTGAGTCATAATTAGTGGATGGAGGTCAGGAGCTTTTTATATGTAGTAAAGAAACATGTTACCATCCTTCGTGCTCTGATTCGACCCCTGCAGAGTTTTTATTGCAGAGCTGAATGTGAAGACACGAGTCGGAGCCGACAGCTGCTGCTGCTGTTTCACCACCTTAAACTTTGAACTCAGGTCATTGTCACATCTTAAAATCTGAGCTGTTAAACTCATCAAAGTGTTTGAATTTCGTCTGTGTGGGTGAATCAATTTTTCCATCAAAGTGACTCACATGTTGAAGCTGCGTCTGAAGGTTTTCGGCCTCTTTGTTTTTCTCCGTAAATCCAATTAAACTGGACAGTACAGACAGAGATAATGGTTGTTTAGTGTCTAAAGCAGATTCACGGCTGTTGTTTAAATGTTTCTGTGCTTCAGTTTCTACACTGAAGAACCATCATTTCAATAATTAACTGTTCGTGACAGAATGAGCAGTGATTGTAGTGAACTTTACTCTGTTTGTCGTCACCGTGACCTTCAGTCCATTAGCTGCTGTTTGATTAAAGCAGAGAAGTTAATCCAGCAGTGACGGAGCTAAAGAGGGAGAATGAGGGTCAGGATTATCAACACCCCCAAAACACACACACACACATCTGCACATGATCTGCAGTGATACCCGTCTGACCGAGGGTTTTATCAGACCATGATCCAGACAGAAACATCAACTAATACGAGACGTCCTGCGTCTGTCTCACACCATCACACTGTGAAGAAAAACTAAGACGTAGAAATAACAGACCTGCGTTTTTAACTTGACAGTGAAAAACTCAACATGATTTATTATCATATTCATAAACAAAATCTGAAAACATGCATTTAATTGACAAAATGACAGTTTAATATATCAGAATATATGAAATAAAGGATATAATCTTAATAAAAAAGAAGTATAAAAATATCTTCCTATTGTACAAATATTATAAGATATAAAACATGATGATCATTTGACCGATCAGGTTTATCATCTGTATCTGTTACAAAACTAGTTCAACCTGGTTCATGTACTGATGTCAAATAAAATAATGAATCAGTCAGAAGAACAAACCAGGACTTTGTCTTTAACATCAGGTAAATTTTAATTCATCAGTTTTGTATATTGTTGTTAACGTCTTCCAGTTTAACATTCTTTGTATATATTGTTTATTGTTGTTTATTTATGGACTATTTCATTGTAACAAACTGATTCTGAAGCAGCATACTTTACATTTTTCTGCTTGTGCGTAACTGATTTTATTAAATTAGAAGGTTTGGACACAGTTTGTTAGTTTTAGTTTTAAACACCACTGCTTCCAACATCTGACTGAATCTGTCTTCAGAGAAACCCTGACCTGTGCAGACCCCTCAGTGGTCCTGGTCTGATCAGGTCTGGTTTGACTTGACCCTCTTTAATATCCAAGGTCAACCCGAGACAGTGAGGACCGACCTTCTCCCTGTTGATTGGGAGCGGCAGCTCAAACAAACACATTATCTCCTCCACCACCATGTCTGCAGCTGTAATCAATTACTTTTGAGTTACTCCCTCTCTTCCTCCAGCTGTTTGAAGAGGGAGGGGGTGGTCTCTCTCTCTCTGTTTGTTTCTGTGTGTGTGTGTGTGTGTGTGTGTGTGTGTGTGTGTGTGTGTGTGTGTGTATGGATTATAAAAACCAAGATTAATACTCTCACATCTGTGTGATGTCAGTTTTCATCCAGAGCTGCGTAAAATCTTCTTGTGCGTAAAATCCATAAATCTAACATGTTGTGAATGAGGATCCGCTGCAAATATTCACCAGTGTGAACGCCCTGTTCTCTCCTCCCAAATTGAGGGAAAGTCTGTGTATATGTGTGTGTGTGACTGAGTTTGTGTTGGTCTGGGTTTGGCGCTGCTGCTGCTGCGCCTCATATGACGCAGGAGCGCAACCAAAAATTCAATTTCCGCCACACTTAACTCGCTGAAAGGACATGGGTTAAGTGTCGGAGCCGTGAAAACTATTGAAGAGAAAGAGAGAGGGGAGGAGGCGGAGGAGAGGAGCTGGTGGGGGGTTGCTGAAGGCGAGAAGAGAGAGAGAGAGAGAGAGAGGAGAGGGGAGGAGGAGGAGGAGGAGGAGGACCGGGACTCGGACAGCCATTAGCATTCAGGATCACGCTGCCTGCCTTTCTCCTCACTCAGCCTCATCTCCAAGCTGTGTGTGTGTGTGTGTGTGCGTGTGTGTCGGCTCGGATTTTTTTTGTTTTTTATTTCTGGAGTAAAGCGCGTTAACAGGAAGAAGAAAACACATCCAACCTTTCCATCCAACCATCCATCCATCCAGGAGAGGGAGCAGCGGCGGCAGCATCCCCGGCCTCCCTCGTTCTCCGCTCGGATTCCAGGACCGCTGCTGCCCGCTGGAAGGTAAGCGGCTCCGGAGCTCAGTCAACCCGCTGGTGTTTCTGCTTCTAAACCATCACAGTCCGGTTCAATCAGGACCTGCGGAGTCCTGTGATGACATGAATCTATTCTTTAGAGGAAACCAATGAAAACTATGATCATTATAAACTCATAAACCTCACTTCTATCGCTTTATTATTCCATTAAAGCTTTATCTTAACCCCCATTATTATAATGGTAATGTAGGCGACTTGTCCTTTATTATGTGTGAGGCTAATCAATAACGTGTTGATCACAGACTCATCTCGTTTATCATAAGACATGCGCTGTGGATGATAAAGCCTGAAAACGTCCTGATTTCTAAACCGCGCTACTCGTGATCCGTGCGCCGGAGGGTTGGGCTGGAAATACCCGGCGGACAGTCGGTGTGTCGGTCGGTCGGTCGGTCGGTCAGTCAGAGAGGTTTCTGGGTCGTGAAGGCTGTTGAGGTTGTTCCCGTTATAACGAGAGACTCAACGGCAGCGGCAGTAACATCAGCAAACGCCACTCACAAATGGAAAAATGTAATTAGTTGGTGTGATTCAACGCTGCACAAAGAGCCGCCGTGATTCTCCATGTCTGATGTCCATTCATGCAAACACCAACACCCCCCACCACCTCCACCCTCTCCATCCAAACACACAGACGCACAGACGGACAGAAAGTCAGAAAGGCATGCGTGCAAAAACTGGTGGCATAAAACACCAGCTCTGCTTCGTGTGCACAAACACCCAAACACACACACACACACACCCCACGAGAATCTGCTTTATTGATTTGTGCAGCCAATTACAAACATTATCCTCACCTCCATCTCTGTGCTTCCACCTGCACAATCCCACAGAGCTCCATCACTGCAGGCTCTGTCTCTCTGTCTCTGTCTGTGTCTGTGTTTCTGTCTGTAAAACCTCAGTGATATTATGCAAGGTGCAGCCACAGACTCACAGAGAAACGGAGGCAGAGTGAGGCTGCCTCCTGCTGCTTTGTACCAGATGGTCAAACACACACATCACCCTGCAGCCTTATGTTGAACCCTCACTCTCCACTCAGCTCTGAGATACAGTAGCTAACCAATCAACCAACCTATTCATAATTCATTTCCATCTCCACTGACACATCTGACTAAATCGTCACCTCCACCCGTTTTTATTTTCCTCCTCTGCACTGGACGTAGACACACCCCCTCACTACTGTGTGTAACACTGCTGCAAAACCTCCAGAGAGTGTTTCTGCTGCTGCTGCGGGTGAAGAAGTACACGGTTAGTGTGTGACGTGGTTGTAATTTAACTGAATCACAGCGACTCTTCTGAGGTGGCATCATGATCATTGAATTAGGGCGATTCTTTATTCTTAAATCGAATCAGTTTGGACTTTTGGCACCAGAGACAGTTCAACTGTGACTTATGATCGTCTGTATTATTCATTAGATGTTTTGTTTATAAGAAGTTCTCAGAATTCAAGGTGACATCTGCAGAAACTGTAAAAATCGGACTTAAAGAATCAGCTTGTAAACTTAAAATTTAGTCTGAACAACATCTCAAACTGTTCCTGGCTTAAAATGTTGAAATGAAATGAAATGTTGACTTGTTCTGACCTCAGTTGGACCAAATCATCATCTGGACAATGTTTATATGAACTAATTTCACAAGACAGCAAAGACATCTGAGAAAAGCTTTGCTTTGTTTATCTCATGAGCTCTAAGATTTTTCCTGGGATCCATTGCTTAGAGTCCTGACTGGATTTATCCAAAAAGTATCTGTCCTGTTTTTTCTCTTTTTATAAAATCCTGGACTGGACTGGCACGTCCATCGTCCTCCTTCTGTCCTTCTGTACTTTCTTTCAGTCGAGCCAAGAGTCGGAGTTGATTTACTCTCCCTCTGCAGCTCTTTGGTATGCACCGAGGATCTTATCACCAATGAGAATAGACACAGACAGAAAAAGAGAGAGGATTTTTATCTTTATAATGATACTGTGACGTCTAATAGAGTTGTAAATATTGATCAGTGGTTGTGTGATTGTATTTGTGATCTTTCCAGTAAAAGCTCAGATCCAGTGACTCTTCTCAGGATTGTTTGCTCTTCTTTCACTTCCCATCTGTCTTATCTTCCACCTTTAACCCACACAGACACTTTTCTTTCTTTGTTTTACTTTAATACTTTACTTTTCAATCCTTTAATTAACTCCCTCCCCCTCTCTCTCTGTCTATTCCTGCTGAGTAGTGAGCTACAGCTCTGTTGTTGGCAGCCTGGACCAGTGTGTTTATATCTGCATGCTTTTCTGTTAATGTCGATGCGTGTGCATTAATGTATAAGGGAGCTGAGTCAAGCTGTTCATTCATTAATTCAGTCAGTCGGTGTGTTACTCATCGTAGCTCGGGGCTGACATTTAACGGGAGGCGTATTCATCGGCTTTTACATATCTGCTCATTTAATAACTGGTGTAACATGTGTGGTTTAGATGCAATAGCACAACAATCTGCTGGATACTGAGTCACTGAAACAACTCTGACAGTGTCCTTTAGTATTTAGCATTGAGAGTTTAAGCATCAGACCATTTAGACCCTGAAACTGTGCGGTGGAGATTGGATCAGACTGAGATTTGGAGAATTTAGAGAAACTTGAATGTCTGGACTTTTGTTCCTGGGTGAAGGAGTTCAAAAATGGACCCAGCAGTTTCGGGTTTGTCGACTGTCACCTTCTGCACCTCATGTCTGTTTCGTGAGGGATTTATGAAGGAGACAGAACGAAGGTCAGAGCCATCACACTGTGACTGAGAAGAGTAGGACACTGTCCACAGTATGTCCGTAAAAAACGCAACATCACTTCCACAGTCTCAGTTTAGTTCAGTTGTAAGTCTTTCAATTCAGACTGAGGCTCATAAGCTACAGTGGTGTCTCTGTTAGTCGGATCAATGAGGTCTGGACGCCCGTTCACCAGTTGTTCTTCCTCAGATCGCTTGTTAAATTAAAGCTCAGACCTTCACTTTTTCCTTTTTTCCTTCTTCCAACACATTAACTTCAAGAACAGATGCCTCTTGTCAGGTTCAGTCGTATTGAGATTATTAGTATTATTCCCTTTTCCTTTATGGAACCAGTTTGTTGACACTTTCTTAAACTTATTTTCATTCACAGTTAGATAATGTCGTGAGTTAGCTTAGCTTTAGCATGAATTGTGATTGTGGAGGAAGCTACCAGGCCTCATTCAGCCTAAACAGAGAGAAATACATCTACAAACATCTTTAATCTCACTAATTTACTTTTTTGTTTGATCTGTTTTACTGGAAGTTACATTAGCGAGTTGTTTCCTCTTGCTAGCAGTCTTTATGCTAAGCTAAGCTAAGCTAACAACTTGCTGGTTCTAGCTCCACATTCATGATACAGACTTGACAGTGATTTAGAAAGTGAATCAATGTATTTCCACAAAATATCAAACTCTCTCTTAAGAATTGGAGGATGGTGTTTACCAGGTGTTAGTCTGTTACCCATCAGATTCAGTGACCCAATTAGAAAATTTTAGCTCTGGTGCAACTGGTCGCATGTAGCATTGTGACAGCTGTTCCTGCACACACACAAAGACGGTGCCTCCGTTTGTGTTGCGTTTAGCTGCGACAGCAGAAACTTGTCCATATGACAAGAGCTTGGAGGCAGGAGGAGACGTTGAGTCTGTCCTGGTTTGGACAGATGTGCAGATACAAACCCTAACAGCTCACCTGTCAGTATTTCTACATCTTGTTTTTATTTGTGCAGATGACTTTTTAGACTGAGGTCAAAGGTTTCAGTGTAAATCACTGCAACACATGCGGTTCAGTGTTTCTCGCTGTATGTTATGCAGCAGCATTATATTTGTGTGCTGGACTTGAACGTCAGCGGCTGTTAGAGCAGGAATGCTGCACTGGAACGACACAACGACTTTCACTGGCAGTTACAACCGTTACTCTGCAAACGTCTGCTTTTCTCTTCCTCTCTTTCTTTTTCTTTTCTTTCCTTCTTAATCTGTTGCTTGGATTTTTTCCCCCTACTCCCTCTACATCTTTGTCAATATCTTCCTCTCTCTGCTTTGTGTCACTCCTGTCCTGCCTTATCCTCTCCTTTTGTTTCACACATTCACATGTACAGTATATGTAGATGTATATCCAGGCTAAGCTGTGGGAACAGACCGTATCCATGTAAATCTGTTGTGAGTTATAAATCACGCTGGTCAAAGCTTCCAGCATCTCTGCATGGTCTGATTCAGCTGCTGAGTGCTGACACAGGAAGAGACTGGAGCCAAGATCCCTGCAAGGATCAGTGTGTATAAGTGTGTGTGTGTTTATGCAACTTTTAACGCTTCTTTTGTTTAATGCATATTTATGTACAAATCAGTTAGTTTATGTTTGATTATTATTTGATCATAAATGAATCATTCACTGGTTTCAGCTTCTCAAATGTTGAGAATTTGCAGCTTTTCTCTGTTTTGCGTCATTGTAAATGTGATATTTTTTACAATTTTGTGACAGTGTAGTTGAAATGATGCAGCAATTAATAAAATACAATAGATTGGCTAATTAAAAATAAAACTAACCATGCTGTGGAGTTTAGGTACAGCTGAATCAACACAACAGAAATCAGCATTAATTTTGATTTTGAGCAGGTTTCAAGCTAAAATATTCCTTATTTTTTATTTGTTTATATTTGCTGGTTGTCTTTTTTATGATGATTTTTGGATAAAACAAGCTATATATATATATATATATATATATATATATATATATATATATATATATATATATATATATATATTAATGCAACATTTAAACTATACTTTAGTAGACTTTAGTAGATGTTTTTGTGACATAGTATAGTTTAAATGTTGCATTAATTAATAAAATACAGTAGATATGCCAGTTGATATTAAAGTAAAGATGCTGTGGAGTCCGAGAAATCAGCATTAATTTTCATCATCTATATTGTTCAGGGTAAAATTATTAAAATTAATTCATTCCTGCTCCTCACATGTGAGTATTTGCTGGTTGTCTTTGTTTTTATGATGATAAACTTGATATATTTTGATAAAACAAGCTGTCTGATAGTGTCATCTTCTGTAGGTTAAATAGTTAATTGATTAATTTGATAGTAATGATGACATTAACAGTAAAAATGGCTGAAACTGAGGGACTAGGGAACATTTTTCATATTTTATAGACTAGAAATCATTATAAAGATTAAAAAGACACATTAAACATTAATGAAAATAGTCGTATTAATGAAGAAAGTTGTAAAGAAAAGAATAAAATGAAGTGAAAATGTGTCAGTGAGGGTCTCATCAGTCTGGAGATGATCTCACGTTCTCTTTGTCTTTGTTTCTTCAGTTGTTTCTGCTGCGAGTTTCTTTTTCTCCGTAGATCTCGTTTTGCCTTCTCAGAGCTGTAATGACATGCTGTGGCTTTGAAGCTTCTCTCTGGCTCTATTTATAAAACCGCTAGTTGCAGTGGCACTGACTCACTGTCAGCGGGCAGCAAACACACACACATATACACAGACACACATGTAGAAAACACCCAACACCAGGGCAGAAAGACGCAGCCATGCTCTTCAGAACTGCAGTGCATTCTGGGAAGGGCTGTTGCCTCTTCCTAGCAGCGTTGCCGTGGAGATGGGGATTCAGGAAGTGGGGCTTTGCCAGCGGTCTAGCCGGGGGCCAGCAGCAGGAGGAGAAGGATTTTTTGGCAGCAGCAGCACAGATGGAAATCCCAGCCGCTGCGTTGAACTCACAGATCGTACACAGAAACATTCCCACCCTCTGACCAACGCTCAGGTCTCTGCACCGTTTAGTCTGCTCAGTTTTTGGCAGGACGTAGAAGTTAGTCAGTGTTAGTGAAAGTAACAGTTAAACTTTGATGTGGAAAGTTTCTCAGAAGCAGGACTGAGTGTTTGCTGGATTTGTGGGCTTTTATTCTGAAATACTGAATTTGGAAACAAAATTACAAAATTTAAAACAAAATTCAGCTTCCTACTTTTAATCTACAGCACATAATGTTACAGATATTAAACATATTAGACTAAACACACACATATGCAGAAGTTGGTCTTTGTAACCCTGCTGTGGATAATGACATTTATAATGGTTGAACATTATAGTGTCATGTGCTGTTCTCACTGTCACACTCATTTCACACTGGGACGTAACAGAATAACAGAAACATCTTTATTATTATTAGAAACATATGTGCTTTTATTACAGTGGCTGCTGTGAAATAAACCGACCTCCTGCGACACATTAAGCTGCAAGTTTTAATATTAGTTTTTGTTATTTGGTTTTAAGTTGATTGTGAGTGTGGGATGTGTTTTATTTTTTCCAGACAGGTGTTGGTTTCATTTAAATTTAATTTAAACATCAGTCGTGTTATGATTGTGTTGTAATCGTAGATTAATTAGAAAAGTTTGCACTGAATCATCCTGTGATGGAGATGGAGAAACAGGAGTTTGATTTTCACATAAGCTCAACCATGTTTTTTTTTTTTTTTTTCTGGAGTTTCTGCAGAGATGCTTTTGTCTGTGTGTAGTTTTATTTC
This sequence comes from Polydactylus sextarius, assembly GCA_016801845.1. Classification (NCBI taxonomy): domain Eukaryota; kingdom Metazoa; phylum Chordata; class Actinopteri; family Polynemidae; genus Polydactylus; species Polydactylus sextarius. Next base: position 18,465,726 of record CM028927.1, read on the forward strand.
ATCAGATTACACAGCTCAAATTTCAAACTCATTCATCCGAACAGTCAGCAGAAATATCTGATATATATGTTATTTGTGGTATAGCATTGAAAAATCACTGACGTAGTCTCATAAAGATTCATTTAATGTCTGAATATCCAGTAAACTGGTTTGAATAAATCCAGATTTCTTTGCAGTCAGAAACTGAGAAACAACTGCTCCAGTGACTGGGGCGATGTTGTTATATGTAGATTCCTACAGACAGAGAATTGTAACAATAATAGACTCCATTATCAAAATCATTGATTTTACCTCACAGACACACTGACGAAGATTACAACCATTACTTTTAATCATGTTCATCTAAAAACATGGCAGAATAAGAAGATAAATTCTTTAAATTGGAATTTTTGAAGACAACGTCTCGAAGCAGAATGAAAGTCGATGAAAGTAACACGCGGTTGATTTTCCAAAAATCCATGAAGCAGATTCAAGCTCACGACTCTGTGAGCAGGCGACAGACGCTCGCTAACCTGCTGACCTGCTGAGACGCCCCCGTGGAGCTGTAATATAAGAGCGAATAAAAGCCAATTCATTCTCTCAGGACGGTGGTGTGCTGAGGCTGAACGTATTGATTTATTGACACTTTGATGGACAGATCAGAGCATCAGGCCCCAAGAGGCCACACACACACACACACACACACACACACACAGACACTTCTGTTTAGTGTGTGTATAGACTAAGTGTTAACAATCCATCATTTTTCTTCATTATAATAAACATTGAATGAATTAACCTGAATTAATGAGCAACAGATGGAATATGGTGTAAAGAGAGAGGAGGTATCATACTGACTCTCCTTAAAAAATAGAATCACTAGTCAGACTCTTCCTCTCTTTTAAGAAATCCCCTGTTTTCCACTGCCTCATCATCCGTGTTTCATCGCAGTTGACATCATCCACATAATCAATTAATCAGCTCAGAGGACGTGAACGTTACGCTGAAGAAATGCTGAACTTACAAAGCTGCTGTTTTCAATTTTCTCTTGCTTTGAGATGTTGTGGTGTTTGTTTACATTTATGTACTTTTTTTATCTTTCTCTGCACATATAAAAAGGTCACAGGGCCGGGGCTATGTCACAGTGTCTCTGCCCTTTGACCTTTTGTAGATAATATAATTAAATTAAACATGTGCATCTGTTTTATAACTTTGTTTGCAGTTTGTAAAATCTACTGTAAATCGAAAACCAAACTAAGGAAAAGGAAGGAAACTGTGAGTCATGAATTCAAGGAAGTCTCCTTTAATTTATATCTTAATGCTACTTGACATATTTTCATCCTTAGTAATCTGTATCATCTGTATCTTCATATCTATGATTGTGACTCTTCGTCGTCTCATCTCCTCCTCAGAGATGCAGATCCTCCTCAGCTGTCGTCTAGACACGATGACTAATACAACCCAGTTGTTTCTGTCCTTCCTTTTCCATTTCTTGATCGCTGCTTTATTACTGTTGTGCTGTTGTGTTGAAACTTTGCATCATTCATGATGACATCATAGGCTGATGAATTATACAGTGTCTCCACTTTGCCTAATGGTCCTTCTTCTCTCTTTCCCCACATTTCTCCCATTCCCTTCTTCTGACCTTGTTTCTTTCCCCTCCTCCATCCTCCCTCTTCCTCTTCCACTTCTCCATCCCTCTCCTCCTTGTAGCCCTAAAGTGAGATGGAGTCATCAGACGATGATACTCTCAGTGAGCGCTCCTGTGTCAGCGAGCCGTCCTACCGTAGTGAGCGTTCAGGGGGGTCGTTGTCCCCGTGTCCATCGGGACTTGTGGGGCCTCCAGGAGACACTTTGCCGTGGAACCTGTCCAAACACGAGAGGAGGAAGAGGAAGAGTCAGGACTCGGTGCTGGACCCGGCGGAGAGAGCAGTGGTTCGTGTTGCAGGTAAGACAGAGACTGTGTTGCTCTGAAGAAAGTGAAAATGAAGAGGACTGTGGATATAGTGTGAATGTGAAGCAGGATGGTCGATGATGGAAATATCAGAGACTTTAAATTCACTCTATAAGCTCGTCTGACATGAAAACTGAGAGGAGTCGCGCAAAACTTGTCTCATAAATTTGGTTCAGTAACTTTAAACGCAGAGTATCCTTCAACATCTCAGAAAGGTCAGGCAGCAATGGTGGAGCATTGATTTACAGATGAATTGATGTCTGAGAAGTGAAGTGTGTTAGATGGAGAAAATGTTGGAGCAGAATAGAAGATGTGTTTGTAGAGAGCTAATAGAGAATTAAAGGTTAGAGATAAGGAGGAAATGCATCTACAGCTCAAAGCACAGACGTAACATTTGACCTTCAATGTGCAAAAGTGTTGTCCAGACGCTGTTTGTCATTAAAAGTCTTAGTAGAAGTGTTTTATCTTGTGTTGAGGCCTTAGTGACTTCATACGTCCACTTTGCTCTCATTTGCATACTGACATTTTCCTGGGCTTCCCTCTGGCGTTATTAAAGACCCACATATGAAAAAAAGGCTCCATCTCCTGAGAAATCAATGTCAGTGAATGTCACAGAGATGAGAGAACATCTGGTTGTGGCTTTTTATGCTTCAGAAATAAAATGTTGTAGCATAAAATCATCTATAATGTGTTTTTATAAGTATAAATACATATCAAGATTAGAAGCAGAGGTCATTTTACCGACTCGTAGCCACACAATCGACTGTCCTTCCTTTCTTCTTCCTCTTTTATCGGCGGTGACAGAAGATGGAGGAGAAATGTAGGTTACTCAGCTCTCTGGAGGAGTCAGGGTTCCCCCACTCTCGTAATGAGACACTGGTAGCTCGCTAATAGCTTTCTCCTCTGTGAGCAGGAAGAGGCCGGAGACTTGCAGCTCGATAATTGTAGCAAATGACATAAAAGTGCATTTATTGCTGCTGTTTTTCCTTCTCTCATCATCTCATAACTGTGCTGATTATTTACTTTTATCACATAAATGCACGTCAGCAGCTAAATATCCTGCTCTTTAGTTTTGAGTGGTTGACTAAAATATTGCATCAGATATTTAAAAAGTTATACTAGTGTATAAAACCAATTAGAAAGTTTCATGAGAAATGTTCTTGAAATGCTGGAGCACAGATCATTATAAATGTGATGCAAAATAAAGTTATTGCTGCAAAAACAACATAAAAACAGTTTTTCTGTATCATCTGTTTATAATTTCTCTTCCTTTAATCTTTCTGAACTGTTGCATCGATGTGATGCAGCATCTTGATATTTAATTCACCAGAGTAGCAACAAGAAAAACTCTCTGACCTCTGTATTTTGTTTGTAAACATTGTCTCGAGTTGTAACAATATATAGCAACTGGGTCATATTATATTTACTGATACAGAAGATTTTGTCGATAGATACAAATAAAACTAGTGTCAGCCACAGAAAATATTGATCCCCATCCGTTCCCTTACTCTGCTTTTCCTGTCAGGTTGTTCTAAGTGGACGTTTTTGTCCTGCACTCTCATCCTAACTCAGCCTTTTTTTAATGTGAGACATAAACTATAACAGCATTAATGCTGTAACTGTCAGTCGTGTGGAAAGTAATGGGAGATGTGGTGTTGAAGCAGAGAGGTGATGACAGGTCAGTGAAGTCGACTTTACAAACATGGAAACCACATGTATGTCAGGACGGGGTGAAGGGTCGGTGTCACCGCCTCTGTCGTGATTCTCTGTGGGTTTATCTGCACATTCATGCTCATTAAGTTCAAATGTAAGAAGAAAATTAATGATATTCTTATGTTTTTACTGAACATGGAGAGTTTCCAGTTGGCACAAGCCCCCAGAGCCACAGTATTAATGTTTTAGAGTCTCTAAGCTTCTCTATCCGTCCACAAGAGAAGCCTGAGTGTTGTCTCTCAGATATCTGGCTTTATAATCACCTTCATTTATAGTTGGTTTAAGAGCGGCTTTCAGTCGAGCCCTTCTCTTAAATCTGTCTGCAAATGTTTGGAGGGAAGATTTGGAGTCTGTGTGAGCCAGAGGAGCTGCAGAAACAAGGATTTGTTTGTATTCAAGATTGATTCAGTTGGATTAAATTCAGTTTCACGGCAGAGTTTCAGAGAGTAGTTGGTGTAAATGATGTGGCTGGTTATTTTTGTTTTAGATTTAAGGGAACATGAAGTTTATCGCTGCAAGAAAGAAAGAAATCTTTTCCATGAGGACTGAAAGTGAAATTAGGAAAATTAGGAAAATTAGACGATGTTGATGTAAGAAAGTGTGTCAGTGTTTCTGTTTCTGTCTGATGATGAAGACAATAAAGGGACTTGTGGAGGAGAATGTGAAAGTGTGTGTATTTCTGTTATTTCTGGTAGTTTGTGTGTGTGTGTGTGTGTGTGTGTGTGTGTGTGTGTGTTTTGTCACATGTACACACATTTACACATGCACCAGTTAGAAAGTGGGATATTAATAGAATAAAAGAAAGAAAGAGATCGAATGAAGACTCAAAAAAAGTCTGTGAAATTTCTACATAAAGTGAAAGCTAAGATGAGCACCCTGAAAATAACAAATGAATAAGATACAATAAAAAAATAACTTAACATTTTATTCTACAGCAAAACTGGAGGATGAGCTGTTGTTGTGACATTTAAAAGGTAGAAAAAGCGAAAGGAGAGAGATGAGGAACAACACTATATGTGATATTTGGTCTAATGACAATAATAACAGCAGAGCTGTGGTGATTTTAACAGTAATGATAACAGAACCAGTTAATGACAATAATAAATTACAGTGCCAATAGTAATAATAATAAAAATGAATAATAGTGGTGTCAGTTCTGGATGCTGCAGCTCAGGAGTCAGAGATTCCTGCAGAATGAGAACAGAGAAGAAAAACAAACTGTAGGAGAGAGATGACACAAAGTTAATGACATGCAGCAGAGTTATATAAACGTACAGAGACAGAGAGAGATAGAGACGAAGAGCTCAGTATGTTTTTACTTAAAAATGCTTCTGCAACATGAATTAGAGAAAAAAGCTGCAGCTGCAGAAACGTAACCATCATCATCTTTACATCCAGCATCACCAAAATGTTTTATTTTCTTCATGTTTATTTACAGAATCATCTTTTTAAAAGCAGAAATATTAATGTGCAGTTTGATCTGCACTGACTTTTGGTTTTTTAGGGCAGATTCTCAGTGAGTCCATCTGTCATGACTGCTGGCAGATGTGAGAGGTTAAAGGCAAATGATCTCATGAGATATGTTTTTAATGAACCCTCTGTCAGTAAATTTTCCACTCCTGGTTGTTTTTAATGTATTTTAGAGGTAGAAAGTCACAGCTGTGCCGCCAAAGGTTTGTGTGTTTTATTGCCAGTAGTTTGTTTAAAGGTTAAACTATAACAGACACAACTCTGAAAGGGTTAAGACATTATTTTCTACAATTATTAAAAGAGAATTCGACAGACATGTTTCCTGGCAGCGACTCTGGTCCTGACTCAGCGAGTCTGACTTGTTTGTGTGGAGTTGACTCGGTTCTGGCGGCAGCAGGTAGTGACCGAGTTGATGTTGGCGTCGTTGCAGACCTCAAGCGCAGACGGCACCTTTCTAACGCTGCCAGAGCTCTGCTGTGTGAAATCTCACCACCACCTGCAGACATTTCCAAAATGCTGCTGACGAGTCCACGTCTAGACTCATTATGAAGCATGTTTTTCAAAATAAGACGCATGGAAAATACAACAAGCGTCCATGTGAATCATTTATGTTCTGTGGTCTGTAAGTAGACACATAAAGCTGATTCATTATTAATATGAACCAAGCAAATGATTAAAAACTTAATTATAAAAGCCTTCCAGAAGATTAGGTCATAATTCAGTTAAAGTTTCCTGTCATATCTATTGATATTCACATTATTTTAATGATCAATATTCACAAACAAATGCAGTTTATTAGATTATTCCAAACCACACACACAGTCCACCTCAGGTCCTGGGTCAGTGGTCTGGGTTGTTGAGTTGCTGTCAATCCAGTTTTATGGAGCTGAAGACTGTAAACTAACCTGGATCAAACCATCTCTCAGTTTACATGTTAAATCATATTTGTTGCTGTTTTTACATGGACATGTTTAGTTCATTGTTTCAAATGTTTTGGGGTTTAATCCAACTGTTTCGCTGTGCTTCCAGCCTTTATGCTAAGATATACTAAGATAACCAGCTGATATATTTTTATCTTTATTTTGTTTTTCCCCAAAATGTCAAATTCATATGTTGAAATCAGCGGCTGTGGATTGGCTTGAAGTGAGTCAGAGCTCCTAGAAACATTTGGAGATGCTGTGTTTTAAAAGATATATAGTTGAAAAAGTACATTTCTATTCTGTGTGTTTTTCTCTTGAAATTTCATACAACTAAATTAATGGATTAGACATAAATAAACCAGCAACAACCTGCTCCTGATAACTCCTGTTAAGACATTTCTTTCTGTTTCTTTGCTCTTTCCGACCATCAGTAGTTATTTTGTACCAGTGATTCTGTCAAATTTTGCTTCGTAAGCACAGAGTGATTCAGTCCAAGCTCCTGTTTCTGGTAACATCCAGCGTCTCTCAGGCGTTTCCAGTGCTCACTCAGGCGTAAAGTCTATTGTGATGATATTACATTTTACATAATATGGACCATGTGTTTACGTTGACCTCAATTTCCATTCAGACACAGACTGGAATGTGGAAAATGAATACATTAAGCTGCTTGTACCAATAAATATATCTCACAGACTGAGAATGACATCAGGAATCATGTATAGGTTATTGATTGATTGATGCCAATAGTAAGGAATAAAAACAACAACTAAAGAAAGAAAATACAGAAGTAAAAACAAGAGGAGGGAGGTTGTAAGTAGCAGAGGCAGGATCAGGATGAAGTAATGGAAGCAGAGGGACACAAGCAGCTTTGTAAGGAGATGAGTTTGAATTCACCCTGGAGAGTGTAAAGAGAGACACTGCTGTCCTGACTGGACTCTGTTATTCAGCCGCTCTGGACCGATCTGCCTGCCCGCTGAGCCTGAATGTCAATGAAACCAACAACAGCTGCTGCTTTTTTCTGTTTCTCTGAACAAAAGTGTTTGGATTCAACTTTTGAATCTCATGTGAACTTGAAACGTCTCAAACCTGGCAACAAATAAAGATGTCAGATTGTTGGATGTGTGGATATAAACTCGTCTGACACCAGCGTGACAAGTAGCCTCATGTTTTACATAACATTAGCTTCAACTGATTATGAATCATGGGTATGTTTTATTGTTTCTGCTTTGCAGAAAATGTTCATGACATGTTCAAGCTTCCCCTAGTGGCTGTAGTAATTATGATGTGGCAAACGAACAAGTTTGGTTACATTATTTTCATTATTGAGTGAATCATCTGCATAGGGAGGACGTACATGTGGAGGTAGTGGTGCTTTTTTTGACCGTGCCTTTAAAATGTCCTTAAATTGAACCAAAACTTTTTACCATTGTGCTGTTTTAACATAAAAGAGTTAATTATTTATTATTCAACACATCAGAAGACACACAGGTCATTAAGACTGGACATTAAACTGATACTGAACAAACTTCATATGTAAAAAAACTCATCATATACATTAATAAATCTTTTATTTTTGGGTCATTTTCACCAGTCTTGACACATTTTCCTCCATATAGTGTCTGTCAAACAAAAAGCACACTGAGATGTATAGTATTTTAAGTATTTATATATTTCTCTGTGTATATTTTGGTTGATTTAATTAATTATTGAAGTATGAAAGGTGCAGAAAAAGAAGAAATCTATCCAGAGAAGACCGAAAAGATATTTTATAACCTTATTCACAGCAAGGGAAAACAAAAAAACTTAAGACGAAATAGAAGAAAGTGTATCCATGTGTGTGTGTGTCATAATGCAGCAGCGATGATTAATGCACATGAACATCAGGACCCCAGGCGATGGTGCCTGCATGTAACTTAGTCGTCTTCCGTCTCGCCTGCTGTTCCTCTTTCCACATTTTCTTTCTTTCTTTTTTTTTTTCATCAGGCAACTGAAAGGACGCCTCGGCCCAAGGCCCTGGCTGTTGCCATGGAGACGTGGTCTCCTCTGTTTCCATGGTTATAAAAAGGCGAGGAGAAGCAATGGCGGTGGGGGTGAGAGAGACTGACACAGGGCTTAAAAGAGGGGGGCAAAACAAATAGTGAGAGAGGGAGAGTGTCAGAATTTTAATTTGGAGTCGGAGAAAAGAAGAAGGAGTTTGTCCAAGGAAAAGAGAGAGAGGAGTGAATGATCGAGTCTGTTTAAAAGCTAATGAAGAGAGGAAAGGAATAGAGTCGGAGAGGGAGGCGGTGGTAGAGATGGAGGGAAGAGAAGGAACGAGAAGGAAAAAGAAGGCGAAGGTTCAAAGATGGAGATCATAAAGCAGAAAAAGAAAACAACTGAGAGAATAGAAAACTACGAGAGAGAAAGACCGAAAAAGAAAAACGGTTTCAGGGGAAAAAATGGGAAGAAATCAAAGTGAAACTGAATCTGGAAGAAAACTGTAGCTTAGATTGACAAAGAAAGAGTGAGAGAAGAAATGGAAGAAAAGAAAGAGAAGCTTTGAGAGACAGTGGGAAAGAGATGTGGACAAAGGGATGTGTGTTTTCCGAACCATTTTCTCATTTAAAATCAGTTACACTAAACAGAATTTTTAACAGAATAACCACCAAGGAATTTAAAACGTTAAGGACTTAATTATAGTTGTGTTCTTCATCTGAGTTCAAAAGGTCAGTTTAAAGGATAATGATCAAAGCTGAGACACCAGAAGGCGACATGTGGCTCAAGCTTCATGAACGCTAAATCCTACGTTTCTCTTTATTCAAAATAACACTGGTTCTCAGGTCTAACCCACAGGTACATTTTTTAATGGGTTATTTTTTAAATGTAGATAAATTTTGGTCTTTGACCTACAAGCCAAACTTTTACTGGGGTGAAGATGCTCAATAATTTCAGCTTGTGACATGATTTTTCTTTGCCTGGCAGACATGGTGATGTAACTTTTATCAGGCCTCTAATCATGGCTTTTCAATTATATTGGATTTTATTTTTGTATTATGTATTTTGTCTAGTTATGATATATGATATCAGACATATATAAGATTTTTTGTGTGTTTTCATGTATCTGAGAATATCTGGACCAGTGGTACCCACCTGGTCACTGCCTTCATGGTATAACCAGACATGATGGTGTCACAGAAGATTAAAATCATTATAACTATTATGACCATAAGAACATGATTCACATACTAGATTTATATTATCAATGACTTGTAAACTGACTAATGTGGAAATATGTGAAATGTCCTGGAGTTGTTTTTCAGTCTACACAGCTTATTGCATTTGATGTCTTGTAAGAGATACGTGGGTATAATCAAAATCACATTCAACATTTATTATTTTAATAAATTAAATCAGAGCAAAAGTTTCTGGATGTTCTCGTATCCTCTCCCTGCTGTAACGCTGCTACACCACCGCTGACTGACTGTTTACATGTTGATTTAAAGGATCCTTCAGATTTATTATCTACATTCTTGAGTCAAACCTCCAACATGTTATTCTGAGGTTGTTTTCTATGATTTAACTGCAGAATGTTTGCATTTTACACTGTAATTAAGTTTGGAGTTTTTTTTTTTAAGTTGAGAATGTACGGCAAAGATCAGACTGTGAGTAGAATTATCTGAAATTTATGTGGCCAAATTACACACTAATCCAAGTCATGCACGTCTCACAATAATTTCATTCAGCCTCCTGGTTATTTGGGGCACTGCGCTGCTTCAGACGGATGTAATTCAAACAAAAATGCAGACATGGATAATCGCATTGTTTGAAATTTGAGATTTCTTTCTTTTAACTGTTTAATAGCTGTGCAGTTCATCCAGCACCACCCAAGATGAAGTATTTACTAGGTGGAGTATCTGTGGGTGATTTGTGGAGCATTTTGTTTTAAATTTTAAAGTTGAGGTTGGACGGCATTATTGGGCTGTGGCTGCTGAGGCGTTGGTCATGCTGATGTGTTGAGGACTGTATGTCCTTTTGGCTCACAGAGCACATTCATTGTGCAGCTGGCCTCTGCATGACAGCACAGACACACAACAGCAACAACAACACAAACTCACACTCACACGAGTCAGTGAAGCCAAGTTTGTGTCAGAGTTTACTGTAGTTGTCATCGTTCACCACTAGGCGGGGACACACTGAGGAGTTGTGGTCCCACTTGCTCTGGTTGTAATTTGAGGTCACATGTTTATTCAGGGTAGTAGATGTTTTCCTCCAACATGTTCGGCAGAATAATGGAAATGAAAAAGTCAGTGGGACCTTGAGACCAGGGTCACACCAACCTCTGTGTTGTTTATCTTATCTTGTGTGCGTCAGCAGGTTGCTGATGGCGACACTGACCACATCCGCCTGTTCGCCAGATGTGTTTTAATTATGAAAAGTTTGAACTTCCTGATTGTTTTGCAATACAGACAGTGTGTGAGTGTGAATGTGAGTGTGATCTGGATCCCTGTGGTGTATGTTAATGCTGTCGATAAAGTTTTGGGTGCTGGTCATTAAAAATAATCAAAGACAAGATGAGACAAGGAAAGGATTGGAATATAATGATCATTCAGAGTTGGATGTTTGATTAACAGTAATAATTACTGGAAACACATGAGATAATTTGCAAAATGACTGGAAGCAATGCAATATTCTCACTGATATTACAGTTATAAATTAAAACTATTTCCTATAACCCTGTTGCTTCCTGAAGTTGTAATTTCAGCTGAATGTTTTACAGGGAAAGCAAAACACATTGGACATTTTTCACCTTGAGCACTTTTCTGTTCTGTGTTGCGGCTTCTTGGTGATGACCTCGCTTATTTATGATCTGTTTTGACTGTGATTTAGTACTAACAGGAAGGAGGGAAAATGCTGTGATGTATGAATGTTTGCTCTGTCATTGAACCCATGATTTGATAAATACAGTATGTGCTGTGTGTGTGTTTGTCCTTCATGTCATATATGGGAGATTCATCTCCGCTATGGCACTGACCTGACTTTGTGTGTACCTATTGAAGTGACCTTTGATCAAAGAAATGTAAAGTATTCCTGGTGAGTCTGACATTGTGTTTCCTTTTAAGGTCATAGATCAGACTTACGTGTCTGTACGGGATTAAATAACATAATCGCTGGACTGTTTCAATGAAGCTGCTTTACCGGATTTGACCATGGGATGATCGTAATGTTGAGATTATCCGCTGATGGCTGTGTCACCCCCCCAGCAAGATCAAACATCACTGGAGCCAGATACACAATCTTATATCTGGTTGTACGTTTTCTTATGTGAAATGTTTCCCCAGTTATTGCTTTTCCTCATAGTTGCAATGATTAAAGACAAAGTCTGTTTGTTGATATAATAAGTCCTACAATTATATATTTCTTTAAAAGTTTTATTCAGTTAGCCTTTAGATGGCAGTGTGCTCCTTTAATTAAACTCATCTACTCCAAACTCCCTGATGGGTGGTGTTCCTGTATCTTGGTGGTGGGATCTTGCTGCTAAAAGGTAAAGGACAGGTCTTGGTTTTGGGAAGTGCAGATAGATTAACGGAGATGTAAGGACAGGACAAAGTATTTGACTACTGTGGACAACCAGAATTGCTTCAGGACTCCCTTGGTATGGAGTCTACAGGACTGAACAGGTCTGCAGGGCACAGATCTATCTGTGAGATCTTTTTTTTAAAGAAAGTCAAACAAATGACTAAATGGCATGAATTGACCAGAGGTGATGCAAAACAACCACAATGACTGACAAAATGACCACAACCTGATTCAGGATGACTGGATGTGATGCAAAGCCCCCACAAGGTGATGCTAAACAACCACAAAAAGATGCAAAAATGACCAGAAAGAAACTCAAGACACTCAGTGGATGATGCAAAACAACCACAAAGACAGACAAAATAACTGACAAAGAAGACTACAAAGACCAAAACAAGCACAGGAAGGTTAAATGACCACAACAAGATCCCAGAGGTGAAGCAAAACAACCTGAAGAAGATATAAAATAATTGAAAAGACCAACAAAATGGCCACAAAGAGACTCAACATGGCTGGAAGACCACAAAAAGATGCCAAATAACCACAAATGATGACAACTAGATGCCAACAAGGTTGTAAATGACAACAGAATAAATGTTCAAAATTACCTTAAGGAAATGTAAAAGAACCGCTGAGACAAAAATGGTGATCAAAAGAAGCCAAATAAATAAATAAATAAATAAAATAAAAATACAAAACTAAACTTTAAGCAGTGGATCCTTGGTTGTTTGCATTGAAGAGATCATGTTGAGAAAATGACAACAAACTGATTAACATCATATTAATATGTTATTTATTTCGACAATTTCCCATCGCTTCCAACGGTTGAGAAGAAAATTAAAAAATAATTCAAAATAATAATAATAATTAGGAATTCGAAATGAGCCGTTACGTCCGCCATGTTGGATCATCAACGTTCACCGTCGACTCTTGACACCTGCTGCTGTAACTATAATTAATTTTATATTTATCCAAAAACAGGGAATCGATCACACGAGAATTTAAAAACAAAATAAGATGAGAGAAAAGGGAGTAATATTTCCAACCTCCTCATCAATTAACCAGAGGAATCTGTTGGTTTATAGTTTTTGGAGTAGCTGGTAATTTTGACAGTATGCTAACCAAAATGGACGGTCGTTGATCGTGTAAGTAGATATATATTAGGTTGTTTTTTTTTTAGTTTAATTGGTTATAGTATAAATTAAAAGCATTACTGTTGATATATTTGCCTAGCCCCGGTGTTTTGACTAATGCTTGGGTGTCACCGAGCCATGCCCGCCATCTGGGGGCGCTCCTGCTCCATTTTCCCCGAGCAGCCGTGTAAGCTAGCGGCTAACCGCTCTGCCCCGCCGGCTCTCGAAATTCCTGTGGCGGAGGTTCCTGGCGTGGCCGGTAGAGAGGGATGGAAGACTACCGCTGCAGGAAGAACCGCCGAGAAACCTGAGCAGAAGAGGGAGAGAGAGAGTAGGAGGAGGCGGAGAAGCACACTCACATACAAATTCACACAGAGGCAGAGACCGCAAAGCCTCACATAGAAGCGGCCATTACGTCTGGGAAGCATGCTGGGAGCTCGGGCGATCCGCTTTGGATACACAGGACGCCGTCACAGCCTGGGATAGGAAGCTCCGAGTCCGGATACGGTTCCGCCTGGAGCAGCGCTGCCTTGGGGACGGAAACAGGCATACTGCCCCCTCCCCTCTCCTCTCTACGGACACTCATCTGGGGTGTGTAGGATATACTCCCTCCCTCACACATACACACTCACTCACAGAAGCCACAAAAAGCAGCAGTCGCCGGGTGGAAGCAGATATTCGAGGAGGGACTGGTCGGAGAGAGCGATGCGACTGTGTGCTCCTGCACACATAAACACACAGACACACGGCGATAATGGATAGATAACGTTTATATAACCTTCACTCAAGTAGATAGTTGCGTCTTTTGCGTCCTTCATTTTCATAAATACGCGTTTAGTCAAGGGTTTTGTTGACGTTTTCTTTTTATTATTATATATTATTATTCTCTTCAAGTGTCGCCTGAGGATTATCTAACCCGGCTTGGATTGGAAGTGAGCTACCGGGCTTTTGCTGTGCGCCAATGCATCAAATTCACTCGTTTCACAGAAGGAGGTGTTGAATTGGACGCCGCGGGGAGACGGAGCCAGAGCCAGAGCGTTGGGCTTGACGCGCAGCAGCGGACCGGGTCACTGCGGTAGTCTGCAGGCCGACCCTTCTACAACTCACAAGCCGGCTGCAGAGCCACCATGGCTGGGTTTATACCGGGTCTGCTGCCGACAAACCATAACCAGGAAAAGGAGTTCGCCCAGGCATATGAAGATGTGCTGGAGAGATATAAAGGTAAAACCTGTGGGTTTTGCACACAAATATAAGGAGTTAAGTTTGTAATATAATAGTTTAGGCCAGAAATAAACACATCATTAATTGATGCCACAGGATGAGGTGACTTTCAACTTTCTGTTTCCCTGTGACACATTCAGACGTACATCTGGGAATATTAAAGGGATGGTACAGTATTTTTGTCAGTGGATCAAAGCAAAAGAATGAAAACACCTCAGCCATGAAGCACTGAGTGTGCCTGAAAGTGTAAGTTGATCCTTGGGCAGACAGCCAGCCCAGTCTGCTAGTTTCATAATCTGGATTGTTTCATTGTTATTGGGATAAACAAGGCATGGATTCCAGCTCTGCCAAATTGTTGGCCACCCTCTGTATTGCACTGGGCAGGAGCTAATTGCACACCCTGTCTCTCTTGTAATCACTTTGTGTGCCTTGAGACATCAGAGGAAACAGCTTCATGAAGTAGTCCCCCCTCTGCCGACCAGCATCAGGGAATTTTCCCCACATAGCTTCATGTTTCACCTCACGTTTGCCATTTGTCCTGTAAATATTATCGCTGCTGCCCTGTAAGTCTGAGGAAAGGTTGAGTTTGCCTCTGATTCGATTGTAAAACACTTCAAGATGAGAAAACAAACCCAAGTGGAGCTTGTTCGGCTACTGCTACTCTCAGTGAGTGCGTCTGTGGTATTGTTACCCCCCTGCAGCAGTGGCTTCACCACTAGTATTGAGACTTGCTGTTTTATAATCCCAGTGACAGGGGCGCTTTAAAAATGAATGCCTCCACTGAAATTGACTGTAGTTGGGAGGGGGTTGGAGTGTGTGTATGAGTGTGTGGGGGTGTGGGCAGCCAATAGACTCGGGTCACATCTGTGATGCTGGCACTGATGAAAAGAAGGCGGCTTTTAATTATTGATTATTATAATGAAACTAAACTCCTTGGGGTTTGGGACTAAGCTTCTGTGTTGCCTGAAAATGTGTGTGTACATGAGAAACAGGTGGAGGAAGACGATGTGGGATGCGTGGAGATTCATGACAGCAGTTCTTTGCTCCTGAAATATACAGTATCTCCACAAGCAACCTGTCTAAAGGCAGAGGAACAACCCCGCCTCCCCCCTTTCCTCTAGGGAGACTGTTTTATTGACAGCTTGTAGCTTGTATCATTGCTATGGCAACGCTTTGCCCAACTCTTGGGATTTGCATACTCTGGAATAAGCTTTCTGCTGAAGGAAAGTGAAAACACGTGGCTCTGAATGATAGCAGCCAGATCAGGAACATATCCAGGCCAAAATATGCAGACGTCTTCTGTGTATCTTCTGTATAACACATCAGTCGAGTGGTTTTTTTTTTTGGCTTTTAGCTGCAGCGGGCAGTTCATTCAGTTCATTGCAAAATTAATAACAGATAATTGTGTTAAATTAAGTTTGAAAAATCTAAACTTCTTGCCAATGACTGGATTGTTTATGTGACAAATCCCAACTCATAATTCAAGCTGATTGAAACAGATGTTGTTAAACCCAAATCTGTATTTTATTGGCACTCAGAGATTGGTGTTTATACGTCTGGCATTAATAACCAGTTTAATGTGAAAATAAATCTAAATGGTAAAGGTGTTAAAGTTCCTCAGGAGCCAGTTGGA
The DNA here is from genome assembly GCA_016801845.1 of Polydactylus sextarius. Taxonomy (NCBI): domain Eukaryota; kingdom Metazoa; phylum Chordata; class Actinopteri; family Polynemidae; genus Polydactylus; species Polydactylus sextarius. The sequence continues at coordinate 18,481,305 of CM028927.1, forward strand.
CCTCCATTAAATCTCTCTCACCCTTTTTTCTCTCTCTGACTCTGGAGCACTGTAAATTAAGATTGGCTGTACTTCAGCACACGGGCAGGGCTGCAGTCCATTTCTCGACTGCTCTTCTATTTAAAGTGCCATTTGTCGATCGCAATCGCCACTCAGTTTTATCTGCGAGTAGAATTGCTTTACTTTGATAAATAAATAAAGCATTTGAGGTGTTGTTTCCCGTGAGAGAGACGATTAAGAGAAGGAACCGTTAGAACATTGATTTTAAGAAGAGCTGGACATGCGCCTCTCGGGTGTTTTTGACTATCGGACATGTCAACACGTAATGATTGAGAGTCTCAAACTGATCATAGGTCAGTGCTCTCCTACTCTGATAACTGCACAGCTGCCTCTCCTCCTTTACTTGGCAGGTGCCATCGGGGTTAATGAGGTTGTTTTTGTAACTGTGGTTCAGGGCATTAGTGCCAGCACGTGATACAGGATTAAAGAGCATCAGCATTAAAAACAAAATCAAACTTTTGTGCAGCTGAATTGATAATAATCGATTTAGTTGGATCTATGCTGTCAGACAAAGAAGTACAGTGTCAACGTTTCTTAATGCGACAGTAAAACAACGTTAATTTGTTGACGCCGTAAAACACGAAGAGAAGTAGAAGGAGAAGAGAACCAATGACGAGAAATGACGGCGGATGGAGGAGACAGCAGAGGATAAGGTTGTTACAGCAGAGGAGGCTAACATTAGCGCTAACAGAGAGAAGTGACAATCCAAGTCAATTCAGTCCTTTAAAGAACAGAAAGTTACTTACTTACTGGTTTTTAAATTGTTTTTAAATCCTCAGAACGGACACAAATCTGGTGGAAAGGCTCAGAAATATATGACGATAATGATCTGAAATGAGGTCGCAGAGACGCTGGAGTTTAACGTGACTTGTTGTTGAATTATTTGACGATATCGCTCTTAACAGAAACTTCAGAAATAAACATATATTGCCTGAATTTCCCTTTTTTATCACCCAAAATTCTTCTTCTTCTTATTATTATTATTATTAATAATAATTTGATTAATTGGAAAAATAATTGACACATAATCAACATCAAAATAATCATTAGTTGCTCTTAGTTAAGGTATAGATTGGTGTGTTGACGTGTGTTTTCTGATCTTGTTAGGTTTGATTTTTTTTCTGTGTTTGGACCTTTTGGTTCTGGTACTCATCATCTGGTCTCCCTGCTCGGTGCTATAAAGAGGCTGTAACTGTACAGGACCTGTCCTGTGTCCTCTGGAGTCAGTCCACTACAATAAGACTTGTGCTGCACTATGTCACTGTCTAATCTTGTTCTGCTCTTTGAAGACAGTTAGTGACTTTAACATGCCTAGTGTCAGATTCACTCCTGTCATTCATTCATTCATTTTGTCACACATTATTCTTCCTCTTTCTTTACCTCCTGCCCTGTGGTAGTCCGGGGTTACGGAGATTTTCATAATTCTTCAGTAAAACTTGACCCCATAGACACTGTCCTGTTTGTGTATGTGTGTGTGTGAGTTTTCATTAGTACGTTCAGCTGCATGTGAGTCACTTGTAACGGTTGTCAGGAAGAATAGATGCAGAAATGTGAACTTGGCTTTCTGCTCGAGGCATCACTTGACTGAAACTGGAGCCGGGGACATTTGATACAGCTTAAATCATTCACAAGGTTGGTGGGAGGAGTGTGTTTCTTTGTGTGTGTCTGTGTGTGTGTGTGTCTGTGTTTTTGTGTGAATGTGTGTTTGAGCGTAACTGTTGTGTCAGTCACAGGATATGGATGTTTGTCACAAGGAAGGGGTTAATACATGGAAAAACACTGGGACCTAAGTCAGAACACTTAGACACACTCACACACACACACACACACACACACACTCACACTGACATTCTTAGTCAGTGGAAAACTCGATGGTTTCAGGCAGATTGACAGCAACATTCACATGAGCATTATATTCACTCAAGTACTCACGATTGTTGTGTTGTAAGCAGAACAGCATGGATGTTTCCTCTGGTGTTTGTTTTCTATAATAATCCTTTAGACTATTATAAAATCATTTAAATAAGCTTTTTTTTTTAATGTGCCATGTTCATTAAAAGGCAACAAAGCTTTAACAGACTCTTCAGAGCCAAGTGTAAGTCAGGAAACTTGTAAGGAAACTGAACAATTACAGATTTAGAGGAACAAGTTGGGAAGGAAACACACAGTCAGAACTTTGGCTTTTACAAATATAGACGCCAGAAAATGTGTGTGTTTGTGTCTGTGCTAAAGAGACAAAAAGTTAAAATAGAAACAACATACAGTGGTGAATTCAGTCAGTTCAGTTTGTTTTTGCCCACTAACATCTTTATTTTTGGTCTGGATAAACTCAATGACTTAGGCAAACTGAGCTGTTAGTATCCTGTGTCGAGAGTGTGCGTGTGTGTGTGTGTGTGTGTGGTCTCGGTTGAGATTGTGTGTTTGTGTAATCAGCAGGGTTAACATTGTTGCAGATCTTTGGCTGGGGATGGCATCACGATGTTCTCTCTGTATACTTAACACCTCCAACTCATCAGTCTGACGGTGGTGCCAACTTCTAGCTGTTCATTCCTCCTGCTGACCTCAAATGTACGTACGTGTGTGTGTGTGTGTGTGTGTTAACCTTATAGTCAGCACATGAAATGTTCTCTGTGGCCTTTTCTGTCCATCAGGTTTAATATTTCACTTGAAAGTTAAACACCCTTTTTTTATGTAAATCAGCACATGTGATCATACAGCAGACACTGATACTGACAGACAGGATCTGGCTCTTCAAATTGATTTTTATCCCAAAAAAAGCTCAGTATTTTCCTGTTATCCCAGGTGATGCATCTGAGTAGCTTGTTTTGTTTAATCAATAACCCAGAAGTCGAGAATATTCAGTTTGTAATGATTTAAACCAATGAATAACAGACAATTCGTGCACATTTACGAGGGAAAGTTTGTCCCCTTTTACATGAAAATCAATTGTTAATCTGTAACAGTGAATCTATTATTATAACAGTTGCCAGTCAGTGAATTTGCTTATTGATTTGTCAGGTAGGCAAAGTAAAGAGAAAGCACTACATTTATTTTGAGATTTAAATATTCTCATTAGGTTTCAATTATTATATATTTTTTTGGAATCATCAATGAAAACAGCTGATTTTTCTGAAACTATTATATAATATATTGTCTCCCTAAAATCTGTGACACTCACACTCAGAGGTCAGTGACCCGGAGAGGGACACAGGAAGTTCACAGAGAGTCAGAAAACATCAGTTGTGTGCTTGTTGATGTCCTACATTACCTTCCTTCCTCTCTGTGTATGTGTTTGTGTGTTTGTACCTGTCTCTCTGATTCTCCACACACACTGTGGATGTACAAAGAACGCCTGTGCTCTTCCAGCCACCTCATGAATCCTATTAAAGTGCATCTGTTGTAGTGTTGAACATGTCATCTTTATCTCAGCCTCGCTGTCATGTTTCCTGTCTGAGAAATGTCATGCCTCTGGACTCATGTGGCCCCATTACACATAAAATTAGACTTTGAAATGTTATTATGATATTAGATGGTGGTGTAGTTAGCTAATTATTCTTTATTTTAGCAACTAGTCACTGGCAGTAATCTGATGCTAGAGGAAATGGAAAAAATAAGTTTTAGGAGTAGTTTTAGGAGAGGAAGGATGTAAAATAGACGACAAAACAATTTAAATGAATATAAGAGACAATAGAGAGATGTAACTACCCGGTGACAGAGATGAAGACAGACACTGAGGCCAACGAGAGGCAGACATGAGAACTATTGGCCGGTTCCTACAGTCGGATCATTACAGCTGGATTTTTCCACGTGGCCTAGTTTTTCCTTTCAAACTCCCTCACTCCTGCTCTCCTCTCATGGTAGAGCTTGGCCCACAAGAACACAACCTCCCTCCCTCCTCTTCCTCCTCCTTTATCTCTCCACTTTCATTTCTCTCAGTCATCCATTACAATCTCTGTTTGTCTCTCAGATTACATCCTGGTATTTTTTGTGTGTTATGTTACTGTTTGCCGTTGTCGAACCGAGTCTTCGACTCTTTCCCGTCTCAGTATCGATTTTTCTTCATCCTGCCTCTCCCTTGGATTTTCCTCACATTCTCACTTGCTAATTTCATTACCTCCTAATTATTTAGCTCTGTCTCCATCCATCCCTCTCTCTCTCGTTTCCTCTCCCACCTACTCTCTGTTTTCCCGTGATTCTCGCATTACTTCCTGTTTAGTCACATTCTCCAGCAGCACCTGACTGCACGGCAGGAAAACCAAACGCTGTCAGAGGCTGCGGCAGGAAAAACCAAATGCTGATCGAGCTAGAAAGCCTGCACTGTTGTTTGTGGGGGAAGAGGGAAAGAAAGGAGCAGTGAGGGGGAGGAGGGGAGTCATCAGGGAAATCAAATGCTTGCAGAGCTCTGGGCTCGGCTCGGAGGCCTCTCTACCCCACTGGGTAACATTGCTTGTTAATGCATTAAAAATGGACATCAGAAATGCAGAAAATGCCCTTAAGAAGTAAAACGGAGCATTTAAAATACTTGAAATAATATTAGAGCTCATAAAATTAAGTGGAAAGGAAATAAAAACATCACAAGAGGATTTTCATATCACTGATAGAAAGAGATAATTAACTGAACATAGCTCTCGCTTAAAAGTGACGTCAAAAATTTTAATAGCGGCAGACATTTATAGCGAGTGTATGTGATGCACATAAAAATACTTGAGTTACAGTAACACCAAGCTGCTCTATGTAAATCAGATGAAAAGGAAAATACTGCAGTGTCAAAATGAGATCCCTCTGGCACTTCTCTTTTGCATTCTCCACATTTTAGTTTCATATGCAGTAAATCTGTCAGTGTGATTTCTCTCCTCCCATCTTTTCCTCCATGTGCCCCGCCCCGCATGGCCCCCGTCTTATTTTAAAAAATGTGTCCCCCACCCTCGTTACTGTTCGCAGCACCTCTCTGTGTCTCTTTAGCCCTCAGGGTTCTTACGTAACCAGCGTCCAGCTGATTTTTGGTAAAATAATCAATGAGCCTCTTTGTGTATGTGCGTGTGTGTGTGTCAGAGGAGAAAATTGAGTTGAATGGTCGCGAGGGCCACAGCCAGCAAGTGTGAAATAGTCTTTCCAACTCATAAATGTGTGCGTTGGTGCATATTTGTGTGTGTGTGTGTGTGTGTGTGTGGTAACAGTGACCCTCTCTTCTTTCAACCATACACAGGGCCTGTATTCATGACAGCCTCTAACAGTACAAGCTGTGTGGCTGACCCACATCTTTTTAAACTTTTCTCTAGTATTGCGCGGCGGTTGTCAAAGCTCCCGGAGTTAACTCTGACACAGCAGAGTCCCGTTTGTCCCGGCTCTGTCGGAGCTTCCTGAATGTTGAATGTAAATGCTTAAAAAGGGAGGAGGACGGATCTCGTGTATCTGTGTGTGCGTTCATCTCAAAGAGGGAAAATAAATAGGTCAAGAATATCGGTAGATGCTGCCATGCATGATATCTGTGTGTGTGTGTGTGTGTGTGTGTGTGTGTGTGTGTGTGTGTGTGTGTGTGTGTGTATACACGCTCTGCAGGATCCTTGGAGCTGTGCCTTGACTTCAGTCAATATTCAGTCTCCACAAGGAAGCAGAATGAGGAACACACTGCTGATGCGTTGACCTCAGTGACACGATCACTTTCATGGTCCATGTTTAATGTGACTAAATGAGAAATGACTTATTTTCTTCATTAAATCAGCATTTGTTTTAGTTTATTTTTAAGTAAAATTGCATTGCATTTTAGGATAGGAGAGTAAAACTGACTTTTTGGACTCTTTTGTCTGAAGAATCCAAATATTTTTTTATTTTCTTTCATTCATATGAAACAAAAGAAAAAAATCACTTTTGATTTAATTAAACCATAAACACGTTTACTTAATAATCAGAAATGTTTCATGTTTATTTATTTATAAGTTTTATTTATTTTTCAGCTGCTGTCATTTATTTTGTGATTTGAATGATGCCTCAGTTTCTAACAGGTAGCTTTGACATGCTGCGATCAAATCCTTCAACTGCTCGTTCTGTTGTTTCACGACATTTGTATATGAGAAATAACAAACTTATGAGTTTAGCTGCATTAAAATACATTGTAAGGTGTTAATGGAGAGCAGAA